>JACYFF010031958.1:31019620-31053058 GCA_017589665.1 Selenicereus undatus | reverse complement strand
TGTGTGTGTGTGTGTGTGTGTGTGTGTGTGTGTGTGTGTATGTCTCTGTGTGTGCGTACGTGTGTGTGTGTGGGCGCGCGCAGGGGCTTCTCAAGTAAGATGAGGTTTTGCATCAGAGGAGTCAGTTGAGCATATAGAGTCGTTGTCTATCTCTTCCTCAGAATTGATCGCCAAATGAAGTATTCATGATCAGTGAAACTAAAGTTATTTATCATTGAAACTAAAACTAATGATCATCAAGCGTATCCCTTCGGACTTCAATGAGATTTTTACATGAATGGATGCACATTTAGGTGATTGCGATGGAGTACTGCTGAAGCTTACATAAGTATTGTTCTGTACTATTGTCACCGTTGTTTGTATATTGTTACCGTTGTGTTCTCTTCATGGTGGGTGCAGTTTACATGATGTGTTCCATGCTTTTTCCATGTAATTGCTATTAATACCCAGTGTTCCATGCCTTTGTGTGACAAACTGCTATTCTTATAGCGGGGATTAGCAACTTTGTGGCTAGATTAAACCCCAACAAACCTAAAAAGGGGAAGGGAGAACCTGATAAAGTTTGGAATTGTTACACCATGTATGTCACCTACTAGGGTAAATGATTTGTACATTGCCAGTGCTTTTCTAAGTACTAATATGAGGTCCAAAAGTCATAACTTTCTAAGTGATTGACCCCTCCTTCCATATTGAGTCTTTAAGATTTCTACAACCATATAGAGAACGGATGAGTTCCCTAGATAGCCGAGATGCCCCCACAAAGCCATTAATGTAGTTTCCCTTTAGCACAAAGTAATTATCTGCTTGTTGGAGATCTACCTTCCCGATGAGTCAAGTGTCGACATAACTTTCAGCCAAATGAACATTTGCTTGGTGTCCTTTGCCAATGACCAACGCCCATCCTTTGGATCTACAACTGCTTCACATAGTGAATAACTGTGAGCTAACCCATAGCATAATTGGTTACCAACTTTTAATCCTCCTAGAAAAACTGCAAGGTTTACCTTTGGATCATAGGTTGTCTTCTAGGGCTTGCATTTATATTTAGATGCCTGAGTACTTTCTTGTGTAATAATGTCGCAACTTTACGTGCTCTAAAGTGTTTATGTAGCATGGCATGCAGTGCAAGGCACATAGAAACTTACATGTACCTAGAGTTGCCTTGAAGGGCTCCTTAATGTGCTCGTTGATGAAACTGCTTAATGAATGCGATTGTGTTGTTTCTTAGTTTCGATTATGGGTGACTCTACGAATTAGTCAACTCATGTGGTCAATTGCATGGCATGGTCGTGGACTCATTATTTAAGATGCATGCCTATTATCTCTACATGCTAGAGCTTTGATGATCGGTTGCACTTATATCTAATAACACGAGCTTGTGACCGTGCAATCATGTGCTTAACTTTGTAATTCCTAGATTTAATAGGATGCATGTAGGCATACTTCGTACCTGGAATTTTTAAATGTAAGCTCACGGAATAATATTATGCACAAAAGTGGAATGAATGATAGATTAGGCCCGAATTCTGTACAAAATTATCATTGTAGGAACATACGGTTAGCAAAATTATCTATACCATAACTAATAACTTAGTAAAGGAAAAGTAAGAACATAACAAAGGCTTAGAAAGAATAACTCGTAACTTAATCATATGATCTTTGATTGAGACTCAAAACCCCAATATAGAAAGCTCAGGAAGTTCCAAAAATCTTTCATTGAAAACACCAAGCTTGATTCCCACAATAGAAATCCCAAAATGAGGCTAGAACCCAAGCATGTCAGTTTTGGTCCATTCTGCGCAATTTCAGTAAAACGACCATAACTTTTTCCACAGACTTCGGATTAAGACCATTCAAGAGGAATTTGAAAGATAACACACTAAAATATCTACCCAAGCAAAAAGTATAATTTTTCAATGGGCCAATCATTACCAGTTTAATCGTGAACTCTGCACTGTTTTGCTGAAATTTCCAGCCTCACTGTTTTGACTTTTCCCTCTCTTTTTTACACAAATTCTCAACTTAAACCATTCCTTAAAAGCATGTAAACAAGCTTTGGTCCATTCCAACATCATACAAAATCATCACTCTCAAATTCACTTCATAATCATATCCAATAAAGATCATTTTTCAAACTAATACACACATAAACCAAGCTTAAAGCTAGTTTAATCCAAACATTGCTTAACTTGCCAAAACTCTAGTTCATGGCCAACTTGGACTCACTCCAACTCATTTGAAATCACCAAAAACATCATCATAAGCGCCAATAGATTAGAAGATGACCAAATTAAAGATAAAACAATCAAAATCCAACACTTTAACATCAAGCTTGCATGATTAACATCGACCCTAACCCTAGCATCATCCAACCTCAACTCCACCATGATCAACATCAAAATAACTCTTATTTCTTATCAAAACATCAGGATCAAATATCATAAACATCAAAACAGGAATCAAAACTAAAATAAAAGGCAAAACAAACAAAATCAAGTTTCAAGGTTACTCACTTTGATTGCAAATAAGTAGAGATGGAGATGAGGTTTAATGGCTTTGATGATGGAGGATGGTAGCTTGAGGTACTAGTATATTGGGCAGGGGGGTCGGAAACCAGTAGGGCTGGCCGGAAACAACCCAAGAATAGCTGCCCTGCTGCTGCCGTGTGAGAGGAGAGAGAAAATGAGCTTTGGTTTGAGTTGTGTTTTGATGACTAATCAATCTACCACTTGGATGAGTTTTTATCTAGTAAAGCCACCTTTTTAGACCAACCATGGTTAAGTTAACCATGGTAATTAGTTAGATTAATAAGCAAACTTGTTGGGCTTAAAAAATGCAGAAATAAATTGGGCTCGGGAATAAAATGTTTCGTAACAATAACGTTTTTACAAAACTAAAAATTAAATCTTTGTAATATTACGGAAAACAAAATAAATTACTTATGTGAAACTTGTTAGGACCTACTATCAATTCTTCCAAAGTTTTTGTTAATCAATTAAATAAACAATTAAAATCCGAATTGCCAAGTGAGGGCCCAAATAAAATTTTTTCACCGGGGTGAATAAATGAAATAACTGAAATGAGAGAAGAAAAATTAGGAACATGAGATAATTAAATAATTTCAGGGTTGGACTATTACAGCCTTACCTCCTTAAGGAGTTCCGCCCTCAAAATTTATCACTTTTCCATATAATGTAAGATTACCTCAAATAATTGTGGATATTTGGCTTTCATTTCCTCTTCAGTCTCCCAAGTAGCTTCTTGGGAGGTATGATTTGACCATAGCACTCTGACTAGAGGTATCTACGTATTGCACAACTGCTTAATCTTGCGATTTAGTATTTTGATTGGTTGCTCCTCATATACTAAATCCGCAGTGAAACATGTTATGCACGTGTTCTAGCTCTACTGGCAAATCCAGACAATAAGCTATAAGATTCAACTTTTCAATGATTTCATATGATCCAATATATCTTGGACTCAATTTGCCTCGTACCCTGAACCTTTTGATACCCTTAGTTGGTGATACCTTTAGAAAAGCTTTATCGCCCACTTGAAACTCCAAAGGCCTCCTTCTCTTGTCCGCATAACTCTTTTTTCGACTCTGGGCAACCTTAATATGCTCTCGAATCCTTCTTATTGTTTCCACGATTTCTTGGATCATTTCAGGGCCTAAAATCAATGCTTCATCCAAATCACTCCAGCACAGTGGGGTTCTACATTTTCTCCCATATAGAGCCTCAAACGGAGCCATTCTGATGGTGGACTAATAGCTATTGTTATAAGAAAAGTCCACCAAAGGTAAATCATCTTCGCATTTCCCTTGAAACTCTAATACACAAGCTCTTAACATGTCCTCTAGAATCTAATTCATTCTTTCCGTTTGCCCATCTGTCTTAGCGTGATAAGAGCAACTAAAGTTCAATTTGGTCCCAAAGGCCTTTTGAAGTGCTTGCCAAAAACGGGCTTGGAATCTTTGATCCCTATCTGAGACTATATCTAAGGGAATTCCGTGTAGTCGGACTATCTCTTTAACGTACAACTGGGCTGCCTTTCCACTCCCCAGGTATCTTTGATTGGCAAAAAATGGGCCGACTTGGTAAGCCAATCGACTATATCCCAGATAGCATTCTTCTTCGAGGCAGAAAGGGGTAAACCCATAATAAAGTCCATTGAGATCGAATCCCACTTCTAGGTGGGAATTTCTAGGGGCGCAATTCACCAACGGGACGCTGATGCTCTGCTTTGACTTTCTGGCATGTCAGACACTTGTCTACATATTTTGCAACCTCCTTTTTCATATTATTCCACCAGAAGTATTGCCATAAATCTCTGTATATCTTAGTGCCTCCTGGATGCACTGAGTGGCGAGTATTGTGAGCCTCCTCAAGGATCTGTTTCCTTAATTCCTCATTTCGGGGCATACATAGGCGATTCTGGAATCGCAGGGTCCCATCCTCATGTACTACAAACCCAAGAGAGTTTCCTTTCTCTAAATTTAGCTTTATTCTTTTGAGTTCAGGATCACTTTCTTGGATCACTCGAACTTCCTCCACTTTGAATGGCTGTAAAGTAAGTGCTGATAATTGAACATGTGCTTGCCCATGGGACACTAGTCGAACTCCCAAGTCCTCAAGTTCTTTTAAGAGACTCAATTGAGTAATCACCACAATATATGAGCTATGTTGCGCCTTCCTACTCAGGGCATCTGCTATAACATTTGCTTTTCGTGGATGATATTGAATTTGCAAATCATAATCCTTAAGCCACTCAAGCCAACACCGTTGACTCAAGTTGAGCTCCTTCTGAGTGAAGATATACTTCAAACTTTGATGGTTAGTATAAATCTTGCATGGTACTCCATATAAGTAATGTCTCCAAATTTTCAGCGCAAAGACCACGGCTTCTAACTCTAAGTCATGAGTAAGATAGTTTTTCTCATAAGGCTTAAGCTATCGAGAGGCATAAGCTACCACCTTCTCTTCCTGCATCATAACACACCCCAATCCATTCTTTGAAGCATCACTATAAATGGTATACTCCTTGCCTTTCATTGGTAGCGTTAGGATTGGGGCGGTACTTAGTCGCTGCCTTAGCTCTTAAAAAGCTTTATCACATTTTTTGGTCCACTCAAACTTATTTGCTTTTTTTAGCAGATTGGTCATGGGTGAAGCTACTTTTGAAAGGTCCTTGATGAACCTTCGATAGTAACCTACTAAACCCAAAAAGCTTCTAATCTTAGTGATGTTAGTAGGCCTTGACCATTCCGTGATTGCCTTCACCTTCTAGGGATGAACTTTGATTCCTTCTTTTGTGACTACATGTCCCAAGAACACCACTTCTTCCAACCAAAACTCGCACTTCTTTAATTTGCTATAAAGTTGATGCTCACTCAATGTTTGTAACACCATCCTCAAATGACCAGCATGTTCATCTCTGTCCTTAGAATAGGTAAGAATGTCATCTATGAACACCACCACAAATTTGTCTAGGTAGGGTCTGAAGACTCTGTTCATAAGATCCATGAAAGTTGCGGGAGCATTGGTGAGGCCAAATAGCATCACTGTAAACTCATAGTGACCATACCTAGTTCTAAACGCAACCTTGGGGACGTCTTCAGGTTTAATCCTAAGTTGGTGGTACCCTTTCCTCAAATCAATCTTAGAGAAGACTCATGTTCCTTGCAACTGATTAAACAAGTCATCGATTCGCGGGAAAGGTTTATTTTTGATGGTGATCTTGTTCAACTCCCTGTAGTCAATACACAGCCTTAAAGTTCCATCATTTTTCTTTACGAACAACATTGGGGCACCCCATGGTGACACACTTGGCCTAATAAAGCCCTTCTGTAATAGCTCATCTAATTGAGGCTTCAGTTCCTTAAGCTCAGTTGGGGTCATACGATATGGGGCTTTGGAAATAGGTTAGGCATAAGGGATTAATTCAATTCCAAAATCATTTTCCCTCTGCGGGGGTAATCTTGGCAACTCTTCAGGGAAAACATCCTCAAACTCACAGACTACAAGAATATTTCCAGCTTTCTCTTCTTTTGCTTGGGTGTCAATAGCATAACACCAATATCCTATAAACCCTTGACATAGCAGCTTACTTGCTTTCATAGCAGAAATCAAGGGATATGATTTTTCCTCTCTCTGCCCATATAAGGATACTTCTCTCCCTTTTTCATCTTTCAAAATAACCTTAAGATCCTCACAGTCAATCTTAGCTCCATAGGTGTGGAACCAATTCATTCCCAGAATGATGTCAAAATCAGACAAATCAAATTGAATCAAGTCCACAGGGAAGGTGATTCCACCAATGGTAATGGGAACAAGTTTATAGGAGATAGGGCATTCAATCACACGAGCATTGGGTAGCTTGATCCTATAATTGGTTTCCGCCCTCCTGTCTTTTAGGTTCAATTGCATGGCAGATTGAGTGGATATGAATGAATGAGTTGCACCCGAGTTAAACAATACATAGAATGGCTTTGAATTTAAAAAGAGAGTTCCAATGACTACCGTACCAGAGGTGGCAGCTTCCTTCTTACTCATTACATACGCCCATCCTACTACTACAGGCCTTGATGGTAGGGCCCTTTAGCGAGGTGGGGCCAACGGTTTTGCTACACCTTTGTCTACCACCTTCATCCTTCGAGGGCATGCGGCAATCAGGTGTTCAAGGCTTCTACACCACATGCACTTATTAGTTCCTACTCGGTATTCAGGGGTGGTGCGATTTGTTCTGCCGCATTTCGCACAGGGTGCTGTTGAGCCTGCAGAACGGCTCTTGGGGGGAGCAGGAGTAGGTTTCTTCTGGTTCACACTCTCACTCGGAGTTTCTCGCTCAAACCCCTTTCTCTTTTGGTTGATTGAATTCAGTGCTCTCAACTCTGTCTTTACTCGTTCCACTTCAGCCGCTCGCTCATATAGTTCTTGGTACATCAAAAATGCTGCCCAGCTAACTAGTTCTGAATATAGAAGACCAAACCCTCTTCAAACCTTCTCATCCTCAGCCTTTTAGATGATACAAACTCAGGAACAAACCTAGATAATTATGTGAACTTACTGGTGTGCTGCATCACAGTCATGGTGCCACTCATCTTCAGCTCCATAAACTCTTTCTCCTTTTGCCCTTGGACCACAACTGGGTAGAATTTTGCCCCCAACTCGCTCAGGAATTTATTCCCGGTGAATTGAGGGCTTACGAGCTTATCCTTAACAGTATTCTAAAGCTTGTCGAGAGTTACAAATTTAACCACTACTTCGGTTATTAAATATTTTTTATAGCATACGGAAGTAGGGATCGATCCACGAGGAAAGATTGTGTTAAAAACGCTAGCTTAATCATAAATGATTTTACTAATCTAATTTATTAAATCTAATCTTAATAATTCTAAAATAATTAAAATCTAATGAATAAAAATTTGGAAAAATACCCAATGATACTCCTAAATATTTTGGATTATATTCTGGAAACAAAACAGTAAAAAGCTTTCCTAAATAATCTAGAAAAATAAAAACAGAATAGTAACTGAAATTCTAATTAAAAATCAAAACAGCAAATAATAATCAGAAAATAAATATTAAAAATGTCAAAAAGTAACCTAAAATCTTATTCTTCAGGTATATAAGCTTATAACCCCTCAATTGTATCCAAATAATTTCAGAAAAATCAAATTAGGAAATTACCACAGAATATCAATGCAGAATATTAAATCTAAAATTAGAAATAAAATAATCTAAATAAATATAAATACAAAAATAATCAAGAAAATTACCCTAATTCTAGGAAACAATTTTCTGGACTTAGCAATACCTAATAATTCTGAATTAACAATTAAAGTCGAAATTTTTAGAATTAATAACCTAAAAACCTGCACATATCAATTTCACAAAATAATTCTGAAAAATTATCAAATAACTTCCACAAATTACGAAATTAAATATGGGCAGACTAGGACACTATATAAATTCTAGGAACTGATAAAAATTGAAAAAGAACAAAAATAACTATTTTTCGTCTAATTTCTAACAAACCGGTAATTAAATACTAAAACTGAATATAAATCAATCTAAAATTATAACCACTCTAAAAATCAAAATCTAAACTACCTAAAATTACCTAGACACTCCTAAAATACTACACTTTTTGGGGGCGGGGTCGATTGAAATTATATTGAAGCTAATAAAAATAGAACAAAAATTAACAAACTAATCAAATTAACTCTAAGCAACAAATAATGATGAAAAGTTGTCAAGTTTATAAAAGATACTTAGTATAATCTCAATCCACCATGCAAATTAATATTTATCATTAACACACAAGTTAATTTCATTCATGAGTCAAATTGTAGAAGACATCCACCAGCGGCTCTTCCCCGTTTTTCCTTAGATTCTAGTTTAATTAGGTCCAGCCCTAATGTAAACCCTACTAATTTGATAATATTTACACCAACGCAAAAGTTTAATCAAACTAGAGCATTAAGAATTAGAAAAACATCATTTAACACTTTGTAATCAATCTACCAGCAAATCGATTTAACAAAGATCTAAAGCGATTACCTAATTAAAAGAGATGGGTTTGAGACATCCATGATTAATTAGGGTGATACCTAACCGTAAAAGACTATAACTTTTACGTATTATAATATTCTAAACTATCAATCGAAATCGTATTAAACTAACTAGCATGCATTCTAATTAATTTAACACGAATATTATAAACGATAAACGCTAATCGCTATAGAATCATGAATATGAATCAACTAGGCAATAAAACATAAGACTTGTTTCAAAATAGTAAATTTAGCGTGGCTTCAAGAAGATTATACTAAGCATAAAAAAATTACTCACTCATATTAAAAGTAACATCACAATTAACCAAAGGATTCATGTTTAATAATTAACTAACACAAAAACAAATTAAAGTAAGAACAAAAAAAGGGAAAAAAGAATATAATAAAAGAGGCTACTTGGTGCCGTGGTGAATATGGTGTGCCGTGGCATTTTGAAGGATTATGATGATGATAGAAGATGTTGATGACAACTATGGGGAAGCATGAGATGTGAGGAGGTAGAAGGGTGGCAAGCGAATGATGAGATGATGCGTGGGTTTATCATGGATAATGATGATGAGGGAGGAACAGTCGTGGGTTGGTGATTATGGATGTGCCGTGCTGCGGTGGAGATGTATGGAGGTGAGCATGATTATGGTGATGGTGATGATGATATATATAGGGAGGAAAGGAGGGGTGTGATTAGGGTTAGTAACTAGGGTTTCCTTCTTCCTTTCTTCCTTAAACTTCTTCTCCCTTAAGACTTCTAGCTCTTCTCCAACTCTTGAAATCCTAGCTCAGACAATATCTTCATAATTATCATTTTTGGACCGTCTTCTGCCCAAGCATGTAAAACCCGAGCCTCAACGACTCGTCTTCTCCTCTTTATTAAAACAATGTCTAACCTGAAAAATATATGAAAATAACGTAAATTAGATGCAATAATGTGTAAAATATAATCAAAATAATTAATAAAACAATGCACGATTAATGGCTTAACAAATTCCCCCACACTTAGACTTTGGACGTCCTCGTGCAAAGAAATCTTAGACTCGACCTAAAGTTGACATCCTCTCTTTTCTTATAAAATTGTGCATACTTATAATATTCATACTAGGTCTGGGCTTGCTTAAGAAAAACTGTGTTATTGAATTAATTAGTTTTTCCTTCAATAAGTGAATACCTGCTAAACATATAACTATCCTTAGAGAGTTTATTTATCAACCTCACAACACTTCTATAATGATATAACAAGATCAATAATTGTCCATCTCTTTTTGATTATGCATACACTAATCAAGAGGTCGAAAAAGAATTTAAGATAGAAAAATTTAGGCATGGTCTGGCTATACAGACAATTGAACTAGGTAGAATAACTTCATTAAATTGATCCTAAACTTGCCTTGTATTTATTTTCCTCTTCTTCTTTTTTTTTTTCTCAAACTCCACTTACGCATATATTCGAGGCCAATATAGGTTCTTAGAAATTGAACACTCCCTGTCTCACACTCACCCGAATAGAGGTACTAGAGCAAATAATTCATCATTATTTCTTTTTGACTGTTAGTTTGGTTCGAGTCATTGATCGGCCCAAAAAGGAGCATGACTCTCCCAATCATGGGTTACTCCATACATAAGGCTCACTTGAGACCTAAACTTAAGGGAAAGAGGTGCCGAGCCACCTATTCCTACCCATGTTGGTAATCTAATCTTTTTTTCTTTCCTTTTTCACTTTTTTTTTATAAATTAAAAATAGACAAGTAAAATCACAATTTTAATGAGTTATTCAACTAATTCAATAGTCTAGGAGATGGGCCAGGTCATTTTATTGCCTCTGAATCGGATATATTACATGAGTAAATAAGATGGATAATCAAGAGCATTACTCATTAAAAAAATGTATGAGGATCAACTCAAACTTCTCTAAAGGATAACTATCATGCTTAGAAGTCTTCACTTATAAAAGAATAAACTACAAAATTGCTAATAAAATAATTTTTTTTTAAACAAGCAAGCCTAGCATAAACTCATATCATGCATTATTTATAAGAAAAGAAAAGATTTTTTGTTTTTTCGATTTTCTACTTTTTTTTTCAAGAATAAATACTGTGAAAATTAAATGCAGGATGCATCCCCCCACACTTAATTCATGCATAGTCCCTAATGCATGCAAAAAGATAGAAATAATGAAAACAAAAGCAAAAGTAAATAGGAACTTCCCTGAAATCATTGGGTTGCCTCCCAACTAGCGCCTTTGTTTATAGTCGTTGGCTCGACTTCATGAAGCTCCTGGATCCTCTAGTTGGATCTCTTCCAGTAAATCATCATTAATCTGGTAGGGCACTTTTTGAAACTTAGCCTGATCAAGACTCTTAGTAAGCATAGTAAAAAATTCATCTTCATGGGATAAGTCATAAATATCTTGGGGCAATTCAGCAATAACATCAAGTGCATACACGTAACTCACATCAGCAGGGAATCTCATGGCATCAAAAATATTAAATTTAATCACTTCACCATCAAATTCCATGGTTCATGTTCCTTCATGCACATCAATTTTAGTCCTAGCTATTTTCAAAAATGGCCTACTATGCAAGATGAGAATATCCTGACATGCATCACCCATGTTCATCACATAAAAACCCGCAGGAAACACAAGTTCATTCACTTGGACGAAGACATCCTCTAACACTCCATCTGGGTAAATACTGCTCCTCTCAGCTAACTGAAGCACTACACCAGTTTTCTTTGACTTTCCTAAGTTCAGTGTGTCATAAATAGACCTAGGCATAACATTAATGGAAGCACCCAAGTCAAGCATACCCTTATCAAAGTAAAGATTTCCTATCTTACAAGGAACAGAGAACACACCTAGGTCTTTGCACTTAGGGGGAAGTTTCCTTTGAAAAACTGCAGACACATTTTCCCCCACACTTACCTTTTCATTCCCTACTAACTTTCTTTTAATAGTACATAATTCTTTCAAGAACTTAGCATAATGAGGCACCTGTTTAATAGCATCAAGGAGAGGTATGTTGATCTCTACTTTCCTAAATGTCTCTCAGATCTCTTGGTTAGCCTCATTTACCTTAGAAGTAGGGCTTCTAAATCTACTAGGAAAAGTTGGAACGGGCTTATAAGGTTCTCTTTTCTTATCTCCTATTTCCTTAGTAGTTTGATTAGATTCTGTTTCCAACTCTGGTTCAGTCCCCTTGACCTCTAACTCAGGCTCAACCTCTCTACTCTTCTTAGGTTCTTTTAACTCTTTCCCACTCCTAAGTGTTTTGGCACTAACATTGTCCTTGGGGTTGGGGTAAGGTTGAGATGGTAACCTATTTTGCATTTGAGCATGCAAGTTACTAACTATGATATCAGTTGCAGCATTTCTCTCTTGAACCAGCTTAAGAGTTGTCTCCAAAATCTAGAACCTATCATCCATCTTCTTAAGGACTTGTTCTAGTAGGAAGTTGGTCCTATCCTGATTAGAAGATTGACGAGATGTTTGGTCAAAACCTAGTGGATTGGTTTGAGGGCCATACCTAAGGTTAGGGTGGTATTTTCATCCTTCATTATAGGTGTTAGAATAGGGATCATACATCCATTGACCTTGGTTAGAATAGACAACATTAACATTACCCTCTTGAAGTATAGGACATGCATAGGTAGGATGCCCCTCTAGACAACAAATGCCACATACAATTGCTTTTTGTACTCCCCTAGTGACAATCTTATTTAACATAGCAGTAATATAAGATAACTGATTCTCTACAGATAAACTAGAACCAATCTCATTTACCCTTTTGACTGGTGACTCCCTAGCACCAAACTGCTGAGTATTTTAGGCCATTAGATTAAATAAATTTCTAGCCTTTACTGGCGTTTTATTAACTAGAGCCCCTCCACTAGCAGCAACAACCATATTACGATCCATAGGAAGCAAACCCTCATAAAAATATTGAATCAATAGTTGTTCAGTTATTTGATGTTGGGGACAACTAGCACACAATTTATTAAATCTTTCCCAATACTCACAAAAAGTTTCCCCATTCATTTGTTTGATTCCATATATGTCTTTCCTAATAGATCCAATACGGGATGCAGGAAAAAAAAAATTCTAAAAATGATTTATGCAATGCAGTCCATGTAGAGAAAGATCCAGCAGGCATGTAATACAACCAATCCTTAGCATTACCAACCAAAGAAAGGGAAAGACTCTCAATCTAATTTGGTCCTCAGAAATTCCCTCAAGCACCATAGCAGAGCAAGTAATAAGGAATTCACTAATATGTCGGTATGGGTCATCTCCAGCTAATCCATGAAACTTAGGTAATAAATTTATGAATCTAGAGTTCAGTTTCAAGGGTTTATCTAATACAGCATAAGTAATGGTCATGGGTTGAGTTTCCAGGTTAGGGGCAGCAAGTTCTCAAAGAGTAGACATTCTTAGCTCTTTAAGCTTAAGACTTACAGGCAATCTGCAAAAATTAAAATAAAAATAAAACAATAAAAGTAGTAAAATTAAATAGAAGTAAACTAGCAATTTAATTTTCTTTCCCCGGCAACGGTGCCAACATTTATAAAGATTGTCGAGAACTACAAATTTAACCACTACTTCGGTTATTAAATATTTCTTATAGCATAGGGAAGTAGGGATCGATCCACGAGGAAAGATTGTGTTAAAAAGGCTAGCTTAATCCTAAATAATTTTACTAATTCAATTTATTAAATCTAATCTTAATAATTCTAAACTAATTAAAATCTAATGAATAAAAATCTGGAAAAACATCCAATGATGCTCCTAAATATTTTGGATTATATTATGGAAAGAAAACAGTAAAAAGATTTCCTAAATAATCTAGAAAACTAAAAATAGAATAGTAACTGAAATTCTAATTAAAAATCAAAACAGCAAATAATAATCAGAAAATTAATATTAAAAATATAAAATAGTAACCTAAAATATTATTCTTCAGGTATATAAGCTTATAACTCTTCAATTGTATCTAAATAATTTCAGAAAAATCAAATCAGGAAATTACCACAGAATATCAATGCAGAATATTAAATCTGAAATTAGAAATAAAATGATCTGCATAAATATAAATACGAAAATGATCAAGAAAATTACCCTAATTCTAGGACAAACTTTTTGGACTTAACAATACCTAATAATCGTGAATTAACAATTAAAGTTGAAATTTTCAGAATTAATAGCCTAAAAACCTGCACATATCAATTTCACAAAATAATTCTGAAAAATTATCAAATAACTTCCAAAAATTACGAAACTAAATATGGGCAGACTAGGACACTATATAAATTCTAGGAACTGATAAAAATCGAAAAATAACAAAAACAACTATTTTTAGTCTAATTTCTAACAAACTAGTAATTAAATACTAAAACTGAATATAAATCAATCTAAAATTATAACCACTCTAAAAATCAAAATCTAAACTACCTAAAATTACCTAGACACTCCTAAAATACTACACTTTTTGGGGGCGGGGTCGATTGAAATTATATTGAAGCTAATAAAAATAGAACAAAAATTAACAAACTAATCAAATTAACTCTAAGCAACAAATAATGATCAAAAGTTGTCAAATTTATAAAGGATACTTAGTATAATCTCAATCCACCATGCAAATTAATATTTATCATTAACAAACAAGTTAATTTCATTCATGAGTCAAACTATAGAAGACATCCACCATCGTTTCTTCCTTGTTTTTCCTTAGATTCTAGTTTAATTAGGTCCAGCCCTAATATAAACCCTACTAATTTGATAATATTTATACCAACGCAAAAGTTTAATCAAACTAGAGCATTAAGAATTAGAAAAACATCATTTAACAATTTGTAATCAATCTACCAGCAAATCGATTTAACAAAGATCTAAAGCGATTACCTAATTAAAAGAGATGGGTTGGAGCCATTCATGAATAATTAGGGTGATACCTAAGCGTAAAAGGCTATAACTTTTACGTATTATAATCTTCTAAACTGTCAATCGAAATCGAATTAAACTAACTAATGTGCATTCTAATTAATTTAACACGAATATCATAAACGATAAACGCTAATCACTATAGAATCATGAATATGAATCAACTAGGCAATAAAGCATAAGACTTGTTTCAAAATAGTAAATTTAGCGTGGCTTCAAGAAGATTATACTAAGCATAAAAAAAATTATTCACTCATATTAAAAGTAACATCACAATCTAACTGATTATATACAACGTAAAGTCCTAAACAAAATACATCCATTCGAACCGACCATGTTATAAACAAATAGGGCTCAAAAGAAAACTACTAACACTAACCCCTAGACCCACCTAACGATCCCTAGATGGATCGTAATCCGCATCAGAGTCATCATCAGGCTCTTCGCCTGAATCAAAACTGCTAGAAGATGCCTCTGACTCGGCATCACCAACCTCCTGCTCAACCTATTACTCCTGCTTAACCTGTGGCTCCACTATCATCTCGTCAATCTCCTGATCCCACTGCTGCCCTACCACCCCCTCATCAATGTCCTAATCCTCCTCGGGATCATCCTCCTCCTCTTGAGGGCTCTCGTCCTCGTCCTCAGAACTAACCACCACTATCTTTGGTGTATCAAGGAGGTCTATCACCACATGAGCCTCCCCAGGATTGTTAGGCATTAGTGGGGTACCTAGTGCGGGCGGGGAGGGTGGTCCCAGTGCTGGTGCTGGGGCTACAAGCGGGAGGTGCCTGATGTAACGCGAAGACATATTGTAGAGTCTCCATGGTAATCCCCCTCTGCTCAAACTCCTCCCTCAATGACAACTCTGTAGCGATAGTAGTCCAAGCCCTCTGGGCCTAAAACCTAGGCTTATCCCAACCTGGGTTCCCTATTACCATATAGTGATGATAACGGAGCCTAAACTCCACCCACGGATGAACTGCAGGTAAGGACCAGAGCAGTCTATGTCCATGGATCGTAACACAGTGAAACTCAGAGAAAAGGTCCTGTGCATGGGCCTCTATACTAGCATGCAATAGTGCGATGTGAGCAGCCACAGATACACCCGGTATCAAGTTAACAGCATAAGGGTCCATCTAACAAAGAAAAGACATATGTGAGAGGCATACATAACCATAATGAAGGAACATGCAAATGTAAGCAACCTACATTTCTAATATCGTTACTACACTTTTAATATCACTCTAGTAGTGTAAAATGGCCCTCACTACCCACCATTCTCACCTTCTTATTTCTAAACTCTGCATTCCATAAAGAAAATCTCAACCTGGCTCTGATACCAAATCTGTAACGACCTAATTGTACATGAATTACTGTTTGTATTTCTTTCATTAATAACCCCAGATAGAAATGATAACCCAAATTATTAGGCGTTACCGCCGTCCAACAAGGACAAGGCTTTGCTTGTACATGATACATAATTAATGATTACCATTAAAGACATTCACACCATCACAACCCATCAGATCCTTTAGATAAATGTAGAAATTGTTCTAACATCAAAACCATTCAAACATCTCAAGGATTACACAAAAATATAGAATTATGATAAAATATATAGTCTTAACACTAAAATAATCACAATATGGTATTATAGACATCTCAACGATAATACACCCCCATTCCATAAAGATTTCCTGGTTCACTTATCATCTCCGGCCGTCTTGCCTGTCTAAGGGCGATTCATTGAACACTTTCCTAAAACAAAACATGAAAACATTTTGAACTGTGAGCCGAAACTCAATACATGTATTCCTGTATTGTTAAACGTTCATGGAAAATTGGTTGGGCCCGTATTGCAATTCATTTTTAATTAAAAACAAGGAATGAGATAAATATGAAACTGTGTTGTCAATTATTATCTGATAATGAACCCTAGTAACTGTTACGATATGAAGATAGATGTACACCTGCCAAGCCTATAACTGATAACTTATGGGGTCACTAATTATGTGATAAATCACTGATTAAACTGATTTATTGATGTACTTACCAAAACATTGTACTTTTGATAAATAAGTGCTGATTTCTAAAGATACAGGCAATGAACGTAGCTGGAATTTTTAAATGTAAGCTTTCAGGACAAGTGGCCAGCCTGCATCCAGAGAGCAGTGCAAGAATGAGAAAGATTGCGAGGAAGAAGGAGTACTCGACCCAAATTCACCCAACCCAACCATTAATTGGGTCCTACTCACTTGGATTTAAGGTGGGTCGTTCTTGATTCCTAAACTACTAATAATTTGCAAAGTTTTTATCATTTCGCACAGTAATTTATGTTGCATGTAGAGTTGAAATTTGAGTGTGTGAGACTAATGGTAATAATCAGGCTGTTTGAGTTAATTGGAATAATTTGGGATTGAAATTGAGTTGGTTTTAAAGATTCATGTGGACGGTGTTGTGAGAAGGGAGTTCGTGTGTGCGTGTAGATTGATGTTACTATGAGTAGTGTGACTGTGTATCCGAGTCCGTGTTCGGGTATCCAATTTATGTTGCTTTTCATTCCCACTAAACGCCGAATTTTGTTTTGACACCATGCTATTCATTGTTGAGTCTTATTCTTTTCAACATTTGCTGGTTGTTCGTCTTTGTAGTTGTTGTACCGAACCTCCTTGTAGGTCTTGTTTTAGTCTAGGCAATGATCGTTGCCATAGGTGAGCAGTAGTATAAGGTGAATTGGTATGGGTGCGTCGGTTATCACCAGTCCATGTATGCTCTATGTTTATTTAATAATTAAGTGGGGGAAACAAAAAGCAAACTTAACGATTCTACTATTCGATTTTATAGGGAAATAGGTTCCTGAATCGGGCAGCAGCTTAGCTCTGCTTAACTTACCTACACTTTCCTTCTTGATCTGTTATGACTAGAGCCCTGAGTCATTGATGCACCCTGGGCCAAGAATGATGAAAAAGTTCATAAAATGGTTCAACTAGACTGCTCAGTCGTGTTGAATCGTTGGCCAAAATGTTAAATCATTGCCCTTTGGAATTAATAAAGTGTCGTATTGTAACACCCCCAATTCGCATGTCCTATTGATTGTATACTCTATAATTAAACCCTTAATTAACACTAATAAACCCAATGATTGGGGCGTTATCGCCATCCAAAAGGACAAAGCTTTAAATTGTGCACTAGATATGACATAGGTAAGCCTAGATCATGATCATACACATTCAGACATTATCAAATCATTTACAAATAGCTGATACTACCATAAGGTTTACACATCACAACAGAGCAATTCTCCTTAAAGCTTACAACTTCTTCAACTGAAGATCTCAAAATTAAATTCCAAAAATATTCTTGAACAAAAATCATTACTGATCCATTCATATTCCCTTGCTCACGTATTTTCTTCAGATGGTTGGCTAGCATGAGGCGATTCACTAAGCATTTGCCCAAAACAAAACATGGCAAACATCTCCAATGTAAGCCAAAGCTCAGTACATACATTCTTTTGTTGTTAAATGATCACTAAAAAATTGGTTGGCCACTGCTTTGCAATTCATTTTACTTTAAAACAGTAAATGAAATGAATGTAAAACTATATTGCTTGTTATTTCCTAGTAGTGAATCCCTTGTAACTATTATGATCTATAAATAGGTGTACACCTGCCAAGCCCATCGAGAGACCTGCGTGAGGTCGTGCAGGTAACTGAAGGCGAGTGCCATATAAATGATAACTGATGAGGTCACTAATTAGTTGATAAATCACTTATTAAATTGATTTATTGATATACTTACCAAGACATTGTAACTTCCATAAATACATTATGAATTCTGAAGATGCAGGCAATGGATGTACCTGGGGTGTTTAAAATGCAATCTCACTTGATAATATTCACGAATAGTTAGAAATAATAGATCAGGCCTCATTCTGCTTAAGAAATGTAATGGTTGGTATACGTAGTTAGTAAACAACGCCCACTTTCATAATTTGTAACTTTAATAGAAGTTGATTAATTAAATGACATTCATAACTCAACATTCCAATATAAGATAGATTACACAAAGACGATTTGAAAACTAAATGAATTAAGGTAGTTTAACTCGAGGCAAAATAAATTGGAGCAAAATAGACCAAAATAAAATAATTGAGGTTATAATGAAAAGACTTTAATGGTTACAAATGGAATATAGGTTTTTGATATTTCTGAGATGAATAACAAGGGTTTAAGGCCAAGAGGGGTGTAATTGGGTTCAAAATTGCTTTGATCGCACCGACTTGACCCAGCAAGCACTGTTCTTGAGTCATTACACTCCCCACTTCTCCAATTTCATTTACATGCAATTTAACTCGGTTTTTCAACCTAATTGACTTTTTAACCACAATTAAAGTTGTTAAACTCACTAAACTCTGTATTTTCTTTGCAATATCCATAACTATTTTGGAACTTTTGATTAAGCTCCCAAATTTCTAGTTCATAGTCTCACGATATCTTATTACCTCTTCAAGGTCCACCTTGGAAAATTCAGATCCTAGCCTCTCATGCACCCAGTGGGGAAGCCAATTGACATTGGCACCTAAGCTCAACAATGCCCTATAGATGGCCTAGTCCTCTATGACTACGGGGATGGTAAGGCAGCTAGGGTCTCTATACTCAGCTCGGAATTGGTGTGAGATAATGGAGCTCACATTTGAGGCTAAGAAAGCCTTCATTGGGACATTGGTCCTTCTCTTAACAGTGCACAACTCTTTCAAGAACTTGGCATAGGGAGGAATCTATTGGATAGCATCTACAAGGAGAATGTTGATTTTGACTTGAGAAAAGGTCTCTCTAATCTTATCAACATGGCTCTAGTCCTTCTTATTCCTTAGCCTATTTGGAAAGGGTGCTATAAATTCATTAACTCGCTCAACCGTTGAAGGCATAAATGTATTATCTCCCTTATTAGTCTCGCTAGGGTCAACTAATTCAATACGCCGAGAAGAGTCAATTGGGGTGCCATCAGTAGCGTCCATAGAAGCAAAATCATTCTCAAGGAGAGACGGTGGAGATAGATGCGGAGAAAGCTGAATAGGAATATCCACAAGGTCTTCCAAGATATGATCAATTAAACGACCCAACCTAAGTGAAGTTATTGCACTAAACCTTTTCACATTATCCTAAACTGGTGGGAGGCACTAGGAGGAGGGAGTCTCGGTACCCCTTGAGAGCCTTGGTAAGGTTGGACAGTGGTATTTTCAAGTGATACTCCAGTATGTGGGCTGTGTCCTCCTAAATTCTTACCTTGGCTCCAAAAATGTTAAGGATATTCCTCCACCATGGACTATAGGTTGGTGCAAAAGGGTCATTTCTTGGCCTTTGGTAAGCCATGTTCACTTGCTCAGTCATAGTGGATGATTGGTGAGCATAGCAAGGGCAGCTAGTAAAAGTATGGTCTAAGGATTGACAACGAGAACTTGTAATAGAAGCACTTTGGAAGCCCTAAAATTGTTAAATAGCTAACCCCTTTAACTAGTTCTCTAAAGTTGTAACCCTAGACTCTATATGGCTTAAGTCTGACACTGCATACATACCCCCCTTAGCACTAGCGATTCTAGAACTCATACTATTATCTCTAGTGGCCTCCCACTACATTGTCCTTTTAGTTAAGTCCTCTAACAATTCCTAAGTTGCAATATGATTCTTTGATAAGAAACCAATTTGACACATAGACTCTGGCATGGTCCTAGTCTATTAGTCCAAACCCTAATACTCAATTTGACAAAGACGCCACTGTTCTAGAGCATGGTGTTGACATTAGGCCAACAAGTTTTTAAATCATTCCATGTATCTCAAAAAAGGTTCTTTGTCAAACTGAACGAAGTGATTAATTTCATTCCTTAATTTAACAGTTTTGTCATCAGGAAACTATTTTGGCAAGAAGACATTAATGGAATCATTCCAATCAGAAATAAAGTTAGCAACGAAACTATACATCCATCTCTTGGCATTATCTTTTAACATAAAAGGAATGAATCTTAGTTTAACCACATCAATTGGCATATTAGCACTTACGACAGGCATATTAAAACATGAAGGTAAGGTCGAGCGTGGGCGGTAAAAGACCTCATTCAAGGCCCATTCATTCCTATTTTGTTCGACCATTTTTTTCAAGTTCATGTTCAGGTTTAGGCTCAATCCTAATGAGTCTTCTTCTTTTAGGCTCCCTCAACCAGGCAATCATGTAAGTCCTCGATGAATGTCATATTTGCATAGGATTTTATAAGTGTATGTTATCTATTCTTGCTCCTACTAGTCCACTTGGCTCTATTTAATCTCATGTACTTGCGTGATGTGCTTTGTGGTTCTTTAGGGGTGATCCAATTTGATATCGAGCTTGTGGTCTCGTACTTTTTTGAAAACCTTCTCCTCCTTCTAATTTTGAAATGTCTTTTGTGTTATTTAGGGTTTCCATTGATTGCTATTCTTGCTTGTGATATGCTATGACTTGCCTACTTTAAGGAGGTTGTTATGTTTTGTTTTGAGTCCTAAATGCATCTCCTCTTGTTGGTCTTGTCTAATGTTTGCTTGAGGACAAGCAAAGGTTTAAGCACAGAGGGGTAATAAATGTCATATTTGCGTAGGATTTTATGAGTGTTTGGGAGTTATTTTAGGGGATCAATATATTTAATTGTATTATTTATGCCCTTATTTCTACTATTATGCTTTGTTATGCTTGTTTTGAAAATTTTTGTAGATTTTGACTTTGTGAGCTAAGTTATGTTAGTAGAATGAAGATTTTGAGGCCTTGCAGATCAAAGAAGATAGTAAAAGAGGCCGAAGGACACCCAACACAATCCAACCATGGCAAGAACCACGATCCAGGGAGATCCAAAAGAAGCAGCAAGTCAAATGAGGGAGAGACACTAGAACAGAGGGCCCTACAGTCTGTTCGTGGTGAGGGCCATGGTCCGTTGGGGTCCCCATGGACTAACCTTGGTTAGCCCTTTTCCCCCGAGGTTGCTAGTTTTCTTCATGGTTGTTCGTGTTTCTTGCATGTGGGGGTTTTGTAAACTTCATTTCCGCCATAAAAAGCCATTTTTACTACTTCATTTATCTCTATTCCATTCTCCTCTATTCAACATTCATCAATTACAATAGAATTTACATTAGATTAGTGGAAAAGAGAGTGAATTGAAGTGAAAATTTACAAGGATTCCATCCTGGGCTTACAATGATGGTTCAAGCGTGATCTTGGCTGAGCATTTCTTTTCTCTTCTTTTCTCTTCTTTTTTCTTATTTTAGATTTATGCTTAGTAATTATGATTATGATTTTTTTGTTTTGATTTTAGATTTATGCAAATAACAATCAATTTCTCGATTTGCTGTTCCTCTCTTTGAGTATTTTATATTGTTAGATTGTTTTATTGGATCCTAGATGATTGTTTTCTTGTGAGAGATTTGATCACTTTCTCGCATGATTTAGGTATTGGATAAAGAACTAAAATGTGAAATTCAACACTAGAATCCTGGAATTTGACTTGATTGTGTCGTGTCTTGAGAAAGTCACACCAATTGAGAAATCAATTTGATAATCACACACTTAATGAATCTAAACAAATTGAAAGTCCTTGAGAAATGATAATTGGTTAGGTTTAGGTATTTCACTTCACCTTGAAAGAGGGTTGTGATACTTTGATTATCGGTTTTAAAACAACCAATTGAGGGAGAAGTTCTTTACTGATACATGAATTGAGGGATTGCTTGTTTTGTATGAGTCCTTGATTATTTATCCATTTGACATAGTAGATTAGTTTAGATTCAATCTCAAATTTTGATTCGCTTAGCCTATTTGAGGGTAATAAAGCCTAATAAATCAACCTAGTCTTTATGGAAGACGACCTTGATTGCTACAGTGCCACCATCAGCTTACGACCCTATCAAGTTTTTAGATTTTTCCCACAGAGACTGCAAGGACTACCTTAAGTGTCGTTGTAGCAATCTAGTCCTTATGGGAGGTGACTGCAAGTTTTAGGGGGTTCCCATAGAATGCAAGTTTTATTATGCCTAAATTCAATGACCTAGTCCTTGTGCATGAATTATTTCAAGTTTTTATGAAGCCCTATCAATGGCGCAAGATAAGCTAATAGGAACCCCCACACTAAAACTTGTTTTTATCGAACAAAGTTGTTTTTATTGAACAAATTTGATAAAATCCTATTAGTTTTCACCAAACAAATTTATTTTTATGAATTAATTTGATAATCTAGTCCTTCTCAAACTCAAATGATGGTCGTCTCCCACACTAAAACTTGTTTTAGGGGGTCTCTGTGGGTAGTTCTTGCCAGGGATTATCAAATAAATCCCCGGTAATGGTGCCAAAAATTTAATAGGATCACAAGTACACAATAGCATTGTAGCAATCAAGGTCATCTCCCACAAGGACTAGATTGGTCTACTAGGCTTCATCCCCTTAAGATAGGTTGCGGATAAAAATTTGAGATTGAAACTAAACTAGTCTACTATACAATCTAATGGATAAACAATCAAGGGATTTAATCAAATCAAGCAATTTTCTAACTCAAGAATTAATCAAGCACCTTTTCTTTAGACAGGTAATTCCAAAACCGATAATTGAATTATCAAACCCCTCTTTTAAGGTGGAAAGAAATTCTTAAATCTAATCAACTATCATTTCTCAAGGGCTTTTGATTAATATAAGATAATTAAGAATGCGATTATCAAATATCGGGGGTTTCTTAAATAGTGGTCTTTCTCAAGATCCCAAACACTTAAGTCGAATTTTAGTTTTCCAACATCTAGTTTCCACCTTTTAGCTCTTCACCAAATGCCTAACACAAGCAACAAACTCATCAACATTCCTATTAGCAAATCAACATCTAAGATTCAGTAGAATAAACCCAACAAATCGAAAACATTTGCAGATCAAAACAAGAATTGATTCATTCACAAGAATTCAACTCAATTCCAAGATTAGCAATCCAAAGCTTAACATAAAAATCAATAATAATCTAAAAGCATAAAAATCTAAAGAAAAAAGAGAACAGAAGGAAGAAGAATTGCTCAGCTGATGCATGCTTGTAGGTGCAAACCCGACCCGGAATCCCTGCAAATCCTCACATTCAACTTGCTCTCAACTCTCTTTAATCTAAATCTAAATCCTAACTAGATGGAGGGATGGATATGGATGAAATTGAATAGGACGATTGGGATGAAATGAGGCTGAAAACAATCCTTGTCTACCGCGAAAATGCTGCAGCCAAGTGTAAATTGGAAATTGAGCAGCCGCGAGAAAACATGACGACTCAGGGGAAATGGGGCCACCAAGGACCGTGGGCACCACCACAGATAGACCGTGGTGGCCGCTGGTCATGTTGGTTCTCGTATTCTGTTCAACTGCTTCTCCTAAAACCTTCTATGCCATGGTATTGACCGTGGTTGGTCCATATTGGGTGTCTTTGACCTCTTTTTCTGTCTTCTTTAATCCACAAGGCCCCAAAAGTCTTCATTCTACTCATAACTTCGCTCACAAAGTGAAAATTTGCAAAATCTCTCAAAACAAGCGAAACCAAGCATAGTAATACAAATAAGGGCATAAATCGTACTATTAAGCATATTAATCCCCTAAAATGACTCCCAAACACTCATAAAATCCTATGCAAGTACGTCACGCATCACTGCCCTATGCTTAAACCTTTGCTTGTCCTCAAGCAAACACTAGAGAAAACTGACAAGGGGAAACGTATCTAGGATTCAAAACATAAAACCCCCCTTAAAGTAGGCAAGTCATAGGAGATCACAAGCGAGAATATGAATCAATGGTAATTCCAAATAACGTGTAAGTCATTTCAAAATTAAGAGAATGAGAAGGTTTTAAGAAAAGTACAATACCATAAGCTCGATATCAAGCTTGATCACCCCTGAAGAACCACAAAGCACATCATGCAAGTACATGAGATTTGGTAAAGCTAAATCGACTGGAAGAACCTTACTTTCGGAAATGTGAATCGCTCTCACTCATGTGTTTAAAAATATAGCATAGGTTCACTCATGACTCATTCCAAAGATCTAGACTACCATAGGCTTCACATGACGATCAAATTCTTCACCACTATAAACGTAATGTGCACATAACAATCAAGAGACTTTACTTGGATTATAATGTGGGTTAAAAGGGTTAAGGAAAGGAGTGGACTAATAAATTTGAACAACGTGGAGTTATTTAACCAAGTAACTAGGGAGCAACCAACAAACCACCAAGCATCTATGAAGCTTACCAACACTCCAAACCTCAAGAATACAATGAACATACCCCATGAATCAAGTAGGAAATGAGTTGACAATAAAAGGAATGACATGTCCAATGCTAATCACTTAGTTCATTCCTTTTTTTTTTCTTCTTTTTTTTCTTCTTTTCCTTCTTTTTTTGACTTTTTTTTAACATAATTTTTTCTTCTTTTTCTCGAAATGAAATGAAAATATCAAGTATTAAAAGGCATAAAGGACGAATTATCAACTCACTACCTAATTCATATACACATAACCTAAACAAGACAGAAACAACACTAAATACTCAATGTTATCAATCCGTCAACAAACCAATATACCAAAGCCACCTTAAACTCAAAAAAACAACCCACTACATAGGTGAAGTAATGCTCCATAGACTTGGCTTAAAGGTTAGGAACATGTGTTTGGCCAAGAGTTAATATCAAGGGATCACAACAAGAAAAGAATATAAGCTCAAAGGGGCTAGCAAAGGGGGAAAACATGTAACACAAAGGATAGTCTATTTTGCTATGTAGCTAAAATGTTCAACAACAAAGAATGCCTCTATCATATCATCAATTATGGACATGCTAATGTGGTTTTGAATAAGAGTTTAGGTAAGTTCTAAAGATGCAACATGGAAGAGCCACGCACATGAAAGAAACATGAGACTAAATATAACGATTAGTCCAAAAAAGGCTCAAAGTCTTACGAGATATCTACCAAAGTCTCAATTAGCTCATAAAATGACTATTATGTACCAACATTAGTGCTAACAACCCCAGGGGGCAGCGTAGTTCACAACTAGACAAGGGCCAAAACAAGAAATATTTACAAAACCTTCGCAAATTTTAGCACCAAGAGGGACTACACATCAAAATTTACTCAAACCCATGAAAGCTATTATGCCTAGCAAAAACATCATTGGAGGTTATTTATTTCAAACCAATCAACACCATCACTCCATGCATCTAGAGATGCACTCTTAATATGCAACACACCATAGAAAAGAAAGGAAACCCAAACATGCACTCTCTAACTAGTATGCAAGCTAAAAACCAAAATGGAAAACATGAAACTACCCTTCCCCCAGGTTTAGATAAAGCATTATTATTCAAAGAAAAGAAAAGAGGAGAAGGGAAGCGAAAACAAAATATAAGGATCTTACCAGGTTAGATGCTGGGTACACTTGAGCTAAGGCCTCCTTGCAACCAGGCCAAATGGAGCATCAGCCACTCCATCACAACTTCAAGACACGGCCCATGACATCAAATGTAGTCAAGGCCCGTAAAAGCTTGTCAAATACTACAACATAGAGTTCACAAGCTTGGCTATAAAAGAGCATGAAGATGAACATAACAAAGAAAGTTAGTGCTCTCTTTAGTAAACCAAACGGTATAGAAAAGTCAAAAGAGAAATCAAAGAAAGTATTTCACATGATTTTAGGTGCATCCACTAGATACACACAATATGGGCCAAGGGAGGAATTATACCCACTAAAGTAACCTAGGACATAAAATTATTAGCATTCCCACCAAGCATACTAAACATGTTATCCTCATAGCCGAAATTAACATTAGCATTAAAAATCATAGGATTATCAATGGGCGTATCAATGTAATACTTAGGGTACAGACAGGGTAGTGAGTAAAGAGGGGAAACATGGGAATGATCAAAAGGGTTAGGGAGAACACTGTCATCAAAACCAAGGCAAGGAGACTCCTCGTGCACAAGCACATCAAGGGACCCCTCCAAAGGAGTCTCAACTAGATCATACACCTCATCTAAAGTATCTTCCTACTCAAAACATGTATCAACAACACTAAACCTAACAGCAAAAGGCTCAGCTAGCTCGAGGCCCGTGCACCGAGCCAAAGGGAGGGATAAATCAAGTAAGGTTAAAGCAACATCAGTATTGTCACTGGGTGATGCAAAGTCGGGTTGAGCATAGCATGCATAATAAGGACACGAATTAATTTCATGGTCAAAAGAATTACACAAGTCATACCAAAAAGGGGCATAATAAGATCTACTATAGAATGCACAAGGATCAAAGAATAAATATAAAAAAACACAACTAGTCTTCTCAAACTCAAATGAATCCCAAGCAATCCACTTAAGTAAATACCGTGTCTCATCAACAATTTTACCATGAAAACCCCAATACTCTAAAAAAGCTCGGGTTTTACTATTCACACTCATCAACAATGTCCAAAATCTCCGCTTAATCCACACAATAACCACATTAACCCAGATAAGCATTAAATTGTTTAAAATACCTCCAAAATAATTCATGCTCAAATTAGGGAAAGTAGAGAATTTCCATTGTTATTTATCTCAAAATCTTTCATCTTATTTCAATTTTCTTTTTTTTTTGTTTTTTTCAAATAAAAATAAATTACTTAGTCAAACCTATCGAGAAAAATCTAATATCCGACACTTAAAGTAGCCCTTATAGGAGACAACCATGTGCTTTCTATGGGAACCCCCTAAAACTTACGGTTTCTGTGGCATTGTAGCAAGCACATTCTATACAACAAGGACTAGATTGGTACGGCCACCGCAAGGACTACCCCGAGATAGGACTAGATTCATTAAGCGTGCTAGGGGGACCCGTCATTTGAGTTTTAGGGGGTCTCTGTGGTAGTCCTTGCTGGGGATTATTGAACAAGAACTAGATTATCTTAAGGGGATTTTATGAAGCCCCGCCAATGGAAAATCTAAATTTGTTTGATTATCCTTCGCCGTGCCAGCACAAGGACTACCCCCTAAAACAAATTTTCAAGCTTTTGGGTTTTTCCCTATTAGATTTAAGAAACCCCCTAAATTTGATAATCTAGTCCTTGTGGGAGACAACATTCATTTGAGTTTGAGAAGCTTAGTTGTGTTTCTAGATATTCATTTTTTTATCCTTGTGAATTCTATGCTAGATCTTATTATGCCCCATTTTGGTGTGACGTGTGTAACTCTTCTGATCATGAAACTAATTCGTGCCCTTATTATGCTTGCTATGCTTAACCTAACTTTTCATCACCCAGTGACAATACTGATGTTGTCTTAACTTTACCTGATTAATCTTTACCTTTAGCTCAGTTCACGGGGCTCGAGATAGGGGAGCCTTTTGGGATAGTTGTTAGGTTTAGTGTTGCTGATGCATGTTTTAAGCCGGAAGATACTTTAGATGAGGTGTATGATTCAGTTGAGACTCTTTTAGAGGGGTATCATGATGTGCTTGTATATGAGGAGTCTCCTTGCCTTGGTTTTGATGGAAGTGTTCTCCCTAATCCATTTGATCATTCCTGTGTTTCACCTCTTTTGTTCATTACCCTCTGCTTCCCCTAAGTATTACATTGATACACCCATTGATAATCCTACTATAATTTTTGATGCTAATGTTAATTTGGGCTATAAGGGTAACATGTTTAGTATGCTTGGTGGGAATCTTGATAATTTTATGTCCCTAGGTAACATTACTGGGTATAATGCCTCGCTTGGCCAATTTGCATGTACCTAGTAGATGCACCTAGAAAAATCATGTGGAGTACTATCTTTAATTTCTCTTTTGAATTTTTTATGGCATTTGGTTTATCAAAGAGAGCACTAACTTTCTTTGTTATGTTCATCTTCATGCTCTCTTATAGCTAAGCTTGTGAGCCCCATGCAGTGATGTTTGACAAGCCTTTGTAGGCCTTTACTATGTCTGATTTTGTGGGTTGTGTCTTAGAGTTGTGATGGAGTGGCTGATGCTCCATTTGGCCTGGTTGCAAGGAGGCCTTAGCTTAGCTGCACCCGACACCTAACCTGGTGAGATCCTTATATTTTGTTTTCCCTTCCCTTCTCCTCTGTTCTTTCCTTTAAATGAAAATGCTTTATCTAAACATGGAGGAAGGGTAGTTTCCTGTTTTCCATTTTAGTTTTTATCTTGTATACTAGTTAGAGCATGTAGGTTTAGATTTCCTTTCTCTTGCAATGGTGTGTTGCGCTTTAGGTGTGCATTTCTATATGCATGGAGTTATGGTGTCGATTGGTTTGAAAACCTCCAATGATGTTTTTGCTAGCATAATAGCTTTCATGAGCTTGAGTAACTTTTGATGTGTAATCCCTTTTGGTGCTAAAATTTGTCAAGGTTTTATAACTATTTCTTCTTTTGATCCTTGTTTGATTAAGAACTACGTAGCCCCCTATAGTTGTTTGCACTAATGTTGGTACATGATAGTCATTTTATGAGCTAATTGAGACTTAGATAGATATCCCGTGATACTTTGAGCCTTTTTTGGACTAATCGTTATATTTAGTCTCATGTTTCTTTCATGTGTGTGACTCTTTCATGTTGCATCTCTAGAACTTGCCTAGGAAGTTATTCAAAACCACTTTAGCATGTGCATAGTTGATGATATGATACAGCCATTCTTTGTTGTTGAAAATTTTGGCCACATAGCCACATGGCCTGTCCTTTGTGTTATATGTTTTTCCCCTTTTCTTTGAGCTTATAGCATTTTCTTGTTGTGATCCCTTCATATTAACTCTTGGAAAAATACATGTTCCTAACCTTTAATCCAAGTCTATGGAGCATCACTTTACCTATGTAGTGGGTGGTTTGAGGGGTATTTAAGTTTAAGGTGGCTTTGCTATGTTGGTTTCTGGAGGAATTGATGACATTGAGCATTTGCTATTGTTTCACTCTTGTTTGGGTTGTGTATATATGAATTAGGTAGTGAGTTGATAATTCGTGCCCCATGCCTTTTAATACTTAATATTTTCATTTCATTTCTAAAAACAAAAAGAAAAAGATTACGTTTTGAAAAAAGACAAAAAAAGACAAACGAAGAAGAAAACGAAGAAACAAATAAAAAAAGGAATGGACTAAGTGATTGGCATTGGACATATGAATAGCTTGCATTCCTTTCTTTGTTAACTCATTTCGTACTTGATTTGTGGAGTAAGTTCATTGTATTCTTGAAGTTTGGATTGTTGGTAAGCTTCATAGATGCTTGGTGGTTTCTTGGTTGCTCCCTAATCACTTGGCTAAATAGCTCTACATTGCCCAAATTTATTAGTCCAATCCTTTCCCTTAACCCTTTTAACCCATATCACAATCTAAGTAAAGTCCTCTTGATTGCTATGTGCACATTGCATTTATAGTAGTGGAGAAGTTGAGAGCCTTGTCAAGCCTATGGTAGATTGCATCTTTGGAATGAGTCTTAAGTGAACCTATGCTATATTTTTAAACACATGAGTTAGAGTGATTCACATTTCCCAAAGTAACGTTCTATTAGTCTATTTAGATCTACCAAATCTCATTTACTTGCATGATGTACTTTGTGGTTCTTTGAGAGTGATCAAGTTTGATATCAAGCTTGTGGTATCTTACTTTCTCGAAAACCTTCTCCTCCTCTGAATTTTGAAATGACTTACACGCTATTTGGGGTTACCATTGATTGATATTCTTGCTTGTGATATGCTATGACTTGCCTACTTTAAGGAGGTTATTATGTTTTGAATTGTAGATGTGTTTCCCCTTGTTAGTTTTTTTCTAGTGTTTACTTAAGGACAAGCAAAGGTGTAAACATGGGGGAGTGATAAATGACATATTTGCATAGGATTTTGTGGGTTTTAGAGTCATTTTAGGGTATTAATATGCTTAATTGTAGGATTTATGCCCTTATTTGTGCTATTATGCTTGGTTTCGCTTGTTTTGAGAGATTTTGCAGATTTTCACTTTGTGAGCCAAGTTATGTGACTAGAATAAAGATTTTTAGGGCATTGTGGATCGAAAAAGATAGGAAAAGAGGCTCAAAGACACCCAATACGGACCAACTGTGGTCAATACCACGACCTAGAAGATTCTAGGAGAAGCAGCTAAAGAAAACAGGAAAACCAGCATAACCAGTGGCCATCACGGTCTATTTGTGGAGGTACCCATAGCCCGTGGTGGCCCCTTTCAACCGAGTCGTCATGTTTTCTCGCGACTGTTTGATTTCCAAGCGGTTTTTACACTTGGCTACAGCATTTTCGTGATAGAAAAGTGCTGCTTTCAACCTCATTTCATCCCAAGCATCCTATTCCATTTCCTCCATATCCATCCCACCATCTAGTTAGAATTTACATTTAGATTAGAAAGAGTTGAGAGCAAGTTGAAGGTGAAAATTGGCAAGAATTTCGGGTAGGATTTGCATCTACAAGCACGCATCGGTTGAGCAATTCCTCTCTTCTCCTTCTCTTTTCTCTTTAGATTTTTATGCTTTTAGATTATTGTTGATTTTTGTGTTAAGTTTTGGATTGTTAATAATGGAATTGAGTTGAATTCTTGTGAATGAATAAGTTCTTGTTTCGATCTAAAAGTGCTTTGGATTTGTTGGGTTTATTCTATTGAATCTTAGATGTCGATTTGCTAGTAGGAAACTTGATCAATTTCTTGCTTGTTTTAGACATTTCGTGAAGAACTTAAAGGTGAAACCAGATGTTGAAAAACTAAGATTCGACTTAAGTGTATGGGATCTTGAGAAAGACTCACTATTTAATAAACATCTAAATTTGATCATTGCCTTTCTTAATGATCTTAAATTAATCAAAAACACTTGAGAAATCATAGTTGATTAGATTTAAGAATTTCATTCCACCTTGAAAGAGGTGTTTGATAATTCAATTATCAGTTTTGAAATTATCCATCCATAGAAGAGGCACTTAATTAGTTCTTAAGTTGGAAAATTGCTTGATTTCATTTAATCTCTTGATTGTTTATCCATTAGATTAGATAGTAAATTAGTTTAGTTTCAATCTCAAATTTGATTCGCTTAGCATATCTTAAAGGGATATAGCCAAGTAGATCAATCTAGGCCTTGTGCGAGATGACCTTGATTTGCTACACTGCCACCATGGCTACTGAATTTGATTCTAGCTACTAACTTGATGCCCTTGAGTTTCCTCCTACCCATCTATTTATGCTCAAAATTGCGCAACTTTATCCAATCTTTAACTCCCAAATCTGGGCATGGTTGATTCTGTGTTAACCACTTCAATGTTCATGACATTGAGTCTTGAAGAGAGAAAGAGATATTAACTCTACAAAATCTCGGCTGTTAAGGTTGTTGATAATGGAGATGATGGTGTTGATTTGGTGGTTGATGGCACGAAAAGAAAGGTGATGAAAATGGAATACGAGCAACACGTGGGCTCTACTCCAGAAATGGTGAGATGGCAACAAATAAATAAATAAAATAAAAGTTAAATTAATCAATTTGAAAGATGTGGAGATTGAAGAATAGTGAAATAGAGGGCACAAAGAAAAACAAAATAGGGCAAGCCAATAGTGGATGATAGGTGAGACTCAAATTTAATTGCCAAAAAACAAAAATAAATTAATATGGAAAGAACATAATTAACATTCAACTGGCTTAAAGCTCTAAATTAAACAATGGCTCCCCAGGCCCTTTAACCAACAATGAAAAGGGACCCAAAACTCTAAATCTAAAATAGGGGAAGGTGCAATGAGTGGAGAGCTAGATTATAAATGAATTATGGCTACTGAATTCGATTGTTAGCTACTGACTTGATGCCCTTGAGTTACGCCTACCCCTCTATTTATTCTTAAAATTGCCGAACTCTATCCAATCTTCAACACCTACAAAATCTGGGCATGGCTGATTCTTTGTCAACCACTTCAACATTTATGGGACTGAGCCTTGAAGAGAGAACGAACTATTAACTCTACAAAACCTGGGATGTTAAGGTTGTTGATAATGGAGATGATTGTGTTGATTTGGTGGTTGATGGAACGAAAAGGAAGGAGATGAAAATGGGTTTGGTTTTTTAAGTGTGTGGGAATTTAGAGAAAACAAGAAAAGCAGAGGGGGGCACGTGAGATGTAGGTGGTGTGATAGAGTGACAAGGTGGCTTAGGCCTCTTTCCTTTTCTATTCTTGGGTTGTATAACTAGCCTATTTTTATTTGCTTCCAATTTAGCTCCATTTTTGTGCCAAATTAAATAGGTTTTCATTTTTCTACAAAAAAAATAAATTCAAATAAAAATTTTGTCGAACCTTATATCATAAATATTATAATTTCTTGATTAAACTCTCACTATCCTTTAAATTACAAAACTTGATTAGCGACTACATTCAGAGATAAGAAACAAAATAGATATGTGTTATGCACTATTTAAGGGAGGTGTGTTTGAGATTAGCAATCTCTGTAAAGTAGAAGCTAGAGAAATGTCAGGATCTAGCAGCAACTAAGTTTAGGTAATTGTCAAAACTCTCTAATTAAGCTTTATTATTTTGTTATGCATAGTGGGCCATAATCATAGAAAATATAATATTTATGATATAAGCAGTAGATTGTGGTAACTAGTACCAGCAAAATCATTGCAAGAAGTTCAATCTTTTAAAACAAGCATCTTTCTTGAAAACCCAAAACATAGCAAAACTAGTCAAAGCATCCTATTTAGACCAAAGTTGAAAATTTCTAAAACTTTCAGGCCAAAATAATAATAAAAAGGACAATCAAGTCACTTTTCTCAAACCTGGAGGCACCAAAGTTTTATATATATCTATATATATACATACATATATATATATATATATATATATATATATATATATATATGCACACACACACACGCACGCACACACACACACACACACACACACACACACA
>JACYFF010031958.1:30962679-30984620 GCA_017589665.1 Selenicereus undatus | reverse complement strand
TTGTGTGTGTGTCTAATCAACACATACACAAAAACTATCAAGATAGCTTTTTGAAAATTCTTTGCTATATGTGTACTCCCTACACATTGTGGATTGCGTTCCGTTTGGATGATGTAAGCATAGTATGAACTTGTTATGAAAAATCATGTATGTCTATTGAAATTGGTGCACTTATGGTGAGGAATTGGTACGATTTTGAGAAGGGCTATATATGTTTAGTTCCTACTAGTGACATTAGGTCGTATTGGCAATGACCTACTGGAACTCTGCGAAGTGTTTACTGCATGCACCCTGGGTCATAGTCTAACATATGTACGATTGAATTAATGCATGATGTCCGATTCACAGCATCAACCACGCTCGGTTTGAAATACCAAACATACCAACAATAATCGGAGTAGTATTAAGGCTGGATCCTGCTGGTGGTCACATGCAAGAAATCATATAAATATACATTGAGTTCTAAGGCAGTACCTAATCCTGATATAGTGAATCCAATATGAAAGAATTAATGCCATAAGCATAAAATAAGAAAATTAATAAGCATATCCGTCAAAGGGTGCTAAATTGATCCTCCATGCTCAACACAAAGTCAAAACAGCCTAAAAAAATATACAAAATCTGTCAAGTACATCCGGAAAACCCCTAATTTTTTACAGGTTCTACTTTTTCCAAAGCCCAAAGGGAGCAAATCTTCTATTTAGAATTAAAGCATCTTTTTAGCCGTTGACAAGCACCATGAACTTTACAGGTTTGAAAGCACTTTAATTTTGTCCATTTTTTTATTGATTGCTTTCATCATGTTGGTTAATAAAATTTCAATATTCTATCACTTAGTTAAGTGCAGTATATGTGTTTTGTGTGCCTGAATAATTCCAGCATTGCTTCTTTCTAAACCATTATAAAATTCTCCCTCCGCTCTTTTCACCAATCAAGGCTTCACTTCCATGTTAATGCTCATTGACTGCAACATTTTAGAACATCAACGTATGCTTTCTGCAATTTTATATAATTTCATTCATAATAGTTAAGCATGAGGCACTTCACTATAAATACATGATCAAACATTGTCACAAAACCATACAAAAAACTTCTTTTAGGAAAAATCCCTCCACATTTTTTTCCAGTCTTAAGCCTGATTGTAATTAATGAAAAAAGCTGGTTTTCCAGACCAAACATCATGCAGATCAACTAAGAAGCTCAGATTATTCGGCTGTGATCTGCAATACTTCAATGGAAATGCCACTAATAATGATGCAAGTGAAAGAAAAAGAGAAGAAAAAATGATGAGCTCTTCAAACAATAATAATCAGGATTTTGGCAAGAGAAAATGCTCGTTTTGTGAAAAGGAGTTCACAAACTCTCAGGCATTGGGAGGCCACCAAAATGCCCACAAGAAGGAGAGGATGATCAGGAAAAGAACCCTCCTCGAGGAGAGAACAGCAAACCTCGAGTTTTATCTCCGGTCTCTTGAACCGTTGGTGCCTGTAATTGATTCACCGGCAGTCTGTATGCTCGGTTCTGGATCAGGGTCACTGGCTAGTTCAAGTCCGACTTTCCGCTATCAGGATGGGTCTCATGGGTTTGATCTGTATGCGCTACAAATTTATGTTCCTTACTAAGTATAAATATATATAACATCATATCATTTCAAGTTATAATCCTTCGGTTTGCAAATTATGTTGTATTTTAACTCAATTAGAATGAAGAAAAGGTCATTATCATGTAGGGTTAAATATATTATATACCATTAGCTATGGATAATGAAATAGGAAGGTGATCATACAATGAAAGCTTGTCTAATAATCGTATGGTATAAAAATTTTACCTCCATCTAATTCGCAAGTATATAAGTATAACAATTGTTTAAAATATGATAAGAATATGTTCTATATAGTTCTATATTCTTTTTTTTAAATACTTTTTGTAGTTTGATCTAACAATACCAAGAGTTCAAAGCTCCCAACACTCACGCAATCACGCATTAAGTTCAAATACAAAGAAACATGTTGTACGTGGTTTAATGATAGAGATAACATCATGTGTGTTAGCTTCCCCCAAGCTCACAGTGTGTGATTAATATGTTTTGATGAAAGACAAAAACAAGTTGGTCAATTACTTTGTTTATTACGTTATAATTGTGCCAACCTTAGAAGTATTATTATTTAAAGGTGCTATGATTTTAAGTGGATATTGGCAGAGTAGTATTATTTAATTGATTTGTGATGATTTATGATTTAAATTTGAATTTGTGCTATACTTGATATGATTTAAAGTGATATTACCTTGTGATAATGCTTCTTTGTTGGGAAGATTACATGTGCATATATTCGATATCTTGGATATTAAGGATTGAGATATACATACATACATACATACATACATATATATATATATATATATATATATATATATATATATATATATATGTTGTTTATTTAAAGTCAAATTACCCCTTGATAATATTTTAGATTGATTTGGCAAAAATTATATGTGATTGACGCTTGCGTATTTTTTGTATAAAGTAGTTGTAAAATATCATTCTCAGTAGCTTATTTGATCAGCTCCAAAATTGGAATGTAACCGTTTTAATGAATGTTGCAAGGTTTGATAAAGTAAACTGCTTAATCTCCTAGGTCCATAAATGTTTTTCAAAGGCTAGAAATCTGTTGAAGATGATATTTCCTCATTTGACGTCAATAGCTACTTACCTTGAAGGGCTCCAATGGCTATATCCTATTGCCTATAAGTAGTGGAGCACTTGAAGCTTGAGAAAAACAAGCGAAGAACAAGAACCAAAAGCTACAAAAATGCAACCGATCTCCGACGGACAAAGCGACGCATAAATGGGACGTTGGAAAATATCAGAGAAGCCGACGGAAAAGCAGGCGGGGCCCGACGGACGTTCCGACAGAAAGCATTTCCGTCGGAAATTCCGACAGAATTTCGTCGGAAACCGTCGGATTCCGTCGAAAATTCCGTCGGTTTCCATCGGATACTTTTGTGGATCTCGACGCCAGCTTCCGCGTTCGGTTTTAAATTTTGGGGAGGGGGTTTGTTTCCGCGGCATTTGCAAAGTTTAGAGAGATAGGGTCTCAAAGAGTAAGAAAGGGAAGAGAGAGAAAGTGAAGGTTGAAGATTTTTGTAATCGGTAAGTTTTTTTTTTTTTTGTTAATACGTTGTTTAAAGTTGAAATAGTTAAGTTAATTGATGTTTTGTATGTTTCAAATTTTTCGAGTGTGACCATCCCAGCCGTATCGCCGCCACAGCCGCCACCGCCGCCGCCTTGCCTGTCGCCGTCGGTAATCTGTTTGATTTTCCGCGTTTGAAGGTTAGTAGAATTGTTTCGCTTTAAAACTTTAAAATTATATTCATTTTTGTGAATTTTAATTTGGAAGTATGTTTGTTTAGTTTGTTATTTTAAATTGTTAAGTCTGTTAAGTATGTTAAGCATGTGTAATATGTTTTATTGATGTGAATAATTTAAGTAAAATGAGTCCCTCATTATAAAATGTTAAATATGTTAATCATGTATGTATTTTAAAGTATGTTTGATTTTGTTGTTTTTTTTGTGAATTTATATATATATGCTAAGTATATGTTAATATAAGTTTAGTAAGTATGTTAGCGGTAATTTTTTCGTTTAGTTTTGTTTAATTAGATGAGGTGTGAAATCGGTGGTTTCATTTGTGATTGTTGTTTAATGAATTTTATGTAGAAAAATAATATTATTATGTGAAATTAATTATTTGTAGCATATATGTTTAGTTACATTAATTGTTGTATTTGAGGCGTTGTGAGAATTTTTTATGATAAGGAAAAGGTATTATGTGATTCTAATTGAATATGTGACGTATGTTGTTTTGAATAATTAAACAATTGTGTAATATGTGGAATAATTCTAATTTAATATATGTTTCGTTTTGGTAAATGGTTTAATAATGTTAAGTGTGTGCTTTTTTTGGTTTGGTGTGTATATTAATTTTTGGTGAATATGTGAATAATATTCTTTTTTTGAGACGTTGTTAATTTTTCGTATGATTTGGTTGGTTTAATATGAGATTTATTTGTTCGTAACATATGGATGTAAATTATGTTAAATTTTAATTTTATTTGTGAAGTGTATTTATTTGAATAAGTGGAATAAAATATGATAAATATGTACATTTCTAATTATTATATAATTATTATGAAATGTTGAAGTATGTTGCACATGTGTAATGTGTTTTGTTTTAGGGAATACTATAAATTTCTTAAGTATGTTTATATTTTGTTTGCTTTGTGATATATATTAACGTTTTGTAAGTATGTGAATTGTATTATATATAATTAAGTTGGTTTGGATTTATTTATTTGAATGAAGTACGAAGTAATAATTTCATTGTGTTTGACGTTTGATTACATTTATTTTTACAAATAATATGTAGTGCCTTGAATTTTTGGTTGAAATGTTTAAGTATGTTAAGTATGTTTAATTTTTATTTAAGTATGTGAAGTGTGAAATAAATTATGTAATTTATGTTTAATGCTTAATTAGGTGTGTTATGATATATTTAATAGTTTTGTTAATTATATTTTTATGTAATTCATACATATATGTTGAACTGGTTCAATACATTTCTGAAAGATTTTTATTTCAATTAATTGTATTGTACGTAACAATTAAGGAAATCATATTGGGAACATATGGATGGGCCGTTGCATCGTCAATGGATGTATAGAAGAAGAAATCCTAATGGACATGGACTTAGAGATGAGTGGTTGATGGGGGTTAATATGTTTGATGAATTTGCACGAAATCAAGAGGAGTATAAAATTAATGGAGTTTATAGATGTCCATGTGTCAAGTGTAAGAATATGCAATATTTTGCACCTGACGTTGTAAAGTCTCATTTGTATAGAAAGGGATTTGTGAAAAATTATTGGTATTGGACAAGTCATGGAGAAGAAGATAATTCGGAAGTAGGGGGTGCAAGTAGTTCACATTCTATGAATTTTGATTAAGATCACAACGATCATAATCATATGGAGAACATGGTGCATGCTGCATTCCAAGCTAATGAAATGAACATGAGTAGTCCTCATGACGTAAATCCTTAGGCTTTTTACACTATGCTTGAATCTGCCCAGAGACCTTTTTATGAAGGGTGTGACATAACTGAACTTGAAACATCTGTGAGGCTACTGAGCATTAAATCGGGGCACAACATGTCTCAACGTTGTTTCAATGAAGTTGTTGGCCTGATGAGAGATATATGGCATTCTGAAAGTGGCATTCCCAAAAATTATCATCAGCATATCAAAAAAGTGAGAGACTTGGGTATAGATGTTCAGAAAATTGATTGTTGTCTAAATGGTTGCATGCTTTATTATAAAGAAGATGAGGGTTTGTCCGCATGCAAATTTTATGGACATGCAAGACAATTACCGAAGCAATCTAACCAACGAGGTTGTAAGGATGTACCATATGCAAAAATGCACTACCTGTATTTAATCCCGAGATTGCAACGATTGTATGCCTCAAAAAAGACTGTCGTCCATATGAGATGGCATCATGAGCACCGCCAAGAATCGGGTATTCTCCGACATCCGTCAGATGGTTTAGCTTGGAAGCATTTCGACCAAAAGTATCCAAACTTCGCTGCAGAGCCTCGGAATGTGAGGTTAGGTCTTTGTGCTGATGGTTTCACACCATTTTCCATATCTGGAAGATCGTACTCTGTGTGGCCAGTTGTGGTAACACCTTATAACTTACCTCCTGAAATGTGTATGACTACCCCATACATGTTTTTAAGTTGTATTATTCCGAGTTCAACAAATCCGAAGAACAGGATTGATGTGTACTTGCAACCCTTAATTGATGAGTTTAAATTGCTGTGAGATATTGGGGTTGATACATTTGATGTTTCAAGCGGTGCAACTTTTAAATTGCATGTCGCGTTGATACGGACTATTAATGATTCTCCCACATATGGTATGTTATCTGGTTGGAGTACTCATGGGCTGTTAGCATGTCCGGTTTGTATGCATCATAATTGTGCATTTCATTTACAGTATGGTCGAAAGCCATCTTGGTTCGATTGCCATCGTCGGTTCTTACCTCGCAATCATTGTTTTAGAGCTAATAAAGTTGCTTTTCGCAAAGGAAAGAGCATACACATTGGCCCTCCCCAAAGGATTCCTGGTGAGATGTTGTTTGATACGGTTTCGACGTTGCCTAAAGTGACTACAGATATCAATTTTCAAAGTTCGGGATTTGAGGACAATGAACATAATTGGACAAAGCAAAGTATCTTTTGGGAGTTGCCGTATTGGAAGCATCAACTTTTGAGGCATAACCTTGTTGTAATGCATATTGAGAAAAATTTCTGTGAAAATATTATAAACACAGTGATGGATGTTCCGGGAAAAACAAAGGATGATATCAAAGCAAGGACGGATATCTCTATTTTGTGTAGTAGGCAAGAGTTGGATTTGGCTACAAGAGGGTCAACTGATAGATTGTGTAAGCCAAAAGCCAAGTTCGCACTGTCGTTATCTCAAAAAAGGGTTGTCTGTCATTGGTTGCGGGAGGTTCATGTGCCTGATGGTTATTGCTCTAATGTGGGCAATTGGGTGGATCCATCTAACACAAAGTTGCAAAATATGAAAAGTCATGATCATCATGTGTGTTTGGAGAATCTTCTTCCAGTAGCTTTTGTTGCTCTTCCAGATGATGTGTTGGGACCCTTGGTCTAATTGAGTGAATTTTTCAGAAACCTATGCTTCAGTGAGCTGCAAGTAAGCTTGCTGGAAGAGATGAACAAGAACATTGCTGTAATTCTTTGTAAATTGGAGACAGTGTTCCCTCCTGGTTTTTGGAATGTCATGGAACATTTTCCTATTCATTTAGCCGAAGAAGCTTTGTTGGGTGGTCCTGTTCAATATCGATGGATGTATCCTTTTGAGAGGTACTTTGGTTGGTTGAAACCTACGGCAAAGAATAAAGCCTGTGTTGAAGCATCTATGGTTCACGCATACTTGGCGTTTGAGATAAAACATTTCGCTGAGTACTATTTTCAATCAAGCTTGGATAGCCCAAGTATTGGGCGTAATGAGGGTATGCAACAGCCTGAACCACAAATGCCAACTCTATCGGTGTTCAACCGTAAGGGTACTCCATTTGGGAATCGAGGCCGAAGATATCTTACTGAGGCGGAGTACGGTGTCGCTCGCCTTCACATTTTACTAAATTGTGGTGAAGTGCAACCATATTTGGAGTAAGTATATCAGTTACTGAAAGTTTCATTTAAATATTTAATAATTATCGAATAATAATTAATTAGTTTCATTTGTTAAACATTACAGTTGGTTCAGACATCAATTTCGCGGTCATAATCCAAACGCGAATGATGTGGAAGTTGACTTGTTCATCGAGGCAAATTTCGCACAGTGGTTCGAGTGTAATGTAAGTAATTTGTCATAAGTAATTTTCAACTTCTGAAACACATTTCTGTAATTCTGAAGAGGATTGCCTTCTTTATCTCTTCGTAGGTCAATTCTTATCGGGTGTTTAATGATGAGAGGCAAGATTTTTTGGTGAACTTATCTCATGGACTGCTTACGGTGGTGGAGTGTTTCTCTGGGTATAAAGTTAATGGTTATCGGTTTCATATCAAGGCCAGAAATGAAGGTAAAGCAACATATAATTGTAGCGTGTGTGTCAAAGGAGTTGGGGATAGTGACGAAGTATTAGGGGATTATTATGGTATACTTCACGAAATTGTTCGTGTTGAATTCACGGGTGAGCCTATTAAAAAATGTGTATTTTTAATTGTGAGTGGTTTGACCCGGATGTTCCTCGGGGGTTACGTTATCCTAAATTTACCCCATATCCCGAGATAAATCATACCAGACGTTACAGAAAGTTTGACTCATTCATATTTGCTGATGTTGCAACCCAAGTGGTATATGTTAAGTACCTTGAGGGGATATCAGGAAAAGCGAATTGGTGGGTAGCTATACCAAACAAACCTCGCGGTGCTCCTAAAGATAAAGAAAACCTAGAATTTGCCTATCAACAGTTTGGAATGACAACCATGAATGTGGACAATGTCATAGTCACCACGTTAGTCGATGAAACTGCAGAAGCTGATGATGTTGATGGACATGATTGGGGTGATGATGATGATGGGAATGGTGAACATGATGATGGTGATGAAGAGGATGAAGAAGGTGAATGGGAGGATGAAGATGAAGACATTGATGATGACCATGATGAAAATACGGCACTGTAAAGTGGTGATGATGACGATGACAATGTGTCCCACCATGATTGATTGAATTGTTTTGTTGTATGGATATTTATGCATCTGTATAAAGCTTTTCTTTATTGCAAACTCAGAAAAAAATTGTCTGTATGTACTGTAATTTTTCACTAACAATAGTATCAAAAATGGCGCGGTTTTATTTTTTTGTTCTTATTTGTTAGATGTCTGGACTCAATGGTGGACGTGGTCGTGGTCGAACGGTTAGGAATGATGCGGGTAGAGGAGTACCACAACCGACTCCACAGTATGATCTCGCTAATCAAACTTATGAGCCAAACACCTTCAGTGGAATGTTTGGAGGTTTTCTTAATCCAAGTCAACCATTCGGAAATTATTTTGGTAGTATAAATGAACAATCCCACCTGCAACCACCTTTGTTTGGTGCGGGTATGCAACCACCAATTCAACCCAATATTCCTTACATGAGTGGTGCTTCATCTACTCCATTACTTTATCAACAGTTTGGTACTGTTAGTCCGCATTTTAACAGTAATAAGTTTATGAGGCAACCTAGAATGCCAAGTCACTCAGTGCACAACAAAGGGGTCCACAATGAAGGGGGAGGAAGAGATAGACACAGTCCTGCACCTGAAAGTGACACAGTGAGCACCAATAATAAGATATATTTACAATCTGATGGTGACACGTAAGTTTATTATGAAGTTTGTAACTTCTTCACTTCTCATATTCTTTTGACACATACAGTATTTATTATTAACCAATTCTTTTTGTGTTCTTAGTTTTGTTCCATATCAAGGTGTAGTTCAGAAAATAGTCGAAAGCTTTGCAGGTAAGTACCCACGTCCGTGGACCAAGTGGGGGGAAGTTCCACAATCTCAAAGAGACATTTGGTTCAATAAGTTCAAGGTTCATGATTATCTGTACAATGAATTTGAAAGTCATAATTGGATTGTTTGGAATGTGTAATTAATAATATATATACTTCAATTTTGGCGCAGAAACACTACTACTGGCATCCAGACAATGAAACTCATATACAACGTAACTTTGAGTACAGAGGTGCCACTCGACTCAGGGACATTCTAGGATACGCCAGGAAGTACAACAAAAAACGGAAGTGGTTACCGCCTAGTGTTTGGAATGATATGCTTAAACATTGGAGTGACAATGACAACTTCAAGAAATTGAGTCAACAAACCAAAAAGAATAGATTGAGCGATGTTGAAGGTTTTGGTCCTTTGTTACATACATGTGGCTCAATTCCGATTAGTGAAAGGAAAAGGCGTTTGGTAAGAAATTTGATATTAATAAATGTATTTCTTATATATAAAGCATGGTATGGATTGAGGTCCTCGTAGATCATTCTTTTTTATATTTAATTGCGATTTACTTTTTTTTTCAGGCCCAAACATTAGGTAGGGAGCCCACGTGTGAGGAATTGTTCAAGGACACTTATTGCAAGGTGAAAGACAAAACTTTTGTGGATAAAAAATCTGCCAAAAAATATGTAAGTTTCACACATTCTATTTAGAGATAATTCATATGTTACAATTGTAGGTTTGGTATAAAATACTTTTATTTTTTATAATTTTCAGGAGGATCATCAGAACAAATGGCAGGAGTACTCCCAAGCTACAATTCAAGGGGGCTCTCAACTCCTACCTATGACCCAAGAGGAGTTTTGGATTAAAGAAAATCTCAACAAGAAAGACCGTGAATACGGTTTTGGCGCGGAGGGGGTCAAGTTGAAGAAATCAGCTACTATTGCAGCTGCACATCACTCATCAGCTGAACATTTTGATCCAAGACAGCAAGTACAACTCCTCAATGAGAGCATAACTAAGCAGGCAGAGGCTATAACTCAAATAGCCAAGAAACAGAGGAAGACAAAGCGCATGCTGAAAAAAGTTTTAAGATTTTTCAAAGGTCAAAGTGCAGGCTCCTCCAGCCAGATCAACTTGAATCCCGACGATGAAGATGACTCCGAAAATGACAACGATGATGATCTCACAAATTTATCCGACTCTAAATAGTTTAGTAATTTGCGTACATTTAAAACAATGTTGTATGTCGTAATTAATATTTAATTCAGCATGTTTCTTTTGACAGATATATATAAAATTTCATATTTGGTAATTATATTATTACGTGCGTATTAATTTTTTGAATTTTTTTTTTTGGTTTTGAAATAAAATTTCCTACAATTTTTTTTTCGGATTTTCAATTAAATTTTTATTTAAATTTTTTTTTAAAAAAAAAGGAAATTCCGACGGAATTTCCGTCGGAATTTCCCTCCCCCTTTTCCCAGTTCGTGCTTAGTTTGAGGTGCAGGGGGTGTCCGACGGGATATTTCCGTCGCAGGCCGTCGGACTCCGTCGGAAAAGTTTTTGCGACGAACTGAATCCCGACGTGACGTTTTCCGTCGTATTTTCCATTTGAATGACCTTTTTCCATCGGAAAAACACACTTTTTCCATCGGTATTTCTGTCGCAGATCAGATGTGTTTTTGTAGTTAAATAATAATCTCTTGTTCACTTAATTTATTGAATTTTATTATTCAAGTTGTAATTGGGTGGGATAATTAGAGTTGAAGGGTCAACTCTACTAGGCCTTGTTGAAGTGTCAACTTGTGACTTCGAACTTAGAGTAGGTGAGTTGTGCAATCAATTTTAATAAAATTAGGTTAATCCTTGAGTTAGGGAACCCTATGTGAGGACTAACCCTATTGAGGCCCAATCTCTTTAAAAAAAAATACTCGTATTTCATCCACATTTATTTTCTCGCATTTTATTTCGATTATTTTGTGGCTTTGATCTTCACCATATTCATCCCTCTAGGGTGATTTAACTAGTCAAATTGGACCAACACTTGGTGTCAGAGCTATTACTTCTTTTTTTTTAAGACTTTAACGTCTAATAGTTCGATGTCATGGCCTGTAATGATTTTGACTCTAATTGTCTTCCACTTTCAAGGGTTCCAATTATTTTTGGTGGCTGCAAACAATGGAACTTTATATCAAGCAAAGGATCTCGCTAGGAGATCATTGTCAAAGGTTCAATCGTTATTTAGACATCGAAAGATGAATATATTGAAGATGATTACAAGCATATATGCAAAAAATTTAAAGTTGTAAACGTTTCATATTGGGCTTTTACTATTGATATTTATGAGTTTATCTCACATTGTCATAATGTCAATAAGATATATATGGGAGACTCTTCTTTATTATTTATATGATACTAATCAAAATGTGGTGTTAAGTGAATTCGTGGCACGGGATGAAATGATCATGGATGGAAATGTTACGCAAGTGGCAGATCATCTACCATGAGGAGAGTAAGAATATGAAAGTGGTGATCCAATTCAAGACAATTTACCTAATGATGTCAAACATATCCAAATTGAGGAGCTGTTTGAAAATGGTGGAAGAAATAAAGATTTTTATCATTTATCTACTTTCAAAAGTGTAAGTATGAGTTAAAATCTATGCTTGAATTTTCAAACGATAATTGTCATCCAACTCGTCATATCTTTGATGATCTAAATGTTATATTAGACTCTTAACTTTCAAATATTCTTTATTCTAGTATTAAATCAAGAAAATGTGCCGAGATTGAGAGAGAAAATTTTCACCTTATTAATTTTTCTTGTTTATAACAATTTTGAACCCAAGAAGAAAAGGGTATCAAGATTTGCACAGAGAGCTTTTTTTTTGGTGCGAAAATTAACAAGAAGTTAGTATGTATGTGGGAAATTATTGACTCATCATAATGACGCTTATAACCAATTTCCAATATCATTCAAAGCTCCAGAACATTCAAGTGGACATGAAAAAATCAAAGCTTCACCATGGGATATGGCAAGTTATGGTTTCCCGAAAGTAAAAATTAGGTAAGTTCATTTCTTTTGTCTTACAAGTTGAAATTTTGGATAATTGGCACACTACCCAAAATTAAGGCCCTAAAATATTGTCCAAGACCTTTAAAATTGGCTAGAAGCTATGATATTGTTCGTTACTAAGTGACTAGAAATCAAGGGCTTGAATTTATATTTCAACATCTTGAATAAGTGATAATATTTGATTCTAACCAAATAGAATGTGATGTTATCTTGTTTGATTTCCTCCTAATTGACTTATATTGAATCTGTTCAACTTGAATTTCAATTTGTTGACTATCTTTAAAAGAATAAGATCATATTCTAAGCTATTGTAACACGTGATTATTTTTAGGCAAAGATGATATATAGTATATAATCTCTCTTTTTTTTCTTGGGTCCATAATTGTTGTGATCCCTGATATTTACTTATATGATATTGCTTCTGTCTATATGGAAATAATTATATTACTTCATTATTTTGCTATAACCCTGACTGATTCTTGAAAGGTGAGAATTGTGAAAAACATAACTCTTTGAATTAAAACAAATGAAAGCTCAATGAAACGATTTGCAAATTTGTGCCCGAATAGCTCTCTTTGATCTTTTGCGTCTTATATGTTGATCCCTTATGATGCTCATGAAAATACCAAGTCAATGCATGGATGGTAGGATGTATAATTTGATCAAAATGTTAGTGTTTAATCCCTTATTGCCCATGTATGCACATTGCACTACAAGAATGCACGTATTTTGATACGACAAAGCTCATATCTAAAAGTAGGAATTTCATTTCTAAACGCATTTAGACACGAAGCTTTTCTAAGCCTACCATTGTAGATGAGATTTGGAAATGAAAACGGTTCTTGCTTTAAAAACCGAACAAAAATTGGAAATGAAGAACATTTTCATATCTAATAGATACGAATAGTATTTGTTTCAAAATTTGAAAGTTCGTTTCAAATAGCAACAAAATTTACCAATGAAGAATATTTTATGTGAAATAGAACAGAAGTGTTCATTTCAATCTTAAAAAGTTTGCTTCAAATGGAAACAAAAATGGTTGATTCTATGTTGAGGCGCAACATTTTTTGTTTTTGAATTGTCGTCTTTGTTGTTGATTACATTTTACATTTTTGTAGAATTTCACCTAAAGCACAATTTCCTTGTATATAATAACAATAATAAACAACATATATATGAGTCAAATGTTGGAATAAGTATACACATATATAATTATATAAGCAACCTAGGTTTCCAGCCCAACCACATACTAGCCTATCTAAAAATTATTCCACATTTGTTGGGCACATCCTTAATGTAGAGGGATGAAGGTAGCAAAGATCGACCTAACTATTGGAACCTCAAGAGAGATGTAAGTCTTCCAAGAGCATCCGTTGTTTGTTTGACTTCTTCATTAGTCAATGTAAGCTCTCAACTTCATTAGTCAAGGGGGTTGTATACGTGTCTAGTATAATTGTCTACATGCAATTTTCTTTATTTCTCCTAGCTTCTTGTGTTACCTTTTTGATGAAATAAAAAAGGGAAGAAATAAACGGTAAGTTTTCATGGTGTGCCATTCAAAATTGTCTGGATTTTATTGGTTTTGTCTTTCATCAAAAAGATGGAGATTGTTAGCTTTCCTTAAGCTCACAATGTGCTTATTAATATGTTTTGATAAAAGTTGGTCCATTAGTTTGTTTATTATGTTATAATTGTACTGACCTTAGAAATATTATTTTTTAAATGTTCTAAGAATTTAAATGCATATTGGCATACTAGTACAATTTAATTGATTTGAGAGGATTTATGATTTAAATTTGAATTTTTCATATTCTTGATATGATTTGAAGTGATATTATCTAGTGATAATGCTTCCTATGTTTGAAAGATTATAAGTGCATATATCTGATATCTTGGATATTATGGGTTGATATATACTAATTATTCAAAGTCAAATCATCCATTGATATATGCTTGATAATGTTTTAGATTGAGTTTGTAAAAATTTTGTGTCATTGATGCTTTCCTGTTTTTCATAGAAAATAGTTGTAAGATATCCTTCTCAGTAGCATGTTTGATCAACTCTAAAATTGAAATGTAATCGTTGCTGTGAACACTAGCAAGGCTTGAAAAAGTAAACTGCTGAATCACAAGAGCTTGAAATCTGCTGAAGATGATATTTTCTTATTTGACGTCAACAGCTACTGTTCAATCAAAAAAAATCTATAATTCTATACTCCTAAACCTATTATTTTGGTCCAAAATAATTATTACTTTAGAATTTTTATTTGAATTTTATTTATTTTGTAGAAAAAAAATCAAAAAAATAAAGAAAGTCATGAAAAATAAAATTTTGGGCCAAGAAGTGCAGTTGAAACTAAGGGTGTGTTTGGTAGGGGGAAAATGATTTTTCCGGAAAATGATTTTCCCATTTTACGCCGTTTGGTAAAACAAAGAGGGGAAAATCATTTTACACCATTTGAAGGAAATTGTTTTCCATTGAAAAAGTAGGGAAAACGATTTTCAAAGCCTAATTTTCGTTGTCCAATTTTGTCTCTCGTTCTATTTTCTTTTAATTGTGCCTAAAATCAATCTATTTTCATTCTCATTTTTTCTTTCATTCTTCCCCTTTTCTACATGTTCATCATGTTCATCGATGATTTCTATCGTTAATCTCTGTAATTATTTCTTGAATTTTCTAATCTTGTTACAGTTGCCCTTTTGAAGAACTTCGCAATCTGAGACACCCATCGTCTCCCCGTTCGTCATTTTCTTTAATCTGGATTTAATATCACTCAAAGTCAACTGGGTAATCCTTGGGAATAGTGAAAAAATTGAGATTTATTAATGTTGACTCTCTTTTTTGTTAGGTTTGTTACTGGTTATATTTCTTACTCATGTTTTGGGTTTGATTTTGAAGAGGAGAGAGAAACAGAATTCGTTGGTTGGGTCAAGTTAGAGTAGTGAGTCGGAAAGGAGGTTGATGGTAAAACAAAATTAAGTGAGGACGTGGGGTTCATTCTATCAAATAGCAAAAAATGAAGTGGAAAGAAAATGATTTTCCATTCTACCAAACAGCTGAAAATGTAAGTAAAAAATCATTTTTCTTGGGAAAATATTTTTCATGAAAAATAATTTTTCCCCCTACCAAACACACCATAAGCCATTGCCACCCATTCTTTTCTCTGTCTGACAAAAAAGAAAAAAAAAATGTCCCAACCACCTACAACTCACGTGACCCCAACCCATTGTAATTTCTCTCTCTTCACCATCACACTGATCATCATCTTCATCATCACTATCAGATCAGCATCATGCCAGGAGCTCTGCCTATATTTAGCAAACCTACAACCCTCTTTCCTGATTCCATCAACAGCGTCATCATCATCCGCAATCAACAACCACAACAGCTCAGATTTTGTGGAGCACATCTCTCATCTCTCCAAGACCCAGTCAATTAGGTCGTTGATGGTTGTTCAAGTGAAAGATAAAGTAGCTGGATAATTTGGATTCACTACCTTGATTTTGTGGGAGTAGGAGGATAGATAGGGTTGGAAATCTATGTAGAAATGGGGGATTGAAGGGGAGGTTGGGGGTATCAAATTGAACAGCAAGCTATTTAGAGCTGATTTCTCTCAATCTGTAGTTTTTCAACCCCTTCACATCTTAGTGGTTTCCAGGTTCTATTCCATTTTTGGTTCAGGGGCTTGGCAACCTGTTGAAAAATTTGGACAGTGAACAACAAATCACTTTCTCCCTCTTCTATGCTGTTGCTCAGATTTGAAAATTGGGTTGAATAAACCTACAGATTTTAACCCAATTTTTAGTCAATGAATGCTCTACTTTCTTCATGCTCTCCTTTGCGTTTGTTTCTAGGCTCTGTTTTTTCATTTCTTTCAAGCTACTGTTGCTCTTCTTTTGGGCTTGCTTTTTCATTTAACTATCTTATTTATTTTTTTGTCCTAGTTTGTTTCGTTCACTCACAACCCCTTTCCCCCTCATTCTCTTTTCTTAAACAAACCCTTTCTGCAGCTTTTGTTTTTTTAGTCACAAATAGGAGTGAAAATGGATCGGGCCGGGCCGGACTGGCCAGCACAATAAGTAACCGGGCCGGGTTGGGCCCAACATATTTGTTAACGGGTCGGGATGGATTATGGCCCATGTGAACCCAACCCGCCCATGGCCCGCCCATTATCACTAAGGAGTATTTTTAGCGAGTTAATTTTCTAATTAAAATCTTTGTAATTTTCCAACCAAACTAAACTAGTCTAAATTTAAAGTTAGAACATACACAACCAAGCTAATAAATGGGTTGGGTCGAGTCACCCAAGGGCGGCCCGCTTTGGGCCCGTTCAAAAACGGAACAAACTCGTGCCAAAAAATAGTATATAATAATTATTGTTATATACAAAGTATAGGTAATAAGTTTAACTAATTGGAACATGTAAACTAATGTGTCAAGTAGGTAGAAAAAAATTAATGGGTCACTAAACAAGCCATTAATGGGCTAGCCCAGTCTGGCCCGTTAATATGCCTTAATGGGCTGCCCAATATTGGCTCAATCCATTATTAACCCAACCCATTATCAGCCCTATTTTAAACGGGTCGACCGCTTAATCCAATGGATACCCGGTTCATTGCCCATCCCTAGTCACAAGAGTCCTTGACTGCTAATTCATTTCACACTAATTGGTCAGTAGGTTAGCAGGTAGTAGCAATTAACCTTAGATTCTATTATTATTATTATTATTATTATTATTATTATTATTATTATTATTATTATTATTATTATTATTATTATTATTATTATTATTTAACTTTTCCAATCCTAAAGGAGCAAAAGTTAGGTGGAGTGGTCTAGTTTTTGTCTCCAGGTGGCAAAAGATAGGTTATTTAGTCCTAATATTGTATTATTGTTTTATTTATTTATTTCTTTTGTTTACATAGTGTCTACTCTTGTTAAGTCAATTCATAAGTTTAGTCATTAATTTAGACATTTATAGTGTAGCTAAAGTAGTTAATTTAATACTTTCATCGTCATGAGAATGACCTGTATTCGCTGGATCGTACTACAAGTTGAAATCGTGCACTTGCCGCTACTTTTTATATCAACAGATACTTACCTTGAAGGGCTTCGACTGCTATATCCTGTTGGCTATAAATAGTAGAGCACTTAAAGCTTGGAGATAGAATAGCGAAGAACAAGAATTAAGAGTTACATTTGCAAATGTTAATCTCTTGTTCACTTAATTTATTAAGCTGTAATTGGGTGGGATAATTAGAGTTGAAGAGTCAACTATCCTAAACCTCGTTGAAGTATCAACTTGTGACTTAGGACTTAGTAAAGATGTACTTTACAGTTGTGTAATCCTTCCTAATAAAATTGGGATCCTAAAGTTAGGGAATTGTTTGGGGGGGAGGGGGGAACTAAGCCTATTGAGGCCCAACCTCACTAAAAAAGACTCGTGTTTTGTGCATATTTATTTTTTTGCATTTTATTTCGATTATATTTGTGATTTTGATCATCACTTTATTCACCCCCTCTAAGATGACTCAACTAGCCAAACTAGGCCAACAACATGAAACCAATTTCCTTATTTCCTATCCTATACTTTTCAAGTTATAGCTTAAAGGTTCATTTGATACCAAATGGACTTGCACTTGCCTTTGCTCCAGAGGAAGGAAAATATGGAAAAAAGGGAGGGGTGTTTGAGCCTCATTTCAACAATTATTTTCGGATTCAATAAAGATACTATAAGTTTTTATCTATATGTGATACTAAATTGATCGGAACAATGTACAGTGATGTTGATTTGGATGTATTTGATATCTTTTGATGAAAGCCAACAAGGTAATTATGCATGTACTTAAATAAATGGATATGTTCAAAGTATGTTTGATATATGTGGATATTTTATATGTTCTTAGTATGTAAGCTGTTACTTGACTCAATGTTAGGCCCACTTTGATCAGTGTAGTTTTTGCCTGAGTTATAGTCCTTAAGCAAGACTTTGAGTGTTCTTTGAGTAGGTTTTGTTAGAGTCAGTTGATCTGGCGCTGGTGGGGTATCTTGTGACTATAGCTTGCTTCTTGCATATATATGGTGCAATACATATACGATCTTAAAATATTTGATCTAACTTTGGTATAAATCCTAACATGCTTTGATGTTGTTATGTCAAGTCAGTCAATCTGGCTTTGAAATTCATGCTGAATGATAGCATGTTGTATATGCGATTAAGCATTTTAAGAAATCCTTGTTATGTCATTGTATATGTGTGCTTAAAGTATCATTATTACAAGTTTCTATGATCTTTGATCTAATTCTGTCAAAGTGCTATGTTCAAACTTCGAAGTCTTATGCTTAAAATTCTATATTCAAAATCCTATGCTCAAAGTCTTGTCTATGCTACTTTGATAGCTTTGAGTCAAAGTGAAATTTCAATCTGAATGTCTTATTAAATTATTGTACATGTGTATGTAAAGAATCATGGTTACAAGGTTATGCATATTATATGGGCTTCGGTCTACTCTTGCCTGGAATACTTGTTCGTTGGATTTCATAATCTTTATGGGTGCTTTACATATGTTTAATATGCTGAGATATTATCTTGATCTTTATGTTTAACATGTTTAACTTAAATAGAGAACTTGATATGATTACAAATTCCCTATCCAAAGCATGGTGAGTCTTATTTGGTAAGAATCTCCATAAAATCATGTGATTGATTATATTCAATATCATTAAAGACATTATGTGATTGATTGATTATTATATTGACATATTTTTTTAATGCTCTCATGCTATTTAAACCTAAAGTATTTATGTTATATTTTTTGGAAGGAATCTTTAACATATCTTTGAAATATATTATGGAATTATTCTAATTGATTTTATGAGATTTGCAGCATTCAAAGCAAGATTTATTTGCTCAAATTGGATCTTTTAATGGTCACATTAGGGATGTCAGCATATCGAATTCGGATCGAATATTGTAACATCCAAATCCACATCTGATTATATTCAGATCCGAAAATCTAATTCGAATCTGATCCGACGGATCGAATGAGAACATCCGGAACCAATCCAAGTCGGATCGGATTGGATCAGAGTCGGATTTCCGATCTGAAATAATTTATTTCGCCACGCGATAATTTTATGCACTTTTTCTATATTGTACACATCTATCGATGCGATGATTTGCATTCGTATATCGTATTAACCGAATCCTGAACATTTAAGCTAAACAAAGAATAAAAGAAGGAACAAATTTCAAACTCAAGAAAATGACAATATGTTCCAACAATTACAAGTCTTAACAACTACGAGATATATTTGAAATATCACAAATAATATACCCAACTCATAAATAAATAAAAATTAAAGTACAAATCGTCCACTTGCTTCATCCCTTCTTCTCTATTGTTCTTCGACTAACTGTATACATATGATGATATCTATAAGTATTATTTGTATGGAGGTGAGATTTACATTAGAGTTAAGTGTTAGAATATAATTTTGATCATGTATTGATCCATATATTGGAGTCTCTTTATCTTATCATGTCTATTCCGCTTACATCTTCACCACTATCTAGTAATATCTCCACATATTACCATTAGAATTAAGTGTTAGAATAACATGCCCTCATTAATCTCTTTTAATGACACATTTAGGTTGCTAAAAATCAAGATTGAAGGTTTTATTTGTAGAGGTTTGTTAAAACTGAGCACTCATTAAAAAATAATACATCAACAGAATCATTAATTGAGATCAGCCCAAAAAAATAATCACAATCAACAATCTTCCCAAACCCCAAAATGGCAAAACCCAAAGTCTAACTTTTCTTGTTCTTAACCCCAAAAATCTAAACAATACTCCAAATCATAAAAATATATATTTAGATTTTATTGCTTGAACTGTTAAATTAAAGAGAAAAAGGAGATATGCACTCACGAGAAATCAGAAAGGGATGATGAAATGCTCGACGTCAACATTGTAGAAACCGACGAGAAGATAGAGGCTGAGAGAGAAAGAGAGAGAGAGAGCAGGGAGTTGGAGCGAGGAGCCGAGGACATAGGAGGGACTACTCCGACGGGCCGAGAGCAACTAGCTAGAGGCCGAGACTCAAGAGTGACTAGCGAGCTGAGCAGCGAAAGCAAGTGGCAAGGAGAGATAGAGTGACTGAGGAGAGTATTAGGGTTTCAATGTTTTGATTTTCACATATTAAAAATTAAAAAACCTACTGACCAAAAAAATTAACACTGGGCTGAACTGATAGCTTAGGGCTGGGGGGATGGGTATATTGGGTAGATTTTATTTCTAAAAATTTTAAAATTTAAACTTAAATTTAAAATTTAAAATATTTAAAAAACTAATCGAATCGGATTGAAAGTTGGATCGGATTTTATCTTTCCTCTGAATCTTATCCGAATCCGACTCGGATTCGGATTATTTTTATCGGATTCGGACTCGGATTTTTCTATCTCGTATTCGAATCGAATACTTTTGTATCAGATCATATCGGATCTACTTTGAATTCGGATCTAACTGCCATCCCTAGGTCACATCATTAAAACCACATCTAAGAGCTAAGTATGGAAAGTTCAAAGTTGGAGCCAATAACATTGAAATCTTGACAACACCAGATTCGGCTACATTGGAGACTTACCAAGTTTGTTCTAACAGTCATATGAAGATTGAAGGCTATATAGAGCATAGTTATAGCAAGTAACAAGACACGAGACCTGAACATATTGTGATAAAGTGTTTCACTGTACTCGTGCTATACTCTTCTTCTTGTACTTTCTTGTGATAAGTTAGTGCATAGAAGGAAACTTGTAAAAACAAAGTTGGAGAACTTACTCGGTTAGCCAAGTGTTAACTGTGCAATACCTAGGGAGTAACTTAACTTAAAGTACTTAGTTGATTGGTAGATATATGAGAGAATCTCTAGATCAAATGGCTAGCTTCGGAGGTAGTCAAGGGAGCTATTGTAGAGTCATGGACTCAACATTGTAACTTCTTAAATGAATAAGAATGGAGGGCTTTAAACCCTAATAAAATAAAATTCGTAGGCGATGACTAACTCAGTTTGGAAGGGCCAACATTGCAAAAACATTGCGTGTTTTGTACCACTTTAATTTCTGCATTTATATTTTTGTTCAAAGTCTTTTACACTTAACTTTGGTTACAAACTCTTAAAGTTGTTTAATATTGGCTTTGGCAGTTTTGCTTTGAAAGGGCTTTAAAGTTTTATTTAGTTTTAATTTTTTGTCAATCACCTATTCACCAACATCTAGGATGGTATACCTTTACCTTTGGGACCTTCAAATTAGATTATTTAAACCCACCATATTGTCTAATCTCAATGGAACATAAAAGCAATCATCTTGCCCATAATGTATATATTTGATCTCCTAAGATGTTCTTGTATCTATTGACACAATTAATAATATCTGCAATTGGACATTTGATAATAGATTCAATTCTCCAATAACTTGGGTTTCTTAACCATATTATTAATTTGACCTTGTCAAATTTATATTATTAAAGATCCAAATTATTACCATGTAGCCATCTCATTCACAACAGTACCAATTAACTTACCTCCTTTCAAGCATGAATTAGAACACAACCACTCCTCTACACAAGATTGTGTTACTACTTGCTTTAAGATCTATGGTGTCTTTGTTATCATGTCAATTATAAAGGATACCAACTTAAACAAGTGGTGGCAACTATGACAATCTACACACACAGATATATATATATATATATATATATATATA
>JACYFF010031958.1:30904576-30923304 GCA_017589665.1 Selenicereus undatus | reverse complement strand
GATTCGAATCAAATTAAGAGAATTATGCTTGAGGTGTCAATTCGAAGTGAGTTAGTTTCAATTTGAATCGATTTGGGTGAGGTCGAAGTGAGTTATATATGTTTAGTTTCAATTTGAATCAATTTGGGTGAATTCGAAGTGAGTTAAATGTGTTTAGTTTCGATTCGAATCAATTTGGGTGAATTATGCGTAATATGTTAATTCGAAGTGAATTATTTATGTTTGGCGTTGAATTGAATCAATTTGGGTGAATTCGAAGTGAGTTAAATGTGTTTAGCTTCGATTCGAATCAATTTGGGTGAATTATGCGTAATATGTTAATTCGAAGTGAATTATTTATGTTTAGCGTTGAATTGAATCAATTTGGGTGAATTCGAAGTGAGTTAAATGTGTTTAGCTTCGATTCGAATCAACTTGGGTGACTTATGCTAATGAGGTTAATTCGAAGAGACCTATATATGCCTAGCTTCAATCAAGCTGGAAGAAGTAGGCTTTAATTGGAAGTGAGTTACATAAGTTTAGTATCGATTTGAATAAATTTTGGTGATTTGCGCCGGAGAAGCTAATTTGAAGTCGTTATATGTATTCGAATGTATGTGTGGACAAACATGTCAAGTGAGTTAAGCTTATTATGTTTATGGGCAAGCTTATTACGTTTGTAAACAAATGAAGTCAGTTTTATGATTTAGCAAAACTGTCAAGTTAGAAGCAAAGTCGTTTATGGTTAGGCAACCTTAGCATGTTTATAAAGAGCCTTTTAGTTGAGAACTGAATTGTTTTACGATTAGTAAATGTGTTACCTTTATAAGAAGTTTTTAAGGCTAAAGTAAGGTCTTTTCACAAGTTAATAAACGCATTGTGTGTTTAAAAGGGCTTTTAAGTTAAAAATGAAGTTGTTTTACAAATTAGCAAATGTTTTACATCTATGAGAAGTTTCTTATACGACGTAAAACGCTTATTATGTTTTAAAGAAGTTTTGAAGTTTTAAATGAAGTCGATTTATGGAATAACAAACTTATAACTTATATAAGAAGCTTTTAAGCTTATAACTTTAATAAGAAGCTTTTAAGTTTCGAACTTAGTTCGACTTGAGTTTGAATTAAGCATTAACTAAACCCGTTATGTTTCAAACGAGTATCGTTTTACGATTTAGCAAACTAATTACATTTTTACGAAACTTTTAAGTTAGAAACAAGTATCGCCTTACGATTTAGTAAACCTATTACGTTTTTACGAAGTTTTCAAGTTAGAAGCGAGTATCGCTTTACGACTTAACAAACGAATTACGTTTTTACGACGCTTTTAAGTCAGAAACAAACTTCTTTTACGATTTAGCAAACTAAGTATGTCTTTATTAAACTTATAAGTTAGAAATGAACTTGTAAACGTATTTCATAAAGTAGTTCACATGTTATTGCAATTGTTCGATTATGGAAAGTTTTTAAACCTTTCGCAAAATCGATTTATGAATAGTAACTAAAGCTTTCACTAGTTTTTAAACACATTATCCCTTGCGGATATTATGATTTAAACTTACATAACTTGCATAAACAAATCGGTTTTGCATCAATTTCATTCTTTTGCGTTTAAAAGAGTTGAAACGGTCTTAAAAGGGCAACTGGAGTTGCGTATTGAGAATCATATCTTTGAAATGCATGATTGTAACTACCCAGGTTTTGAATCGTGAGTTAGTATACTCACCGTGCTTTTAAGAAGCGTTTCTCGTTGTTTGCCTAAAGCTAAAGGTGTAAGAAAATTATGTTTTCAGGTTTTACGTCCATAAAACCTATGTACGGAAAAGTATAAGCATGTTTGTCTTCTAAGTATGTATGTTTATGTAAGTATTTACATGTATGAATGTTATACGTTCTTAAGATATATGTATATATATATATATATATGATTAAGTATAAGTATGTATCCTTACGAATACTTATGTTATGTCTAAGTATAAGTACGTATGTTTACGAATGCCTATGTTTATGTTTAAGTTATGTTTAAGTATAACTACGTATGTTTACGAATGCCTATGTTTATGTTTAAGTTTATGTTTTAAGTATAAGTATGTATGTTTACGAATACGTATGTTTATGTCTAAGTATGTTTATGTCTTCCTAAGACATATATATGAAAAAGTACGTATGTATATGAATGTTTATGTTTATGTGTATGTATACGTGGAGGAGCTACTCTAGAAACTTTAAGCTTAAGTCTGAGACTCAGGGATGGTGGCTTAGTTCCCGCCTGGTATTATGTATGTTATGTTATGATAGATTCAGGGATGGTGGTTTGATTCCCGCCTGAAGTCTATGTATGAAATTATGTCTCAGCATGGTATGATGTCTGTCCGGATAGGCGTATGTTGCCGCTCGAGTTTGGCCGACTCGGGATGGCAGTAACAAAGTACCTCTATGAGTCTAGTCTCCTCATTTACGTGAATAAGATACTACGTATGTTTTCAGTAAGCTTATGTTTTGCTATGTTTATGGATTTACGCAACGATTTATACTTTACGATTTCACTAAAGTTAAGCTTTTCTACGTTTGTTTTTAGTAAGCTTATGTAGGTTATGTTTATGGATTTACGCAACGGTTTATGCTTTATGATTTCATTGAAGTTAAACTTTTTGGTATGTCTATGATTCCTCTTGATTTATGGAACGAGTATGATGTATGATGTGTAAGTCTTCAACTAAAATGAATTACGAAAGGTTTTTGATAAGTTATATGTATTTTAAGTATGTTTTGGGAGAGAGGGTTTACTCACTGAGCGGTGGTTGCTCATTCCCATTACTTTTCCCCTTTTCCCAGATTCACAGGTATGTGACAGCTGCGTGGAGCGCCCAGGGTGGAATTGCTTGGTCTATGTTGCCATATTTATGATTTTGATGTGTATTGTCGATTGTGGTTGCAAGGTTATGTAATTAGTCTGTTTCTTGTAAAATTTATGAAAAATAGAAAACTTTGTGTACTCCGGGCGTGTGGCCCGTAGAGTTGGGACTCCGGCGTGTAGCCGTTGAGCTGTTGTTGGTTGTTGATTTGTATTGCAGGGTTATAATGTAAGGCTTTAAGCCTGGGAAACGGTCAGTTTTCAGGGGAAACTCTGTCCGTTTCGTCCCAGAAAATTAAGAAAAATCTTGGCATTTCTAACCCGAGGTTCAAATTTGAGACCCAATTATGTTATAGTGGCTTAAGTGTTGAGTCCCTTTTATGTTATGTTTCAAAGAAGTTTTAGTATGTTGCCTTAGCAGTCCTTCCCGGGGAAGGACTGTGGCGTGTAACACGACCCGGCGAGGTCGGGGTGTTACATATATATTGAACAAATTGTGATGATTGGCGGTTATGTGTTTAGCGAAAATGATAGTTATTTAATTAATATTAGGCCATAGCCACCATTGATTTTACACCATCACATAAGATCATAGCCATTAACAAATTTGTTGAATTTTTAAGTGCGAAAAAAAGGTAATTAAGTTGCAATTGATAAATTATCAAAATAGAACAAGTTCCCAAAAAATAAGTAATTAAGTTCCAATTGATAAATTATCAAGGATCTTTGGCAACTGCACATCAATTCCCAGTTCCCCTAAGTCTCCCACTACCTATCTTCTCTAAATTATGTGATTAGGCCTTTGATTAAAATCCATCTATCAATACTTTTTTTTTCAAAAGGTAATTTATATCAATTCTTTATTAAAAGTAGTTTCCTTTTGATATGAAAAGGGCTATTTCCTTCCCCAATTCAGCTCATCTCTATCTATTTAGTGACCTTAGTTTTTTTTTTAAAAAAATTGGAGTTTAATTTTCATGTTTGTATGATAATTTTAATTTCTGTATAACAATTTTGAAGCTTCAACCACCCTTGTGATTGAATTACTTTTAATTAGAAACTACATTGTATTTCCTTATTTGTTTATGAGAAGTTTAGAGACTTGGGAGAGAATCTCTCATTGGTGCTTCTCCCTTACCATCACCATTTTATAGTAAGACAAACTAAAGATACATCCAATCTAACTACAAGAGATATAATGTATATGTTCCTAATACAATGGATACAATGGACAATGTATATTAGCCTAATACAATGGATACAATGTATAGGTGCAACACCATGTTCCCAATGCTCACCCTTGAGTTGGAGTATGTAGATGTGCAACGCCCAACTCGCCCAAAAGATAGTGAAACTGTCGTTGACTGAGAGCTTTTGTGAAGAGAACAGCAAGTTGTTCCTTGGTAGGAGTATCACAGGTAACACGGATGCCAGGAACTAACTTTCCATGAACAAAATGGCAATCCAATTCAATGTGTTTGGTGCACTCGTGAAAAATAGGATTGGTAGTAATATGTAGAGCGACCTAATTGTCACAGTGCATGATAGTAGGAGGAACAGAGAAACCAAGGGATTTTAGCAAATTACATAACCCAACAACTTTGCTAGCAGTATTAACATTGGCTTGATGATATGCTTTGGCGGAAGACTGAGAGATAGTATCTTGTTTATTTCTTTTCCACGAGATGGGTGTTGTGCTGATTTGGATGAAGTATCGAATGACCAATCGCCGTGACATAGGACAACTCCCCTAATCTGAATCACAACAAACTTGAAGATCAAAGGTAGAATTTGGAGATAACAAGATGCCTTGGCCCGGACTTGACTTTAGGTATCGCAATATACGATGGGTAGCGTCCAAGTGATCTTGACGAGGGTTTTGCATAAATTGGCTAATCACATGGGCAGAGTAAGTGATATTAGGATGAGTAATAGTAAGGTAGATAAGCCGCCTAATTAAACGTCGATTTTTTGAGGGATCAGACAGAGGAGCACCAGAAGTATTTGAGAGCTGAAGTTTTTGCTTCATAGGAAACGTGACTGGTTTGGCCCCAAGTAAACCCATTTCAGTGAGAATATCCAAAGCGTATTTTCGCTAACATAAGAACATTTACTTTGGAGATCGAGGAACTTCAATTCCAAGAAAGTACTTCAAGGAGCCTAAGTCTTTGAGCTTGAATTGATCGTTTAGGTAGACTTTGAATACTGCACAATGATAAGGGTTATTACCCGTTTAGATCAAATCATCAACATCGACGAGGAGAGTAAGAAAACTCTGCCTCGATGGTTGGTGAATAAAGAATGATCAAGCGGAGACTACTTGAAACCATAGTCTTGCAAAGTAGTTGCAAACTTAAAATATCACTATCGTGGTGCTTATCGGAGACCTTAAAGAGATTTTCTTAGCTTACATACCAAATGTGGAGAAGGCAGAACAAACCTAGGTGGTCGTTTCATGTTAGATATCTTCATCAAGGTCTCCATGAAGGAAGGTGTTATGCACTTCCATTTGACATAAGCCCTAAGCTTTAGAAATAGCGAGAGTAAGGATGCAACGAACTGTGACCATGCAAGCAACTGGGGTGAAGGTTTCCTTGTAGTCTATACCTTCGACCTGATGATTCCCCAGCACGACGAGTTGAGCTTTGTATCGCTCAATGTTCCCATCTGCATTATACATGATTTTGTAAACCCATTTGCATCCAAGGGCCATTTTACCAGAAGGCAAAGGACTAAACTCCCAAGTCTTGTTATCCTCCAAAGCCCGTATCTCCTTAGTCATTGCATCTCACCATTGTTGTTGACAAGTTGCCTGACTAAAATTTTTATGCTCATCATGAAAGGTGATGGATGCAAGTAAAGCTTATTGTGAGGCAGAAAAATTATCATATGAGATAAAATTAGAAAAGAGGTAAGGTGTACCTGAAGAGGAAGTTTGAATAGGTGATGAAATGGGGTCATACGAAGCAACGACATGACAGAGGAAATTCTTGAGATGCGCAGGTGGTCGCCTACTACGTTGAGGTGGGAAAATGGACTGAGTAAGTAGAGTCTCCCCCAGACCCGATATCGTGAGCTAAGATTCAGTTGTTGGCCTGAGGGTCTCCCTCTGTCCTAGTATTGTGAGTTGAGAGTCAGATTGGGTCGACAGAGAAGAAAGGGAAGGTTTGCCCAAAACACTGGCTATTTCGCTAACTATGCTAGGCCCAGATGTAGATGGCCTTGTTGGGCCCTACTCGCCAGGTGAAGATGTAGACGCAGTAGTCTGAGGCATTGATTGAGCGGACAGATCATGCTCATGCTGGGCCAGTGGATTGACATACTGCCTATTTGGTTGGACGATGGATGACCCATAAGTGAGATGGTCTCATCATACCCCAACGATTGAGAAAAAAAGGTGTTCTCGTTAGGGGAAGGTGGTGAAACATCGAGTTCTTATCACCGTGGAAAAACATGCCCACAGAAAACCACATACCGAGATACATATATCCTTTTAGTCTCAAGATCATAAACCTTCCACCCTCTTTGACCATGTGGATAGCCTAAGAAAATGCATTTGTGGGCTTGAGCATCAAACTTATCGCGGGTTCTCGAATGGTTATGAGCATAACATAATGACCCAAAAACGAGAACATGTTCATAGGATGGTTTGACTCCAAACAACATTTCATAAGAGGTGAGAGAACTAAGAACCTTAGTAGGTGTTCGGTTGATGAGGTAGGCCACAATAAGAACACACTCACCCCAAAATTTGATTGGAAGGCAGGCCTGAAATTTGAGTGCTCTAGCCACATTGAGGATATGTCTATTTTTACATTTTACCCATCCATTTTGTTATGGAGTGTCCACACATGATGTTTAATGAATAATTCCCTTTTCAGAAAAAAAAATTCTTTAAGTGGCCCATTAGAGAATTCACTTCCATTATCACTTCTTACCCTTTGAATGAAACACCAAATTGAGTGTTTACCATGGACCGAAAATTCACAAGACATTTGAATGTTTCACTTTTGTCTTGTGAAAGAAATAGCCACATATCTTTACTATATTCATCCATAATGCACAAAAATTAAATGACAATCAGAATAAGATGAGGTATGGTAACGTCCCCATAAGTCACAATGCACAAGTCCAAATGGTCGAACAACTTTAGATTCACTAAGCGAAAAACAATTTCTAGTTTGTTTTGCTTTATGACAAACATCACTACAGTCACAAAGTCCTTTATTTGTTTTGAAGCCTTATAAATTGGATAAAGTAGTTAGACTACCATAGGATGGATGTCCAAGTTGTTGATGCCACAAAACTGCTTCTTTACTACGAACTGCCACCAAGCTTGTTGCTTCTATCCTATTTTTCAGACAATAGACCCCGTTTCTCAAGTCATCCACTCCAATTGGGCTCTTTATGCTATGATCTTGTATGAGACAAGAATGTTTATCATAAGTAACAAGACATTTTATATCTTTGGTTAGTTACCGAATGGAGATAAGATTAGAAGAAAATTTAGGCGAGTATAAACATTTTGCAAAATTATCTCAGTAGAAACGACTATTATCCCGACCTATTCAACCACTATCACTTTTTTAGCAGTAATAATATAAATCGGTTTCGAAAATTTAGTAATATTTTAAAGTATTTGGGTATTATTTGTCATATGATGTGATCTCGTCCCCACTATTAAGAATCCACTGTACAGAGGCACCATTGTATCTCTTACCGGTCATGCATTCTTGGGTTTCTGTTTCCTTAAAGTAGGCATACATTTCTTCAAGTTGGGTCATTGTTAGCCCACCAAATCGGGCCTGAAGCCCAACCCCTCAACCTTTTCTTTCTCTTCTGTGCCTACCAGTAGAAAAGCTTTGCCTTCTTTTTTGTTGCTCATGCCACAATTTCCAGCATCCTCTCGCCTTCCTCCTTCACTACTCCATAATTGCATACCTCGTCCTCTTCTGTTATTTGATTGAGCTCCTCTTCGACTTCCCCAGTTGGGCGGATATCCCACCAATACTTAGCAGTGCTCCTTCTCGTGTCGAAGTTTATTGCAATGGCTACACTTGGGCTGACCCGCATTTCTTGGTGGATTGTTGCTCCACTGGCCACGATTCACGCTCACTATGGCTTTAAACACAACTCCTTCTTGTCCATGCCTTTTTCCGTGACTTGTTGGTGCTCCTTTCGGATAACAACGGCATACACTTTGTTCAAACTCGGCAATGGGTCCAGCGATCGGATGTTCGATCTCACCATCCCATAAAGGTTTGAGTCCAAACCTATAGGAATCAGTGGATTCTTTCTTCCTCTAGATGATTGCTCATGTCCTTGCCAGCGCCGCAGAAACAAGTTCGAAAGGTTTGATAATCTCGCAATTCGTCCCATAGAGTTTTCAAATTCGTGAAATTGGCAATGCTTAGTTTTCCTTGTGTGGTGAAGGTCAATTCCCTCTTGATTTGATGAATTCTGATAGCATGGCCATGTGAATGTCTCTCTTTGAGATCGCTCCAGATCTATATGGCCGTCTCTACATATGCGGCAGACATGAAGGCTCTTGTTAATAATGTTATACAACCAAGCTATCACCATGGAATTGCATATCTCCTAAGCATGAACCTTTGGCAAAGTGTTCTGAGGCTTGGTGATACTCCCATCTAAACCTGAGCTTGCTTTTTCATTTTAATGCATTGATAGTCAATCAACTCCAATTGTCATAATTATTGTTGTTAAGATTCATAGGGCGGACAATATTGCTAGGGCTATCCAAACTGCACAATTAGTATGGGGATTATGGATCTGTTGGATTGACAACAATGTCCTGTCTCTTGGCATTGATTTCTTTTTGTTGTTCTTGGTGGTTCTTGCTATCCATGGCTTTGTTTCTCATTACAAACTAATGACAGATGCTTGGCTTATTGGCCAAGCTCTGATACCAGGAGAAGTTTAGAGACTGGGAAAGAATTTCCCATTGGTGCTTCTCCCTCACATCTTCCTTTTATAGTAAGAGGAACTGAAGATACATCCAGTCTAACTACAAGAGATACAATGTATGTATTCCTAATACAATGGATACAATAGACAATGTATGTGTACAATTGATATAGTGGACAATGTATATGAGCCTAATACAATGGATACAATGTATGGGCGCAACACCATGTTCCCAATAGTTTGTTAATAGTTGGATGCTCATATTGGGGATGATGGTGAGTGTGCTAAGCAATGGTCGAAAGAAATTAATTCGGTCTTTTTTTTGCTTTGCTATGTATATATGTTGATTTTGTTTTTAAATATCTCTTCTCTATCTTTCATGTATTGATTTGTGAATATTTGAATTGAACACATTTCATCAGTTGGGTGTGCAAAGGCAGCCAATAGTAGAATTGGACTTTTTACTTTTCTTTTCCCCATTAAGAAAAGGTTTAATTTTAAGTTGACTTTCATAATTTTTTTTGAAAAAAATAGTTTAATTTTGCTTTGATCTTTTGCACTTGAATTCTTATTTGAAGGTATTTTTGATTTCAGAGAACACATCACAGGAGTAATAGCAGAATCGCTTCATTGAGGAAATGGCCATTAATGAATGTTGCTCAAATGGTGATATCAGAGCTCCAAGAAATGGCCATTAATGAATGTTGCTCAAATGGTGATATCAGAGCTCCAAAGTTAATATTGATGACTTAAATTGGAAAAAGGGGATGGAAAATGGTAAGCTTAAGTTGGAGGTTGTAGTTGGTAAAAGTTCCGGCAATGCGGCAAAGGAAAATTTGTGGACACACAGGCATCCATGAATGCCACGTGCCATACTAAGCATGACAAATACAAGTATAATCATATTTTTAAGTTAAGTGCCTTTGTGTGAGACTTTATTGATGATGTCAAAGCTAACTTGAAAGTTTAGTAGTATAATTTTGTTATAATACTATGATTTTGTTATATTGATCTATTATTAGCTTATGTTTCTTTTCTGGTGTGGCTATGGATAACAGACTTGTCAATGAAAAGGGTCGGGTACGTATAGGTAACAAGGAAAGAGATAAGTAATAAATCATCATAAGGTATTATTGCATTGTTATGGTTAGATACAACTTAATTGCATCATTACACCAACAACAAAAAAAAAAAAAAAAGAAGAAGCAAACATTAGCTAATATATAATATATCAAATTGGCTAAGGAAGGTTACTATAGATTTCTTATTATTGAATTGCTTAATTTGTAGATGCAAATTTATGAGATCCATTATTTTAATATAGGGTGAGCATGTCTAATAGGTCCAGTTCCAAAACCGGAACCGGTCAAACAGTTTCGACTGTTGTTCCTAATATTAAGAAACTTGCCTCGTCGGTTCCGCTTCCGGTTCCGGTTCCTAAAATCCAGAACCCGAACGAAGAATCGATTATGACAATAACAAAAAAATGTCATAACCTATGACATATACCAAATTCTTCTATTAATCTTTTATGTAATAACATGCACCATTCCAGTCTTCCATAAAGCAGAAACCAAAAAAACTTTAAAATCATTTTTCCTTCCATTGAAATTTATGTTTTTTTTTATGTTTGTTTCATGTCAAAATTTATAATTTGCTTCTTTGATTTATTATTTTTGATCTTGTCTAATAAATGGACAAATGCGACTTGCATCACATCTTTTATGAATAAAATTTGCTACATTTGGTTGGTAGGTGTTATCTATAAAGTGATGTTTTATAGTTTATAGACCTTGAAATGAATCCTGTTATATTATGATTGACTTTTTTTTTTGCAATAAATAAGTACTAAATATGAAAATTTTTAAAAGTATATAGTTGGTGCAGTGCCCGAAACTGGTGGTTACGGCTCTAGTTCGTAAAATTGTGGAACTTAAACCTGTGGTTCGAGTTCCGGTTTCGAAAATCAGGAACTTGTTTTACTAGTTTCAGGTCCAGTTCCCAATTTTGGGGGCGAGTACTCAGAACCACTCACCCCTATTTTAATAAATTGTGAAAACTGAATGTTCATTTGACTTTAAGGACATGTTATTTTCTATGTATAAGAAGTACTTATTGGTTCTTATTACTGGAACATGCTGAAAGTTGCTGAAACAAGTTGAAAGTTTTTGAAACATGTTGAAACATGCATAAACATGCTCATCGATTGAAGAAAGAATATTTTCAATAAATTCATAGTCTTGAATTGTGTTAAAAGTTGCTGAATGTTTTTTTTTTTTTTTTTTGTGGTTCAAATGAACCACGAAGGTAGTACAATATGATAGGAGAAGGGGAACTAAACTTGAGACCAAATATACTCAGGACCTCAATCTCAACCACTTGACTAAAATTTCATCAGTTAAAAGTCACTTAATGTTGATGATAAATATTTATAATAAGTTGAAAAAAACTTGTCTAAATAAATGTTAATTTCATTTTGCATGTGAATTTATGAGATGTGCTATTTTTATCACACATTGTATTTTTGGTCAAATTAGAATTGCATCAATTGCTTTTACCCTTGACGTTGCTATCATGCACTCAAAATTTGTTTATCTCCCGTTGCAATTGTATTTATTCCATACTAATTGGTTAGTATATCTATTTCAATTCCATTTTATGTTTATTGAGTTCAAAATTTAAATTTCAAAGCATAGTTTCACTTTTAGTCAGCTATGATTTCGAGTACATGGTGCCTATAGTTTCAGCATTTAGTGAGCATTTGCTGACACCTAACCGCTCCTAATGGCTTCCAAATACTATTAACTGCTAACCATTAGCTGTAAACACTAGAAACCACTAGCAAATGTTGACTAATCATTATTTGCCATCTCTAAACACTAGTCGTCCACTACTAACCAATGGCAATGCTAACTGCTATTCCTAAACACTAGTCAGGTATGCTAAATGCTGGTAATCAATAGTAAACAGTTGATAATCGGTAACTCTTAATTTAAAACGTTGAAATGAATAGACCCTTAGAAGAGTTTAAACTCATGTTTTAATTTTAATGTGCTCATTTCTCTTCGGTTGTAGCTTCACCAATAAAATTTCAATTTAAAAGGCATCATAATTTTTCCCATTACTGTGTGCATATTGTTGTGTTCCTTAATTGGTTAATATGCTCTTTTATATGAATTATCTAGCATTATTCTGTTTTCTTTATGTACTATGCTCAATAATAATCGTAGCAGTAATATTATAATTTACATATTAATTAATAACGTGACGCTCATGTCAATATAAAACTTTCTTTTGTTTTTTTACAAAGTTTTTTGACCTCAAATCAAAGAAGTGATTGTCTGATTGATCACCTCCCCCCCCCCCTCCAAAAAAAGCCCAAAAAAAGGTCCATATTATAACGAACATGAGATTTGAAGAGATAATAGCAATATAATGGTGACAATAGTGCCTCAACTCTCAGGCCATGTCTCAATTACTTGACTTGTTCTGCAGTGTTTGAAAGGTAACAGTGAGATTACATATTATTTCCATGTCGTTCACAATTTGCTTGATGAATTTTGTTTTTAGAAATGTGCTCCAACTCATAGGTTAATATTTAATTTGGTTATGAAATTTTTTTTCCTGCAGGTCATCTGACATCTTATTCGAAAAGTCATTAAGTTGGGTGAAGACATATCCACATTTTGCTACACTTATTTGTGCACCAACATCATCATAAAGGTTTACCAACTTTTTTAATGGTGTGTTTTTATTGGTGGTAAACATGAGTTGGTAAATAGATAAAATTTTATAAAAATAAGTAAAAGTAGGTACGAGTTAGAAGAGTTGGTCTTTTTGGGAAAGATCGATAGGAGTTAGTTGAGATTGAAAACAATTGAAAAAAGTTGATAGAAGTCGAAAGATGTTGGTAAGAAATATAAAGGCGCATGAATTTTTTTGTTAAAATTTTTATTTCTATTTGAATTGAGTAATAATAAGTAAAGCTATAACATTAATGTCATGTCTTATCCTAATGTTCAATTTTATTCATTTTTTAACCATCTACGCACCCTTAACATAAATACGAATACAAATTAGTTTAATCCAATGCATTTTCATCAAAAAGCTGAGAATTGAGAGCAATTCTGCACAAATGTAAGTGGGTCCAATGCACAGATAGTCGCTATCAAATTATAACAGAGCAAGCACCAGCTGTGAGTTGTGACCCATTTCCACCTACCAATCTCCCCCACGATTAGCTCTCTAACGATACACTATTGTATAACCTAACAATGACCCATTTGATTACGTCACCGGTCAATTACGATATTACATTTGAAAATCCCTCAAACACATATCCGTGATCCGTCATCTTTTTTTTTTTTTGATACAATGCGTAACGAAAAGAACACTTTTATTCTTGACCCAAAGTGAACATGCTTAATATGCCCTCTTCAAGATATAACAAATGAAAGAAAAAAAATTCTCTGCTTGAAATAAAAAAATAATAGTGAATCTTTTATTACATTACATTATTTTAACTACTTATTTTCAAGAATTATTCTAAATATACTGACAGTAATTTTTTTTTGATAAAAAATTACACCGTATTGATATTAACATGTTGTGATTTAATTTTAAAAATATTATCATAAAAATTAGAGGCACTAAAAATAAAAATGAATTGCCTTATGTACAAATATATCCTCTAATCTCCATTTCCACACAAAAAAAAAAAGGAGCATTCATCTATACAAGCAAATCTTGGTCTTGGTAACGAAAATTGGCAAGGCAACCCAATCAGAACTAATCAAGCATAAGCATTACTATGTATTAGTGTATATTTAGCTTGATAGTATGATCATATTGTTATAAATAACTTATTAACTACTGTAAGTACACAAACTATCCAAAATTCCAAATGTCCCACATGACAAACTTAACACAAATAGCAAAAATTCAACCTCATCATCAACCCTCAGAACTCCACCTCGGTGACCAATAGCCCACACATTGCCCCCTTTTCACTTCCAACTCTCTCTCTCTCTCTCTCTCTCTCTCTCTAAATCCTCAATCAATCACAGCAATCGCCATTAACAAATCGAATCAAAACGCCAAAAATCCAATCAAGTTGATAATCAATCAATTATTAAAAGCGTCGCACCTGCGTCTAACTTGGCCATGGCGGCCAGTCTTGACACCCACCAAGCTAAGTTTCTGCATCGCCTTTGCAAAGTCTCTAAAGAAGACGCTCTGATACTTGGCGTAGACTTGAACAAACGGCCTGGTTCTTGGGTCGGTGAAGAGCACTCGATCTGAGGCCAAAATCCCTAAACCCTTGGGAAGGTTCTGGAAGTACATGTTGTCGAATTTGCCCGGTGTCATAATGTCGTTGAACACCGACAATGGCGGGTCCTTCTGGTAGTTTGCGCATGCTTTCTCCAATCCGGCTGCGAATCTCGGGTTGTAAGTAGGGTCGAATTGCTGAGTGCTGCTGTAGTTGTAGATCCCTGATGCGAACTCCTTGCAGTGTGAGAATCCGATTGTGTGTGCCCCGCTTAATGCTACCATTTCCTAAACCGCAGAATCCAACAAGCTAAATGTGGTTAGACAACTGCATCAACTACATCAATGGCGGAACAGGAAGAGATCGAATGCCACTTGATTTTTTCGTATAACCTCACTTGAGTGTATATTAACACGTTACCTGAGCGGTGAAGTTGTGGGCCGTGAAAATGGCGATCATCTGATCCATGGACATGGAGGGGCGAGGCAGGTGGCCTTCAACGAGTGAGGCTTTGGAGACAAGAGAGTCCTTCCGACCAAGAAGGACAGGATAGAAGGGGCCACCGACGAAGGATACGAGGTTGCGGGCGGCGACGGCGAGAATGTCGGAGCAGGAAACGACGCCGGGACAGGCGAGTTCGAGGGCGGCTTTGGCACGGACGACAACGTCGAAGCCGTCGCCGGGGAGAGAGAGGTTGATCTCGGCGTCGCGCTCGGCGGTGTTGAAGGGGGTGGAGGAGATGAGGGTGGAGGCGTCGCAGCCGGTGACGAAGCAGTCGTGGAAGAAGAGGCGGACAGTGCCGGCGGCTGTTGATGGGCTCTTGATCTGCTTGTTGGTGGTGGTTTCCTCCATGATTTGCTCGAATGTCGGGCAGGTTTTGGCGTAGTAATTGTGTGACAGCTTGGATTCGGAGAGGGAGAGGATGTCGAAGAGGATGAAGAGGAGTATGAGGCGGTGGTGAAGGTGGTGGGCCGCCATGGATGGACCTCCGCGCTGCGGGGAAGCGAGAGAAAGTGGGGAATCGATAGCAGAGGAGGAGGAGGACGAATGGGGAAGGAGGGGTTTTAACGTAGAGAGAGAAAGGGGCAGTGAGTGGTGTCGTGGTGAGGGGGCCTGCTAAGACGTTAGAATGTGGAGGACAGAGAGAAAGTGGGGAAGGTCCAAGCAGCTGGATACGGAAAGATGGATGGGAAAGACTTGAAGAAGATAAATGCAACTCATGGCTTTCTAACGGGGAGTCAGTTTTTTTGGGTCCCCAGTAAAAGCCTACTCTTTTCACATTATTTTATGGACTAATTTTTCAACTAATAAATTTTTTTCTCTATAATGAAATGCTCATAATTTTGTATCATCAAATAAAATAATGTTTCTGAACTCACTCTATAGCACATAACTTTATTTTAGAAAAAAAAAGAAAAACAAATTAAAAATATTTTAAAAAATGAAAAAGCCCTCACAAGCAGGCTCAAGGCGTCGAGAAAACTCGTGAGACATGGGCTACGAGAAAGCTGCTATAGTGTATGCCTCACCTCACCCCCCCCCCCCTTCTTTCTCCTCTTTTTGCCTCGTGAGCTTCGGCGCTCTCAAAGTATCATGTTATACTCTCATCGGTTACTCTCACATAGGCTTGTTCATTATTCAGTCGAAAATCAAATCAGATTAAAAATGGGCATAAATCAAATTGAAGTAGAATGAAGCAAATAAATTCAATATCCGGTTCACAGTCAATTTTTTTTATTCGATATTTGGTCTAGTTCACCGATCCATTGGTCCGAATGGAGGGATGAATAAACAAAATCAGGTGGAAATATATTGAAATGTTTAAAGGGTTGGTTTTTCCCTTATTTAAATTGGAGGCAACAATGTTTAAAGGATTGATCTTTTCCTTATTTAATTTTTATTTTCTCTTGCATCTTAGTAGTAGTAATTTTCCATATGTTCAAAAATATTGGTATTTCTAATGGTGAAAATATATTGAAATGGTTCATATTGAATCAAATATAAACTGTTCAATTGTTTAATATTATCCAAATGCTCTATTTTGATAGCCTAATAATTCAGTCCAATTCGGTTTGGTCCTGATTCAGTCCGGTCCAATTCCGATCCATATCGTATTTGGTTCAGTCTTCCATCTATAATTGTTCTCTTATTCGATCTTTTGTCTAACGCAGTCCAGTCCAAATTTGGATCGATGAACACCCCTAACCCCACAAAAGAAACCCCTAAAAATACAAAATAAAAAAAATCCGCCAAAAGAAAAATCATCGCAGGATTGTGTTGTGCAGAATTTTATCTTATTTTTTTTAAAAAGGTGTTGAATGGTTTAATTCAAAATAGGTAGCCTACGATAATAGAGGTAGAAGTGGATTTTAGTAATTTGTGGATCAGTTTAGGCCATTATTTTTAACTATTAGATAAAAAAGTGGATAAAGGAGTAATTAGATACTTATGCAACATTTCTAAATCACTATTCAAAATAATTTTTGAAGACTTTTATCTAATGATTGCAGTTCAAATTTCATATGTCTCATAAAAGTTTTCATTCATTGAGTCATTACAATCACTAGTTTTTTACTTGTGCATTGCAGGATAGCTATCAATTCTCAGTTGATAAGAATCAGTATCTTGTTGTATATGTTATTGTTGGTGCCATACTATACCGAGCTCTATGGACTTGATGGTAGCACCTCTTTTCTAACTCTATTTCATATGAAATCACCTCAATTATAGGTACCTAAATTTTTGATGTTCAATATATGCTTTTTAATCTTGTTAGTCAATAGATTTTTTGTGTTTTTTAAGATATTATATGGTTTGTCGCTGCATGATTTTTTTTAAGTTTAAAAGGATCATGATTATGTGAAATAACGATATTGACGGTAGGAACAAAGGAGTAAAGAAAAACCATAGTATTTTCAATAATTTAATATTGTTTTTCTTAAACTTGGGTTTTATTTTTAAAAATGCATCATATGGCAATATGAAATGTAACATGTGAAAAGTAGTTCTAATATGAAATATTCATGTGGTAATGTAATGTGTGTTTCTTACAGGTAATAATGAATTGCAGATGTACATAACTTCATTTTTTGGTATGTAAGGCAAATATTTAGAGTCATGACATTATCTTAATTATATATTGTAATTTTATTTGAAGGGATCAAATTCAAGTAAGAATTTTAAATTGTGTATATTTTTCTTTTCAATCTGGTACCTTTTCATTTGGCCATTATAGAATAGTTTGCTATGTACTTACAAGACGGGCGTTGTAGTAGTTGACTAACTAATGATTAAAATAGTTCTAATTTTAGATTGTATAACATTTATTTTTAATAGTTTGAACCTATAGTTTTTTTTTTAATACGACCATTATTCAAAAATTCATAATAATAGAAATTAAGATAGTATATATAATTGAATTGGAGCATTATAGTTAAAAATATAGAAAATAAGCTAATTGGCAATTCTAAAATTAAAAAATAAAAGTATCATAGGAAATGCCTTAACTAAAAGATACATTTTTTCCCCTATAGATTTCTATTGGTTTAATTGCATTCATTATGTATATACTTAATTCATATATCCATTGCTTATTATGTCAATAGTGTAATGGCCACCTTTAGTATTATTTATTAGTGTTGATGGTCCTTCATATGTCCACTGCATATTATGTCAATAATTTGATTAATTATTCTTATTATTAACAAAACCTGGGAAATTTGTTGGCAGTAGTAACAAAAAGACAGATAAGTGTTTGACCTTAATCTTACTACTTTGGTGTATAATTATTTAAAAAAACCAACAAAAGAAAAATGAAAAAATTTAAAAAAGAAGAAAGGGAGATTAGTAGCAGATGAAGAAATTTTAGTAGCATTTTAATTTGGGAAAACTTTTAATGTTCTATTGTTGGGGCGGGAAGTAATACTTATGAAGTCAGTTATGGTCTATTGTTGGAATGTAGACAAACTACTCTTATACATTAATTTGCCTATTAAATTTTAATTTAGATTTGCTAAAATAATTATACTATGTGATATATGAGGGCTAAATATAATATCAAGAGAAATATAAGTTGAATAAATTACTGAAACCTTTTTTTTAATATCATGAACATAAGTTATAAATTTGAAAAGAAACTAAATATGGTACCAACTTAAAGTCGTCGTAAGCGAAACCAACAATCACATTAAGGTCATACTGTATTTCATATTATCTGACTCCAATTATGTGACATGCTTAAGCAATCAAGCTTTACAATATGCAAATTAAAATAGTAGCCCAATCAGCATTCAAGTGCCAACTGATGAAATATTCGCTCAAAATTAAATATATAAAAATATATATATTTAGATTTATATGTCCAATATATACTTACCTCAAAAATAATGTCCAATACACTTCAATCTTTTTCCTGGGTAACATCAAAATTATTTCTTTGTTTTATATTTAAGTTTTTTTAAGATAAAATTCAATTACTAATTAGTCATAACATATAATATTAAATTAAATTAAACTTGCATTAACAACATGCAACCATCTCAATTACATGATAGAAAACTTTTATGTTGCTATCCTACATGACAATCTTATCTAAGTGGCACCTTAAATGACATCCTATGTAGCATCCAACATGTCGATCATACATGCATTTTATCCAATTATATATATATATATATATAAATATGTATATATATATATATATATA
>JACYFF010031958.1:30891366-30904176 GCA_017589665.1 Selenicereus undatus | reverse complement strand
ATATATATATATATATATATATATATATATATATATATGATGTGATTTTACATAAACCCACTACTTGAACAACTACATGTACCAAACACATTATTTTAATTCACTAGTTGATAGCTAATCATTAAATGCTAGTGTGAGACAACTAATTGTTAATAAAACAACCAAGAACTAGTAAAACAACTATTTATTACTAAAATTAGTGACCTTATCGAACACACCCATCATCACTTTTCCTGCATCAGTTAAAATTAACAAGAAATGATAAGTGACAGTTAGAAGTGGTAAAAAATGATAAGAATTATGGTAAATAGTTAGAAGTAATAAACAATTACAACTACATTTTTGGGGTGAAACAAATTATTCCTATCTGTATAAAGAAATGAAAAAGAATAATTATGAGTAGAAGTTAACAAATACTGAAGCAAAATAAACCCCCAAAATTAAATAAACCCTCCAAAAAACTTGATATTTTGGTAGGATTGTTAGGCCCTGTTCTATTTCACATTTTTAAAGATTTAGCTAAGAGCTTACATCACCTTACAACTTCTTACATCTCCTTACATCCTTAACATAATCCTTATATCTTCTTACATCTCCTTAGATCTTCCTATATCTCCTTACATCTTACATCTTCTTACATCCCATATAAATTTTCTATAATATTTATTTATTTTAATTACAAAAATATGTATATTTTTTCAATCATGCTACCAATGTACAAAATTTGTAAATATCTTATGAACACAACATTTACTCAAACATAAAAACATAACATAACGATGTAAATTATATTTGAGTTTCGACATAAATAATATGTGTTATTATAGATGGAATAAGTGTCCATACTTTTAAAATTATAATACAAAGCGTTTGTTCATGTTCAAGTCTGAAGCATATATAAAAACTGTCAAACTATATGCAAGCATTACAGCTATTTCATCCCTAAGTTTATCCATGACAATTTTGTTACTATTATTATACAATTGAACATTTGGTGGTTGTTTCAAATTTGGTTTCCTAGTTGAGATTGATATGCACTTGTTATGCAGAATAATAAAATTGTGCAAAGTACAACAAGAAACAATTATATGAAGTTGCTGCTCCTGTCTCATTTGCGACATTCTGTCGACCAATATTTTCTATCTCCCCTTCAAGACTTCAAAAGTTCTCTCCACTATCATTCGTAAAGATGAGTACCGATGGTTGAACCGTTCCTTCACTCCTTTAGGTTGGCCATATTTTCTAAACTGTGGGATATGATGGTGAGTTTCCTTTCCTATGCACGGAACTAAATATCTAAAAGTATTTGGATATGCTGAGTCAACCAGATAGTATTTTCCTAAACAATTATATGAAATAGTATTTTCCGAAACAATTATGGGGTTTAATATATTTTATTATTATGTAACTAACTTAGTTAATAGTTTATTTCTAATAAGTTAATTATTTTAACATTATTGCTTCTTATCCAAAATGTTCTTTGTAAAACAAACATATTTTGTTTCAATTATATTAAGAAATATTTTGTTCACTGATGGTATCAAATTTCAGTCGTAAGTATGACTAATATATCATAATTGTCACAAATTATACTATACAACTCTTCAGTAATTCAACAACTCCTTACATATATCCTAATAACCCCTTACAGCTCCTTACATCTTTTTACAGCTCATTATATCTCCTTACAGCTTCTTACAACTCCTTACATTTTCTTACATCTCACAGTTGTATCTTATCGCGAAATAGAACAGACCCTAAAGATGTAGAATCTATTTGAAAAGCAGCATTTAAGTTTTGAACATGGTTTTAATCAAATATAAACTTGATGGAATCTAATTTTGATTTTGGATAGTTGTTTTAAATGTTTAATGTCACTAATACATTAATTTTGTCTTTCTTTGTGTATTGCCATTTTTCGTTTTTCTTTTTCCAAAAAAGTGAATAATTATCATTGATTTCCCCCAAAACAAGTGCTAGTACTATTGATTTACAAACGCTTATAAAATCAAATTACTCGACTCATTTACATGCCTACCTAATCTGGAAAGTATGTTTTTCCTCGAAGGTCCACATTCCCAATCACAAATCAGGTCCAGTTGGGTATATTAGGCCCTAAGCGGGATCCTTGGGCCCCAACGGGAGGCCCAAACACGAGGCAGTGATCGATAGCCCATTGGGGGGCCTCCAAAGCACAGCGTTACGATTTTACCCCTTGCTACAAGGGCTATAAATACTCAACTACCCATCTTGAAAAAAGGATAGGCACTCTAATATAATTGACTCTACATTCTCCCTCTTTACTGCATTTATCTGTCGTTTGAACCCTTCTTTGACTTGACTGTCGGAGAGGCGTTCCCTGGATCACAACCCGGGTGTGCATTTTTTGTAGGTCTAGCGTAAGAGGAGGAGTCCTTCAGCTGATCTGTACATGCCATCACGTAAGCCTGATCTCTAGTTCCACATCATCTCCAGCAAAGCACAGAAGTTTCTGAAATATATTTGGCACCGTCTGTGGGGAGAGACCGGTGAACGATGGTGGTTGGTGAAGCCACGTGAGCACGAGCCAAAAGAGATAAAGCACCGGGCAGAATCCCCGACCTCTCCCAAGGCCGAGGATGCCTCAGAGAGTTCTCGGGCAAATCCGCGGTCGGTTGGACAATGCCCGGCCGGACGAGAGGCCTACGTCACGATGGATGCACTCAAGAAGTTCATGTCCACCATGACCGACACCATAATGCAACAAGTCTCAGAGCAAGTGAAGAAAGCAGTGGAGGCCGTGAGTTCTACGTGGCACGCTCAGCCCCTTCCTTGTTTCGAGTATGTGCCTACCACGGGCTGCAAGCCCTCCTAGAGGCATGATCCCGTGGTATCCCATTGCCACAGTGAGGGGATGAGAGAGGCCACTCACATTAACAGAGATAGATGATCGCGGGGAGAGAACCGAGACCGTTCTATCGGGGCCAACGTCCAACATAGTCACCGTCTAAGCCATGGACCACTGGCAAAGTCAACCACGACCTCGACGTCGTATGCAACGCACTTCTGATGAACCGCCTGGTTTGAGGAATAAGAGCAGACCTTGAGAACTCGATATGAAGCCTCTAAACGAAGACGGACCCCATAGCGTCGTTCTGACCATGAATGCACGCGAAGTCCCCCTTGGGAGAATAATGGCCTATGGTCGCACCAGTGTGACTAGACTCTGCCTAGATCCCCAAGGGATGGCCCTTCTCGAAGAAGTACATCATTGGTGGAGATTGAGAGAAGCTCGGAGACCCCCATTAAAATTTTTGGTGTAGCCGCCTGGTCAAGGCCCGTTCCTTTCTCCACCCCGTTTAGCGAAGAGATCATCAATGCTTCGCGCTATGGGGAAGGTGAAGGTGCTTACTGTGGACCTGTACGATGGGACCACTGAAGCTAAGGAGCACTTAGGGGTGTACAAGGCGCAGATGTATGTCCAAGATGTTGATGATGCTGCGTATTGTCGATTTTTTCCAGCTACCCTTAAAGGGGTAGCATAATCTTAGTTCAACAGCCTAGCTCTGGGAACCATTTCCTGTTTCCAAGACCTAGCTGACAGGTTTGTTAGCCAGTTCATCACTAGTCGTAAAGAGAGGCGAACAAGCATCCACCTTTTGAAGATTAAGCAAGGGCCGCAAGAATCCTTAGCGAATTTTGGTAGGCGCTTCCATCAGGAAGCGGTCTTGATTCCCAATCTGGACGACGGGGTGGCGTACACTTCGTTCCTTAATGCCCTGAAGACTGGACAGTTCAAGTTCCCTTTAGCTAAGCAAAAAGAGACTACCTTGGTAAAGGCACTGTGGAAGGCAGCCGATTTCATCTGTGCCACTGAGATCTGCGCTGAAAGTACGGATGTTCCCAAGAAAGCTAAGGTGCCTGTCGATAGAAACCCTAGCCGAAGGATTGGCGAGGATGGTGGAGATAGGAGGCCACGACTCAAGGTTATCGATCCCCAATTCACCACAGATCCCAGAAGCATCTTTATGGAAGTTAGGGATCATCCCATGCTGAAGAGGTTGCCCCCTATGACCTCAGCGCCGAAACCCCATAATGCACGAAAATCCTGTGAGTTCCATGAACAGAATGGATACAAGACTGCTGAGTGCCGGGAACTGAGGAAGGCCCTTCATGAGCTGGCGGATAAGTGACAGATTAATCGATTTTTTAAGAAGGATCCACGGTTTCTTCGAAAGGAGCACAAACCCACTATTGTCGGAGGATATGCTAAGGGCATAACTCGGTCCGCCGGGAAGGCTCAGCTCCGAGGAGCCCAACAAGTTCTCACGGCTAAACAAGGAAGTTGAATTACAGTGTCCACTATGGTGTTCGGTGGGGAACAAGGCCCACTGTTCACATCCTTGCACAACAACCCGCTGGTGGTAGAAATGAAGATGGCCAGCGCCATTGTACGAAGAATACTTATTGACACGCGGAGTTCAATAGACATCATCACCTGGGATTTGCTTGAAGAAGTTGACCTACCCAGGGAGGGAGATTGTCCCTTTGGTACACCAGGATAATCCATCTTCCTTTGTGCTTCGGCGACAAACCACACTAGGATAATCCATCTTCCTTTGTGCTTTGGTGACAAGGTTGAGGCAAGAAATCTGGAGGTGGACTTTTTAGTCGTTGATGTCCCCACGGCCTACAATGTTATCCTGGGGCGGCCTACCCTTCATAGAGTGAAGGCTATTATTGCCCCCTACTTGCTCTGACTTTAGTTTAAGGCTAATGATAGAAGTATTGGCATGATGCAGGGAGATTAGCGAACGACTCACGAATGCTACCTTGTCAACATTCGATCCTTGGTAAATAAGACGACCGACCAAGGACCCCCACCAGCGAGCAAGAAAGCACAGACCGAGCCTCCTCCTCCAGCAGCTGAGGCCTTGGTGATACATACGGTTGCTTCAGCCTTACCCGAGGCCGCAGACGGTATTGAACATATACCACTGGAAGACACACATCCCGACCACACGGTCCAGTTGGGAGGGGAGATGGAGGCCTCTACTAGACACTCGTTGGTCAAGTTTCTATAAGAGTATCGGGACATCTTCGCCTTCGGACTTGAGGAGATGCCCAACATTGATCCTGCCGTCATGGAGCACAGACTAAACATAGATCCCTTAAATAAACCAATCATTCAAAAGAAACGACAAATGGGCCCAAAGAGAGCAGCCGCGGAAACCGCAGAGGTGCAGAAGCTACTTAAAGTAGGGTTTGTTAGGGAATTCCAGTACCCTAAATGGATCTCAAACATCGTCCACCCAACAGGACTTGGAGGATGTGTGTAGATTTCACTGACTTGAACAAGGCCTGCCCGACGGATGACTATCCACTCTCAAAGATCAACAAATTAGTGGACGCCACGTCCGGACACTCTTTACTGAGCTTCATAGACGCTTTCTCTGGGTACCACCAGATACCCCTATGCCCTGAGGATCAAGAGAAGACTGCCTTCATAATCGATCAAGGCTTATATTGTTATAAAGTGATGCTTTTCGGGCTAAAGATTGCGGGGAGCCACGTACTAGTGGCTAGTAAACAAACTGTTTGAGCCTCTCATTGTTCGGACTATGGAGGTGTACGTGGATGACATGATAGTGAAAAGCATGCTTGATGCCGAGCATGGGCGAGATCTATGGAAGACGTTCGATATTCTCCGAACGTATGGGATGAAGCTTAACCCAAATAAGTGCGTATTCGGAGTTTGGTCAGGCAAGTTCCTCGGGTTCATGATTAGCAGCCGGGGAATAGAGGCCAACCTCAGCAAAATCCAGGTCATGTTAGACATGAAGCCACCGCGCAACATCAGAGAGGTCCAGCCATTGATGGGATGCATTGCGGCCCTCGGACAGTTCATGTCCAGATTCGCTGACAAGTGCCAGGCTTTCTTCCATGTATTACGCAAACGTGCCAACTTCACCTGGGACTAGGAAGCAAAAGAGGCGTTCCAAGCATTCAAAACTTACCTAGCTCATCTACCCAATATCGCTAGTCCTCTCATAGGGGAAACACTCCAACTCTATTTGGCTGTTTCAGAACAGGCCATTAGTGCCTTGTTAGTGGTAGAAATGACTAAGGAACAAATCCTTGTATACTACGTAACTCACGCCCTAGCCGAGGCCGAGGTGAATTATCCCCTTATAGAGAAGTTCGCCTACACACTGGTGATGGCCAGCCGAAAGGTGTGACCCTACTTCGAGGCACATAAGATCACGGTCCTCACTGACCAGCCCCTAAAAAACGTGCTTCAAAGGTTGGACGCTTCCAGGCAGCTCTTAAAGTGAGCAATTGAGTTGTCATAGTACGATCTCATCTTCGAGGCTCGGCGAGCCATAAAAGCCCAGGCTCTGGTGGACTTCCTAGCTGAAAGCACCATCACAGTTGTGGATAGCAACCCAACCCCTCCATCGTGGAACCTCTATGTGGACAGCTCATCCACCAAAGACGGAAATGGGGCCAGTCTAATCATTGACAACCCTTGGGTGGAGCGACACGAGCACGCCTTGAAGTTCATGTTCAGAGCATTGAACAACGAGGTTGAACACATAGCATTGATAGCGGGGGTAGAGTTATACTGTACCACGAGGGCCAACGTGGTCCAAGCCTTTTCAGACTCCCAGCTTGTGGTCAGCCAATTCAATGGGGAGTATGAAGTAAAAGATGATACTATGGCGGCCTATGTTTGTATCATCGCGACCTACGTTCGATGAGTACGAGAGGCCATCAAGTTGCTGAAGAATTTCTCAATAACGCACACCCCCCGATCGGAGAACCGGCAGGCCAATGCATTATCATTGGGAAGCTCTTCCAAAGATGGGAAGTCGAAGCACATGCAATGGGAGACTCTGATGGAAAGAAGTATCGACTCCCATGAGGTGCTTTGGCTGGATATTAGTTTGACATGGACGGACCCCATTCACGTGTACCTAGGTGATAGTACCTTGCACACGGATCCCACCGATTCTAAAGAGGTCGACCGGGTGAAGAGCAGGGTAAATTGGTTCATACTGTACGGTGGGATCCTATACAAAAGGTTTGTCGCGCGGTCGCTTCTACGTTGCTTCACCCTAGAGACGGGGAAGAAGATATTGGAGGAGTTGCACAAAGGTGTGTGCAGTTCCCATATTGGGGGGCGTGATCTTGCAGTTACAGTAATACAAACCGGCTACTACCGGCCAAGCCTGCAAGAAGATGCTATGCACTTAGTTCGCACGTGCAACAAATGTCAGAAGTTTGCTACGATTCAACGTCTACCCACCACCCTTATGACGCCTATTGTGAGCCCCTTACCATTTGCTACTTCGGGCATGGACATAATTGGGCATTTCCCCAAAGCCACGGGTTAGCACAAGTACCTTTTTGTAGCGGTGGACTATGTTACTAAGTGGATAGAAGCTGAGGTCGCCGCCTCCATCACTGCAGTTGAAGTCCGCAAATTCATTTGGAAGAATATCATTACTCGCTTTGGTGTGCCCCGTACAATGATCTTCGACAACGAGCGCCAGTTTGATAATACTAAGGTCACAAACTACCTGAGCACCCTCGGCTGCCTGGCCCGGTTCATGGTTGTTGCTCATCCTCAAACTAACGGTCAAGCCAAGGCCGCCAACAAGGTCATCCTTCATGGCTTACAGAAAAAGCTCAACGAAGCCAAAGGCAAATGGGCTGGTGAGCTGCATGGCATCCTGCGGTCGTCAAGGACCGCGATAGGCGAAATGCCATTCATGTTAACGTATGGGTCGAAAGTCGTTCTTCCCATTGAGGTTGCACTTTACATCCACCGCCTTACAACATTTCAAGAAGAGTTGAACAACACTGCGCTCTGAGAAGCGTTGGGCCTCCTACCCTCCGTCCAGGGAGATGCCCTACTCTACGAGGCACTCTACAATCTCTTCGTCGCACGCCTCTATGACCGCGTTGTCAAGCTCCACGCCATCAACATTGGAGACTTTGTCCTTCGCGCGCACTTAGGCCGTGGCCAGCGGAGGAGAACACGATAAGCTTGCGGCAAATTGGGAAGGCCTGTATAAGTTCACGGCCCAGATACGGCTGGGAACATATCGCCTAGAGACCCCCAACGGAACTCCCATCCCAAGGACATGGCACAACAACAATCTACACAAACACTACCAGTAGTAGTTTTCCTTCGTTTAAATGCACCGTCCATATACTTATGTCCTCCATGCTATAAGTACAATAGCCATGATGGCAATTCTCGGTTTTACTCTATTTCAAACACTTTAAGTCCCAATGCGAGCAAAAGACCATTAAGCGCGACCCCAAAGCCAGTCACTCCACTTTTAGCCCCAATAAGGGCTAAGGGTCAATAAGCACTGCCTCTGGGTCGGTCACTACACTTTTAGCCCCAATGGGGGCTAAGGGTCAATAAGCACGGCCTCTGGGCTGTTCGCTACACTTTTACCCCCAATGGGGGCTAAGGGTAAAAAAGTACGACCCCTAGGCTGGTCGCTATACTTTTAGTCCTAATGGGGGCTAACAGTCAAAAAGCACAACCCCTGGGTTGGTAGCTATATTATTAGCCCCAATGGGGATAATGGTCAACAAACACAACCTCAACGCCGGTCGCTGAACTTTTAGCCCCAATGGGGGCTAAGGGTCATTAAGCACGGTCCTAAGACTGGTCGCTACATTTTTAGCCCCAACGGGGGCTAAGCGTAACTAAGCATAGCCTTAGGGCAAGTCGCTATACCTTTACCCAATGGGGGCTAAAGGTCATTAAGCACGGTCCCAGGGTCGATCACATTTTGTTTTCACTCTGCAAACTTGATTTAGGATTTTTCACTTATTGTTCCCCTTAGGGGCTACGGTCTTACGAGGCACAGGCAAAGGGAAGTATACAGTAGCAAGCAGAACAGCAAGTGAAGAAAGAAAGAAGTTATAAAACTTAAAGTGTCGCGCAAAAAGCTTAGACAATTTTCATTTATTGAAGAAGGAGTACAAGCACCAATAGCCAGAAAGAAAGATAAAAGAGGAAAACCAAAACCCTTAAGGCCCTAAATGTCAGCGTCTTTATCATGGTCACTACCCTCGGCCGCCCCAGCTCCGTCGCCTTCATGGTCAGGGCCCGAGGCTTTGCCCTCCAGAGGCACGGTCTCCTCATCGTCCAGGCCCTCGTCGATGGCTGCAGGCAGATTGAACTCCACCAACTCAGGATCCTGACCCTCTGCTCAGGCCTGGCGACGATCCTCTACATACTTGACGTACGCTTCAAAATAGCCCTCAACGCCGAAGGTGTTAGGTGCTAAGGTCAGCAAAAGCTCCCGAAAGAACTCCGAGCTCTGATCACACCCCCGACGTTAGCCTTGATCCTCGGCCTTGGATGACTTCTCGCCCTCAGCTTCTGCTTTGTAATGCAACTCCTCTAGCTGGTGCTCCAGGTCCTTCTGCTCGACCTTCAAGGCCTCCTTCTCTTTCTTCAGCTTCTCTGAACGGTGCTTATATTTAGTCGTCGCTTCCTCTGATCTTTGGCACTCAGCCTCAAGGTCATGTATCCGCTTCTTCAGGGTGGAAACGGACGACCTCGATTTCGTTATTTTTAGCGCGCGAGCAAAGACTTGGAAAAAACCTAATACGTTTAGCTAAGGGAACTTCATAGCAAACAAAGAATACATGTCGTAGGCTTAGCATCACCTCAGCCATGGCTACTTGCTCTTCGTCAACTGTTGACGGCTCCGCGGAGTCAGCCAACGGCAGTGACCACAACTTGGCAAACCAACCTTACAAGGACGAAAAAATGTGACGAAGGAACGAACGACAAAAGGAACCTATGACTACTCATTACCAGAAGGGGGTGGGGATGATTTAAACCCGAGCTCTCCTCCTGGCCATTTGCTGGCCTAAGGTCGCCTTCTGGAGCGATCCCCTGACAAAGCTGCACTTCCAGAAGGGCATGGGTGTTGACACTCAGCCAGGACTCAAAAGAAGTCTACCGTAGACCCTTGACGGTCGATCTCAAGTCCACAACCTCGTCCCTGCTCACTACCGATAACCCCACAGCATCATTAACCACCATCGGGTAGAAAGTGGCTGGGACGATCTCCAGAATGTTGAAGTCGCGAGTCGCCTCCTCCGCATCAAGCAAGGTGAAGCTCGAACATAAGTCCTGGAAATCTTCTGGGAGCGGACGAGGAGGATGGGAGGTCCTCCTAAGATGCCATTTGAAAGTCTCCCTAACGTGGTAAGCCATCTCCTCAGTATCACAAAAGGGTGGGAAGGCCATGTCAAAGAGAAGGGCGAAGTTTCTCCCTCTAGAATGATAGTCTCTCTCTGAAAGGAATTAGGGAGCGTATTCAAGTGATTCCTCACAAGAGTTCAAGCTCCCCCTTTTATAGAAGGAGGCAAGAGGAGGGAAGAACTACGGGCCCTCGAAATGGTTCCAGAACTATAGTGCCACTCAGCTCACGACACGTGGCATGTGAATAATCAGTACCTGGCTTAAACGCAATAAGCCCCTAGAAAAAGGGGGGCCTATAACCCTACAAAAGGGCCTGGAAGCTGCACACTCCCCCGATAGATGGGGGAACCAGTCCTCAACGGGTGTAGTCCTTCGACCATGAAACCTCAAGAGACCGCCCAGAGACACAAGAATAAAGATAGGGCTCTAAAAAGGAAGGGCACCATTTTATTACAAACATTAAAAGAGTACATGGGTAAGGACGAAAGGGAAAGCGCATCATAAAAACGCTACGAGGCTGGGACCCTATTCCTCGTCGGCATCACTGGGGGAGAAGGACCTGCCGTTAGACCTTGAGCCTTCCTCTTCATCCTGGCCACTATCCGCCTCCTCACAGCAGGCCTCCGGGATTCTTTCCCTGTTACGCCCTACCTATGCTTAGAAGGTGCTCAACCGCAACTTTGTAAGTGCAAATTCCATCCGCCGATCATCCAGTAGCACGCCTTACTTCACAGCGTCGTTCAGGAGCATTGTGAGGAACACCACCTGGGGTGTCTTGGGAAGGTCATACTCTTGGGTATACTCTTCAGTCACGGCCAAGTCAAAACCCAGGCATAGGTCCTTATAGTCAGACGGGAGAGGCCGGGGGGGGGGAATGACACCTCCCTACGGTACCACTCGAAGTTACCCAAGATATTGAGCGCCATTTCGTCCATCATTAATGAGCGGGGGAACTCCTATCTTAGCAGAAAAGATAGTTAGGCATAAGAAAACTACACCAACAGGGTATGAAATGTCATCTCACGACAGCCCTTTTATGAGTGGATGGGATCCCGTACCACCGGCCAACCTCGAAAATTAACATTAGGTTACCTCCTGAAGGACGCATAGCTGACCAGAGGAAGGCTGTTTCCCAAAGCAGACCTCCGTTATGCAACGCACTCTAATTTTCACCTGACTACCCATGCGGGTCTAAGTGCAGGTAAAATATGATGGGCTAAATGATCCAGAAAATATTTTTTTTCCTGGAAGGCCCACATTCCTAATCGCAAACTAGGTCCAATCGGGTATATTGGGCCCTAAGCAGAACCCTTGGGGCCCCAATCGGAGGCCCAAACGCGAGCCAGCGATCGGCAGTCCATTAGGGGGGCCTTCAAAACACGAATTTACCATTTTACCCCTTGCTACAGGGGCTATAAATACTCACCTACCCACCTCAAAAAAGGGATAGGCACTTTGACATAATTGACTCTTCATTCTCTCTCTTTACTGCATTTAACTATCGTTTGAACCCTCATTTGACTTGACTGTCGAAGAGGCGTTCCCTGGATAACAACCTGGGGTGCCTTTTTTGCAGGTCCAGCCTAGGAGGAGGAATCAGTTAGCTGATCTACACATGCCATCACATAAGCCCGATCTCTTGCCCCACGTCATCTACAACAAATCACAAGAAACTCCCGAAACACTACCAATCTAACACAAGTGATATATAGAATAAGTTTGAAATCTCTCCCTACAACTACTTTAAATTCATTTGAAATTTCCTTTGCCTCGAGATTCGTAGGCTGATCCAAGTATCCAACAAATAAAGCTTTTCTCCACTTGTAATTACTATGAGTTGCCTTTTACGTTTAGAAGCATAGGAGTGGAGCTCCTACTAAAAAGGACATTGTCTAACTTATAGCTTAGACCAAATCAAAAGCTCCCCCCAAATTGTATTAGAATTAGTCAATTGAAAAATAAGTGCCCGTAACTATTCATGCTCGGGGTTAAATACAAATTGCACTAATCAAATACAACTAGACCTAGTAAAAATTGACCCAGGCTGAAAATCTAATCTGAACCTGGCAAAAAATTTTGAATTTTGAACACGATTTTCTAGACCTAAATCTGAAATAAACCGAACTCGAAAAACCCATAAACAAGCAGGTCAAACCTGACTCAAACCCGAACTACCCACTTGAGTCGAATGTTATATGCTTAGTTTTTTTATTTTTCTCTAATTTATCCATCTTAACAATAAGTGTTAGTCATTTTTATCCAATAGTAAAAGACATTATATAGCTATTGCATCTATTTACAAATTAAACCATAATAACCATATTTTTTCTTCTCCATCCTCTGAAAATAATATCGTGCACAACTTTAAATGAAAAAACATTGAAAAAGAGTATAAAATTGTATGAAATAACTATCTAATCTTTAAAAAAAAAGTTAATTTAAAGGAAGACAAGCATTAAAGATGCGCAAGTCACGCCATTATATACTTAGTTAAACAAATATGTCTAATTATTTTTTAAATTAATTAATTTGTAATAATTTAAGTTTTTGATGTTATAACTACAAGACAATATCTTATACTTCTT
>JACYFF010031958.1:30853355-30873044 GCA_017589665.1 Selenicereus undatus | reverse complement strand
GGAGAGTTCTCAAATCCATGAATTCTAGCAAAATGAAAAATTATTACTCTGATAAAGGCGAACAAATGAAAATAGAATCTGATGGCGGAAGGTGGGGCTCCTTTTTGGGTTGATTGAATTCCAAATCCAAACTGACAATTTCCTGGCAAACTTATTTCATCACTATTTATTACATCATATCAGCGTGGAATCGATCATCACAGACTGCTGAATTTTATTCCGGTTGTATTTTAGTACGTCTCATCTCACTGACACCTAACTATCATCATAGAATTGCCGGGCTCCCCTTTTTTTTTTTTTTTTTTTTTGGGAGCAGTAGTTAACTAAGGGATATAAGCGCATGAAAATACGTTGATTTTGTTTGGTAAACAGCTGTTAGTTATTTGTATTAGTTATTAGTTATTTAAATTGATTGTTTATATTAGTTATTTAAATTAGTTGTTTGTAAAAAAACTGTTTAACAAAATTAGTTATTTCTAATAAAGATATTTGGTAAAATTTCATTTATATCCCTATCTCTAAATTACTTTTTAATAGATTTTTTTATTTATAGGTCAATTTCTTTTTAGAAAGAATTAAATTGGTGTAATAGGTATAAATTAACTTCATTTCTGATCGCCAAAAAAATAGAAAAAAAGCTTTATTGATAAAACTTTACTTTTTTATTAAATTCTACATAACTTGCATTCATCGTCTATCTTATTTCTTTTCAATTTGTACTTATGTAAATGTGGCCAATATTTTATAGTGTTATTCTGTTATTTTTTAAATTGTTTTCGTTTATAAATTGAAATTGAAATTTATATGAATTTCTAATAATTTTCTCTTATTTCGTTTCAATTTGTACTTATGTAAATGTGGCCAATGTTTTATAACGTTATTTTGATTTTTCAACTCATACAAAACATAGCATCCAATGTTACTATTTTGCATCGATCCAAGGCTCATTATCGAGATAATCGGAAAGGAGATTGAATAATCTAAAGTATAAATATCATAATAGTAGACATTCATAAAGGTGCATGGTGAGAGAACTAAATAAGTATGATATAATATACTAGCGAAATTAGAAAATCTACACCAAAAAGTATACTGCTTAGTTAAGGGGGGAAAAAACCAACAACGAAAGAGACAATGCAATTTCAATGGTTTGTTTATGTCTCAAAAAAAGAATAAAAAAATATCTCTACTGTTGTTAATTCTGAAGGTCTAACTGGATTCGAACGCTACTAAGGGATACTTTATAATACTATATACTTTTTCTATTTTATAAAATAATAATATATAAATATAATGTAATAGCATGTAATGTAATTTGTTTAAAATCTTGGGGAAATGTGTCATTTCTACAAAAAAAAAATTTTGAAAAGGCTAATGGAAACAACATTTTCAAAATGAGTTGTTTGGGACCAAACAACTATTTCAAAGAGCTATTTACCGAACATCTACTTAGCTATTTGACTTGGTCAAAACAGCTAAAATATCCCCAAACAGCTCTTTTTTTTCAAAAAAACTGTTGTTATCAAATACCCCCATTATAGTAACGACTTATTCTTGTTAATTAACTCATTTTTAATTAGTATTTCTAAATGCTGAGTAAAACTATAAGTGTTGATTGGTCTTAATTATTGGGAAATTATAATTAGAAAATATGATATAATGCTGATTAGTATTGATGAACAATGGTTGACATTAATTAGTGTTGGACGTTATATTGAAGGTAAGTATTTATGATAAGTCGAAAAGAATAGGCATAAATATGGTATAATGCATATTCGTACAACTAAGGTTTATTGAAAAGATCTTTTTTCAGTACAAAACCTTATCATTAGCAACATAGTATCTAGAATGGAGTTCTAGTTTTTAAACATCAGGAGAACTTCAATTAGGGATACAAATTAGGAGGAGGTATAAGCGCACACAACTTACTTAAAGAATCTACTTGGAGCATTTATTGGAACTGAAGCTGAATCTACATGGCTCAGGATAGGAGGCTGTGGCGGGACAAGATTAAGGTCACTGATTGTAGGGGACCAGCTCCGTAGGGAGCAGTAACTTAGGCAGTATGGGGGGGTAGGGTTTTTTGGTTTGCTTACTTGCAGGTCGTACTTTTCTGGGATGTGACGGCAACAAGCGCCCCTGGTCTGTTGAGGTATGTCTCTGCTTCCTTTTTATTTGATATCTGGAACCTTTTCTCTTCATCTTTCTCTCACTCGGTAAATGGTTTTTGCAACCGTTTTCTCTATAAACCTTTTTCACAAAACTGTTTTGTGGGTCTTATGGAATTAACCTCTCTATGGGTAGGAATACCGGTAGAGGTAAGGTTGCCTACAGCTGGATCTCCCCAGACCCTGAGAAAGCGGGACCCACACTGGGAGTTTGTTGTTGTTGTTGTTGTTGTTTCCCTAATAGAAGTTCAATCTCAAGAGGCTAGTTACGTTTAGACTTGAATTGACAAGCTTGAGAAGTTTAAAAGCAAGTCAAGTTATAGGTTCTGTTTGGCAAACAACTGTTAGCTGTGAGTTATTTGTATTAACTATTAGCTGTTAGTTGTTTGTATCAGTTGTTTACATTAGTCGTTTGAATTAGCAGTTTATAAAAGTAGTGCTTGGTAAAATTAGCTGTTTTTAAAAAAAAGATATTTAGTAAAATTTCATTTATGCCTTATCTCTAAATTACTTTTTAATTAAAAATAATTTTTTCATTTATTAGTTATCTTATTTTCTTTTCAAAAAGAATTAAATTGATAACATATGTATAAATTAACTTTATTGATTCTTATTAATCTTTTTTTTTCTTTTCAACTTGTGTATATCTATCGACATGATAATTATGTCTTAAAATATTATTTTGTTATTTGCTACATATTTTATTATTATGAATTGAAATTTATATATTCAAATAATTTAATCTTGGATAGATTAAATTTAAATAATACACAATATCAGATATCATTACAAAAGGCTAGTGGCATATGGTGTAATTTTTTTTTCCAAACTCTTGGGTAGTTATGTCATTTTCACAAATAGCTATTATCAAAAAACTAATGAAAATAACCTTTTGAGAAAGAACTGTTTGGGTCAAAGTAGCTCTTCCAAACAACTCTTCAACCAAACACCAATTTAGCTGTTTTTACTAGTCAAAATTGCTAAAACTCCCCAAAAAACTCCTTTTCTTCAAAAAGTTCTTGCAACCAAACACCCCCATAATCTCTTAGTGAGAAAATTAGCCCAGTTTTGAATTTTTGATTAATGTCAACCACATATACTTCAGGTTTGGACAATGAATTATTTTAAATCAAATATTAAGCTAATTAGGTTCATTCTAAAAATAATGATCCAAATTGGACAAATGTATACTAATTTGGGCTTCATATAAATCACCCACTTGAATAGTGGACAACTAAGTTTCAGGTTCAATTTTAGTCCCAGATTCTGTGAATGAATTAAGATAAAAAAAAAAAAAAACTGTAGACAATGAATTAGAACATCAATCGAATTCGAATCTAATTAGATTGTCTAAATTTATGATCTAACTAGAGTATAAATTTAATCCGGTTAAGTAATAAACTAAATTATGTGAACCAAAAATTTATAAGCGCATATCACTGGAACAACTTGTGAACTCACTCACAAATAACCCCTGAATGATTACTCTATCTGCTTTAAATCCGTCAAAATTGGCATTCAGTATTCCTTGTGCCGGCCAAGGAAAAAAGAGAGGACAAAAAATGAAGAATAAACGTCTTGTTTTTCTTGTTTTTTTTTTTTTTTTTGTGCAGGGTGCAGGGTACCAAAGTTCAAATATATGGGAAACGGTGAACTCGGCGCAGGAGTCGTCCGCGCACATGACCGATCATGTAATTATTTGTTGGAGACTAAGACCTACTTCTTTAATATTTTATGTCCATTCATAGTTCCATGCAAAACTATCAATATGATCGAGTACTTTATATTAAAAGTTTAAAACTAGAATTTTCAGGATGATGTGTCCAGTGCTATAATTAGCTCTGGTTAGGTGACCACATGATTCTTTTTATTTTTGTTCTTTGCTAATTTAGGGTAAGTTCTTTTTACTATGAATATGAGTTGATAAATTGATGAAATTGATTGAGATTACTAGAAGTAAATTAAAATAGATTAAAGTGTGTATTTTTTTTGCTAAAGTTGGTTGAAATAAGTTGAAATTGATTAAAGTTGGTTGAATTTTTTTTTTTTATAATGATGGATAGAAGTTGGTTAGAATTGTGAGAAGTGGGTTGAAGTTTATTGAAGTGAGTTAAAATGGGTTGAAGTTAGTTGAAGTGAGTTAAAATTGATTTTTTTTATTAAAATTTGTAAAGTGAATTAAAATGGGTTGATGTTAATTGAGATTAATAAATTTAGATTTACCAATGAAAAGAACATGACCTTACTAGCTTGATTAATGGCAATTAATTACAACTATAATAACAAAGAGAGTGTCCTCTCTTGTTTAGTCGGCTGAAAAATGTAAGAAGTAAGAACCCTTTTAAAACAGACTTGAGAGTCAGCAGCCATGCAGTTAAGCGTGCGATTTCATTGGCCAAAGAAAACATAATTAATTGGTTGATCATATGATCAATGTTTCCTATGGTGGATAGTTTTCTTTGGATATATATTCTACCTAATAACTACCAAATATCTTAGCATTACTCAATAGTAATTAATTAATATAATAATTACAAAATTCGTATAGCAAAGTTTGAATTTGGTTTAGCTGTAAATAGTAAATAGAACAATAAGGCATGAATACTTTGCAAATAGATAAAATAATATTAATAAAAAGGTTTTTTCTTGTCAAAAAAAGTGAGGTGTGATTATTGAAAAGTTAAAACACTAGTATATTAGTTTCTCAAAAATATTATTTGAAACACTAAAAATTGCAAAAAGCACATATATATGAACATTGAATTTATATTCATCAATACACTAAATAGTATCTTAAATATATCGCAATGCAATCTAACATAGTAATATTATTAGGTAAGTTACGTCTGAATTTGATTTTCCTTTCTAAAATGTAAAATTGTATCAATTAAAACTTCTATATCACTGGCAAATGGGCCGAAAAAAGAAAAAAGTTAACTGATGGAATCATCTTTACTAAGTCCTTTTTGCAATGCCCCATAGACTTTAATCTAATCTTATATGCATGGCATCTGCCTTTTGGCTAAAGTACAAGCAGATTCTACTATGCCTACTTCGTTTATTCAAATCAACTTCTTTCAAGGCCTTACCTGCGTTCGCTACGTCCTCATATACCAACCATTGGTGCTTTTAGTTCACTAGATGCAATATTTTTTCCTTTTCTTCTTGAAATAACAGGATATTCTCATCCATTTTCGCAGAACAAATAATACTGAATGCCATAGAATATAGCAAAATGATAAGTGTCTTGTTACAAGACTATGCCTTCGTGGATGAGGTTGATCTGGTTATGATGTCAATTTGTATTTGTTAGCGTAATCGACGAGTATGAGAGCTTTATAAGTCATAATAAGTTGTAATTATTAAAAATTTGGTAATTTTAAATTATAAAATATGTTAATTTGAATTAAAACAAGAGTGTCTTGTAGCAAGACACTTAAGAGTGTCTTGTAGCAAGACACATATTATCAACCATAGAATATAATACCGCACATGTAGAATATAGGAGACTGTCTTTTAGTCTTATTTTTAAATTTTAAATATTAGAATACATAATTATCCTCAATATTCGAATACTTGTTGTCTATTTAGTTCTACCGAATTACGAAAGATGCGTAATAATAAATAAATTTTGATTTTTAATTTTGTCCATTATAGTTTTTTAAACTGTCAAGACAGGAGTAGCTGATTGGAAAATGGATGACCTTCGTTTTCCATATGATTGACGAGGGGGAGGGGGGCGTACTCTCCTTGTTAGTTTTCAAAATAGTTAAGTCTGCACATCTTCCTTATCATTGAGGAACTCGCTAGCGCGCGTTGCTAGAAGTATGTTATGCATACTTTTCGTATGAGTGTCACACACATTTTCCCACGAGTGCAGGTTTTAAGTTGTTAAATGTAACATCAAGTTTTTGCTGTTAGCAAAAGGTTTTAAACTAAAAAAAAAAAAAACCCCCCTTAAACATGCTTGCCGCTCCTACTGTAATATTGCTAGATATCAAGAATCGTACAAATCTACCAAGTTCTATACCAGAGCTTCGTGCTAGCTAGTGGAAAACATAAACATAAGACCACTCCCAATTGTGAGCCATTTTTTAGGCTCATTAGTGGGGCTTATCACTACCACATCAACTTTCTCTCCAACTTTTTACCTCACAATTCTCACTCTCTTCAATGGAAGGCTCACCACTTTGGTTCACCAAATAAAATAATACCTATAGACTCAACACCTAGCTATATTTAATTGTTTTAGTTTTTTCATTTTGGTTGATTATTTGGCTTTATTATTTTTGGAAAAAATAATTTGGACTTAATAATTTGATAACACAACTAATTAGAGGGTCATAATTTTTATTAAAAAAAAACAACACAAGAGTTCGATAATTTGGACATAATAATTTGGTAACACATGCTTGAATATAGAAATTACACGAGTTCGATAATAAATTGAAAAGATATATTGGTTAACATTAGACGAAATAAAAATTACAATACGTGAACAAGTACAAAATAATGGGGAAGAAGATATCACCAACTTATATATTAGATGAATAAAATACATTTTGATTTTAACAACATAAATTACTAAAATCTAATAGAAAAAAATTACAAGTACAAAATAACGGGGAAGAAGAGAAATAAGAAATTTATTTATGGTTTCACATTGATGGAGTAGAAGGTGATTACAAGACTGTCATTACATAAATATGAGTTCTATTGGATGGTAGGAACTAGGAAGTCCCACATCGCCAATTTGAGCAAATTCACAAACTTGATAACCTTATAAAAAAGTATGAAAGGCAAGCCAAGAGAAAATGCCAAGTTGTGGGCCTATAATTAAAGTTGGGCTTTGTAAAATAACTCAAGGCCTTGGTGCATTTTTACTCCCTAGTAAAGCACTTCCACTCAAAAAAAATTATAACTCAACCCCCGAGACAACGTTGTTTCGGGGGGAAAACGACAAAAAGCGGAGGGGTGGGGTGTCTCACGGCCTACAGCGGCTTAGCGAGCGGTGTAGTTGGAGTCGACCGCAGCCTCGCAGCTCGACCCCCTTTTTCCCTCGCGAGGCGTCGGTTGGGGACGCTCTAAGAGCATAAACAATGGTTGCCTCGCGCGAAGAGAGAGAGAATGGCGAGGGCGCACGTCGGCTCGAGGCAGCCCAGCAACAAGCTCGTGCGCCACTACAAGGCACAAGGCGTCCTGTGAGATTTTTTTTGTCCTCGTCCCCCCAAAAACGACGTCATTTTGGGGGGGGGTTTGACCAGTTTTTTTTTTTGACCGACAATGGTGGGAAACGGACAAAACCCAAAGTAAAGCAGCAAAGAGATCCGTTGGGGGCAGGGGGACGTTGGCCCAACGTCTCTCTGCCCATTTCAATACTTTTTTTTTGGTTATCTTTTGGTGGTTATTTTTGTTATAAATTGATGGCGTTATTTGTCGATTTTTCTCTCACAAATTCACTCACTTTCCGATCCTCTTCATTCATCATCATATTGTAATTTATTTTAAATTGTTCACGTATTGTAATTTTTTTTCGTTTAATGTCAACCAATACATCTTTTTTAATTTATTTATCGAACTCTTATAGTTTCTATATTTAGGCATCTGTCAATTTCTTAATTCAAACTCTTGCACTGTTCTTTCCAAAAAAATTTATGACCCTCCAATTTGTTGCGTTACCAAATTATCATATCTAAATTATTTTTTCCAAAAATAATTACACCAAATAACAACAAACCAAACCAAAAAAATAAAACTCAAACAATTAAATATGATTATGTGTGGGGTCCACATGTATTATTTTATTTGGTGAGGGAAAGTGGTGAGCTTGCCATTGTAGAGAGTAAGAATTGTGAGATAAAAAGTTAAAGAGATGACTGATGTGACAGTGATAGGGTCCAACTGGTGAGTCAAAAAATGACTCACTATTATTTTTGCTCTAGTACAACCATGTGTGGCTCCGTGCTGGATATCAAGAATCCTACAAAGAAATTTAATTGTAGTTTTGAAAAAGACTGGTTCATTCATGTGAGAATCGGCGCCTTCTTTCAAAATCACAGCTAACTAATTGAATCTTGACCTATAATTAAGGCATGAATTCATTATGAAAACAAGATTTATTACAGTTTTCTGCCTAATCAGCAAAAACTGTCGACTGCAATTTGGGCATACGTCTTTCGTGCGTATTTTCTTGAGGCGGAAACAAAACAATGCAGTAATTCCTTCTAATCACGACCCCCATCTTCCCTTAGTTTATTTTGTCTAAAGAGTGATGGCATAAAATGGTACAATAATTTTTTTTAGAAAAAAGAGTGCAACCATGATACGTAGATGAGGAATTAAGCAAAATTGAAAGGAATGCTTGAGTTGTGACAATGCCAATAATGCAAATGATTAGCTAAATTAAATGGGGTTTGAGTAGTATTTGACCAGAAAGTGGGAAGAGTAGTTGGTGAATACAATCACTTTTTGTGATTGGCATGCAATTAGAGTCAGTGGGCATCCAGTTAGAGTCTTCACTTTTCGTTGGTAAAATATGAGTAGGTAAATATGTAAAATTGGTAAAGATGGTAAAAATTGGTAGGAGTTTAAATAGATTGGTAATTTTTTTTAAAAAAAAGGATTGGTAAGAATTGACAAAGCTTGATAAATATTGAAAGAAGTTGGTAAGACGTGAGAAATTTTTTGGATTTAGGGTAGAAATGAAAGGGAAAAAAACAGTGAGGATTGATACAAATTAAAAGAAGTAGGTAAAACTTAATAAAAATTAAAATTTTTGAAGATAATTAGTTAAAATTACTAAAAACTGCTAAGAATTAAAAAAAAATGATAAATACTGATTTACCTGTAAAAACAAAAATAGACTCGTTGAAGCTGAAAAGCTGTCAACGTAGACATCATAGTTCATATGAAAATGAGCTGTTACGCTGATATATTTACATTTAAAGACGAAAGACTTGACAAATTTTTGAGAACATTTGGTACAGCAAGCGGATGCCAGCTGTGGTACCGTGTATTGATACAATTAACGTCATCTTCTTCTGCCATTCGTATTGCAATAGCCCTAATAAAGGTCTCTCCATTTTGGGATTCAAATTACTCATAGATGTTCTTTTCATGAATTTTGTAGTTAAATTAGTTCTTGCACGGGTGTGCAAAAAAATTCAAAATCGAAAATTAAATTGAAAAACCGGAAAAAAACTGATTAATTGGACAATTTTTTCTTAAAAAAAAAGGTTTGGTTAACCGAATTGAAACAAATTTTTGGTGTTTGGTTTGGTTACGGTACAGACGATTTGAAAATTTGATTAATCGACGGTTAACCGAATAGAAAATAATTTTATTTTTTTAAAAAAGTATACATAAAAAATAAAAAATTTAGGCAAGAAAATACACTCTTTTATTATTTATAAATGGTAGTCAAAGTTCAATTTTTATATAAAAAAATTTAAACATACAAAAGAAAAATTTAGGTAAGAAAGTATACCTTTTTATTATTTATGAACGGTTAACTGGTAACCAAACCGAAAATTAGTTAACTGAACCAAAAAACCGATTAACCGATTTTTTTTGTTCGGTTACGGTTCGAAATGTTTTTGAACCGAGAAACCAGTTATCGGAAAAACTAGGTAGCTACTAGCTAGGTAGGACATGTAACTAGGCAATGGGCTAGTCTAGAGGGAGGGAAAGGGGGTCATTAAGTCAACCACACCCTTCAGCACAAAAAAACTTCTACGATTAGTCGTCCAAGGAGAGGAGGGAAGAGGGGTCATTAATGAGGTAACCAAAGTCTCTAGCAAGGAGCAGTTCTCCAACTAGTCTGGGAGAAGATAAAGAGGTGGGGCGAGTTACAAGTCAAACAAGCCCTTCAATACCAAGCAGTTGATCCTATAGGCAAATGTAAAACATTTAGACACTTAGGTAGTGTTTGGTTTGGGGGGAGGGGGGATAATTTTCTGAGAAAGTGATTTTTCAATTTTCCGTTGTTTAGCACAATAAAAGTTGGAAAACTATTTTCCAAGAAAAATGATTTTTCCCTCAATGGAGGAAAACAATTTCCTTTTTCAGAAGATAGGAAGTTGGTTTTCTTCTTTCAACCATTTGACGATGTGATTAGCTGAAATTTGAGTGCAAAATTTGATTTCAACAGTTTGAATCGAAACTTGACTATCTGATGGGAAATATTAAAGTAGTGTTTGGTTGGAAGGAAAATGATTTTCCCGCAAAATGGTTCTAGCCTTTTATGTGTTAACTCCATTTTCTTACGAAAAAATCTCCAATGGGTGATACGAACTAAAATCTTTGATGCTAAGTGCTTCTATGACTGAACGGCCTACTGTTCTCAATGCCCGGATTTTAGCATGAGTTAGCTTGCTATTGTGTCCTGTATGCCTATTGTCTGACACTAAGTGAGTGTAATATGTGGTTGTCATTGCTACGTTATAAGAGTCATAGGTTAGACAAGTGGAAGGCTTTTGTGTGTGGATTAACAGAAGGTAAGGGACGCCATCTAAATTCTAGAGGTTATTGAGGTGTTGATGGATATGGGTAACCTTGCATGTCTATTACGTGATATTAAATATTAATATGTGTGTAAATGCTAATTAAAAGTATTGCAACTCTTTTGTTTCCTTGGGGTTGGGAGTCACTTACTGAGCGTGTCCTAACTTATCCTGTCTCTATTCCCCCATTTCCCAGGTTCTTGAAAAGACAGGTCAAGTCGGAACCTCCCCTTTTGCGTTGGCAAGACGAGTTACATGTATTTATATGTAAACTCACAACTTGAATGATGTAATGTGATGTATTCGCAGAATCTTATGCATATGTAAATTAAATGAATTGATTCATGTATTGATATTGTTTAGCAGTTGCTCTGAATGGCCGTGTGGGCCAACCATCTAAATAGTTAGTTGTTTGGTTTGATTGGTGTTTTTATTTCTAGGATGTAAATGTCGGTACTCCAGATGTGTGATCCGTTGAGCTGTATCTCTTATTATTATTTTTATTAAATTTTGTAGTTTGTGTGCTCCAGGCATGTGGCCCATAGAGTTTGGTCTCCGACGCGTAGCCATCGAGTCACAGAACATATTTGTTATGTTTTATTGTTACAGATACCTAATGTAAGGCTTTAAGCCTAAGTTACAGCAAATTTTCAAATGGAATTCTGTCCGTTTCGCTCCAAAAATTTTAAAGACATTAACGTCCCTAACCTTAGGGGATAGGGGCGTTACAGGTGATATTAGAGTAGGGTCCTGTGACCACAGGCCGCGACCTGAGTCTTGCATTTCATATAGTGGTCTAGGCATTGAGTAGTGATATGTTATGTGGTGTACCTTAGCTACAATGTGCTTTGATGTGCTAATTGATTGTTGTGTGATTGGAATACATCGATGAAATTAAAAGTGAGGTATGTGTTTGAATGTGAGCTAAATGACTTGTGCATTCATGAGTAAGCTAAGTGTTAGCTCGATCAATAATTGTTTTGTACGTGCACCTTTGACGATTTAATTGAATGTTTAAAGTGCGTTTGGTTTGAACTCAAACGATTGGAGATGTTTTAACTCCAAGCTCATGCTTTGCCCTAAGGTACAATTTTCTCCTGGGGCCCTATAATGGAGTGAGCAGGCGTACTCGAAGGTTGGTAGAGACAAGGCTCAAAGTAGTTAAACCATTTCCCATTTGGGAGCCTGGAGATTTCGAAAAGTTAAAGACATTCCTAATTATTGGCTTGGGTCTTATTGCTGCATCTAAAGACTTGCATTTGCTATACAATAATGCTTTAGTCTAATTCTATGACCATAAGTTTCTATGTGTAATCAAATGTTTTTGACTGTCCACATGCCAAGATGTATATATTGTTGGATGTGTTAATGATGATCTGCTAGCAAGTGATTAAAGATTCCCTTGTGCGATTGAAAATTTATTCTTTGAAGTAGTATCTCTCCTATGTGAATTCTCCATTATTTAAGAGAAATAAGTAAGGTTCCATAAGCATGCATGCAAATTTGGATGATAATTAAGGTCTTGTTGATCTTTGCATAAGTGTTATTTCAAGCTTCCCATATACTTGCCATTGTCACTTATATGTGGTTATGATTTGTCCTTGTTACTTACATGGAAAGCATTTCCTACTTCCATCATGCAACTAACCTTACTCATGAATCAACCAGGTGTTATGCTTACTGTCGTACGTAATGTCATTATTCTTGTTATGGATTTGATAGTCCTAATTATATCAAACCCCAACACACTTAGAAATGAAACAAAAGGAAGAACCTGACAGACTTTGGAATTGTTGTACTACGTGCATCACCTAGTCACCTCCTGGGGCAATGATCCATACCTTTTCACTACTTTCTTAACTACAGAAGCCATAAATCTCTATTGAAGGCTGAACCCTCCCTTCCGCACTACAAGCTCCTAAGACTCCTATGATCACCTTACGAGATAAAGTGCCATAAGGCCTCGACGTATATCCGTAAGGCTATTAATGCCACTGTCCTTACACCGAAATGATTGTTAGCTTGGCGGTGGCTAGCTTCTAACAATTTTAGACAAGTCTGACAATATACCTTTGATCTTAGGTTGCAAATGAGGGTTGTACTCATGTATACTAAGTCATACCAATGTATTTACTTGAAGTTGTTGGTCGCCATGCGGGTAGTGCTTAAGTATAAAATTGTTGGCCTATATTCATTTTAAAATAAGTTTAATATGGTTATCCACGCCAACTCATTACCCTCTTCTATGCAATGTGCCCTCAGTGCCTTAATAGAGTGAGTAGACGCTTAAAGAGGATTGGCAAATAGGAGACTGGATACCATAACCTTCTCTTTCTGATTTAAAAAATACAAATAATTGTAAAATAAGATTTTGGACTCTATTGTGAGGTGTGTGGCTTATGCCATGTGTATTTGCATTTCGTGTTTTACTAAACTATGAACTTTGAAATTCCGAGGACAAAATTCTTTTGAGGGAGGGAGAATGTAGTACCCATGTTTTTAATTTGATTAAAACTAACTAATTCGTTGAACGAATTTATCAAATCGTAATTATATTATTTTAGTTAAGATAGATTAATATTGGTGTACATATTTAAGTTGGTAATTTTATTAAAAAAGAAGTTATTATTATTAGCTTTGAAAATTCACGATGCATATTTTACGAGCTTAAGTGAATACTTCATTGAATATTAGGCCAAGCGAATTAGTGGGTTCGAATGAATCGTCGAGTATTAGAAATAATGGGCGTAAGTTTGGTATAGTTGGGTTGTAATAGACAAAACAAAAACCAAAAAAAAAAAAGAAAAGGGGGGGGGGGGGATCTAGAGCCCCTTTCTATGCCACGACAAAAGCAAGAGGCGGGGGGTTTTTGCTTCCCCCATTTCTTACGAACCCCTTCTCTGTGACCCACCGAAGAGAGAGAGAGAGAGAGAGAGAGAGAGAGAGAGAGAGAGAGAGGGATGTGTAGTGAGGACAAGGCTCGGCGGTGGTCGCCGATTTCACGGCGCCTCCATTGATTGGGCTCAAGCTTGGTGCCATGCGGTAAAGAGCTCCGAGTAACTAGGGTTTCAAAACCCTGGGCTCCATGACCGCGACCGCCATTGTTGGCGGCTAGACTCGATCCCGACGACTGAGGCAAGGTTAGGGGAAAGAGGGAGGAAGAAGGAGGTTGGGACAACAGCAGCAGCGCACTAGCAGACATGGCCATGAACGTCGAGGAAGAAGGAGAGGCTTGAACCTAGCCCTAATTTGCCCAATTAGCCCAGGAGTTGGGTCCTTTAGTTTGGATTCGAGGTGGGTGTTTTGAATTTTCTAATCTACTAATAATTTCACAAGGTTTTACATTCTAATTACTAAACTAATTGTTTATGTAATAACCCGAGTGTGATTTAAAAGAATTTGAAGTGACTACTTATATCACTAAAGGTGCACACTTCTTTTCGGGAAGCCAACTCTTAAGAACTCACAGTTAATCGTGTTTGCTAAGGAGCAATCTTGGAATCGGTAACCTCCTGGGAAGTTTTTCAGACAACGTGTGTGTGAGGGCGAAACACGTCGGAAAGACTTGTGGTGATTTATAGGGCCGGTCGACGATCCTTAAAGCCATTATTGGTAACTGTCCCGACCCAGAGAGGGGCTGGGCCATTACACATGGTATCAGAGCTGACCTCCGACCGTGAGCTGGGTCAGTGGACAGGAGAGCCCTAGGTAGGCACCTAATGGGGAAAAGATACTGGGATGGATCGCCGGTCAAAAGGACTTGTAAGTGGGTTGGTTAGTGAGGTACAACGAGGATGTTCTGTGCTTCAAGTGGGGGTAATTATAACACCTCGTGTGCGGCTTAAAGGATTTGATGTGACTACCTATATTACTAAAGGTACATCTTTTTTTTTCGGGAAGTCCATTCTTAAAAACTTCACAGTTAAGCGTGCTTGTTAGGGAGCAATCTTGGGATGAGTGATCTCCTGGGAAGTTTGAATGGTCACATGGAATGATTTCGAGATGAATTGAGTTGATTTTTAAGGATTCTTGTGGACGGTGCCGTGAGGAGGTAGCTTAGGTTATGGGAAAATCAATAAATTGAGATGTTGTATCGATTCTACTGATTAACAGAATTTGTGACAGTGTGTTGGTCATTGGATATGTTATCATAGTCAAATGTTGATGCATGCATGTCATGTGGCTTTTGGTGTGAATTAAAAAAAACGGGTTGAGAATCAGCTGAATGGCTCATGAATCAGATTTGATGGTGAACTAGATTTGTGAACTAAGTGGTGACTTAATTGTCCCTATATACCCTAGATGAACACCACTTGCTTGTTGATTGCATTCCATGCTTTAGATGTTGTAGTACCTATAGTATAGACCACATTTAGGCCGCAGAGCGATTCAGTTGAATGGCCCTGCGGTTGAACCATTGAAGCAGGAACTTGAGAATAAGGTGATGTATGACTGTAAGGGTACGAGCTTGTTTAAATGATTCATTTAGAATGAATTTAATAAACCGAATCAAGTGATTGATTTACAGTTTCAAACTACTGAGTGCCTTTAAGTAGAACTAAGTGTGATTATGTCATAACTGCTAAATTTTGAATTGAATGAGAACTCCTTTATGTGAAACTGGATGCTATTTGGGTGTAATGCATTTATAAGCGTGCCTTCCTTTTTGATGGCTTATATATTGGGCGTGCTATGTGTATATGTCATAGGCTAAGTTCAATTCTAGACTATTGTAATCGTAGCTGTCCAAGCTAGGTTGCCTGTGTGTTTAAAGGTCTCATACTAAATGGTTTGTGAACTAAGAGTTTGTTCAGTTGAACCTTACTTGACCTGCTTAAACCATGCCCAACCGTCTTGCATTGAGATTTTCCAATGTTTGAATTCCTCAAGTAATTAGTTTAAAGATCGCTTGTTTGTTACTATGACCAAAGCAATGTCCCAATTACTTTAACAAGTGACATGAGTGTTAGTCATCCGAGTGTTGGTCATCCCTTGATTGCTACTAGAAGTTGCTTAAATGAATTACTGAATTGGAAAGCAAGGTGGATTACGAATAAATATGTTTGCAATGTGCTTAAGGTGTGGTTCACAAGTGTGTATGAGAATTGTTTTGACATAACAAGTTCCTTGAGTTCTGTTATCAATAAGACTATTAGATCATTCGTTTGGCAAGAGTACTTTTAAGTGAAAACAATTATGAGTAAGCTGCAAACTAGTAGCTTTTAAAACGAGCTTTAATATCATTTCCTTTGAAATGTGAATGCATACTTGGCGATATCCTTTTCAAAAGTCGATTGACATGATTAAGACATTTTGGCCTTCTTGAGAATAGAAATACCATTATCGTGAGTCAAGGAGAAATTTGATGCAAAATGTGTTTAAAGTGAGATGTAGCTGAAATGTTTTGGTCGAAGAGGATAGTGCTAGTGATCTCCTAGGGAGCAAACCCAAAAGTGGGAATCCTAGAGCACCGTAATGAGTGCAGAACACAAGTTTATGGAGCAGAACTAGTATGTGGAAACCCTGATTTCTAGGGAATAAACCCATACGTGGGAATCCTAGAAGATCCTGAGAGGCTAGATGTTTACTAAGTAAGAAATGAATTGATGCCCAGAAAATGTTTTCGTACTCATTATGAGTTGATAACTCCATTTTTGAGGATTATGCTAGTGCAATGTTTGAAAAAGGTGCATATGTCCTTTAGAAAGGCTTTTGTAGAATTGCAAATGACCTTCCTATAAAGGGATTGGTTATCTTATAAATGCTTAATGGGTCTAAGGAAAGGTTCTAACCTTTTATGTATTATTTCCATTTTCTTATAAAAAGATCTCCAATGGGTGATACGAACTGAAATCTTTGATGTTAAGTGCCTATGTGTGACTGAACGACCTACTGTTCTCAATGCATGTATTTTAGCATGAGTCAGCTTGCCATTGTGTCAAGTGTGCCAATTGTGTGATGCTAAGTGAATGTAATATGTGGTTGTCACTACTACATTACAAGAGTAATTGGTCGGATAAGTGGAAGCCTTTTGTACGTGTATTAGCAGAAGGGAAGGGATGCCAGGTTATTGAGGTGTTGATGAATATGGGTGACCTTGCATGTCCATTACGTGATATCAAATATCAATGTGCATATAAATGCTAATTAAAAGTGTTGCCTGCAACTGTTTTGTTTTCTTGGGGTTGAGAATCACTCACTGAGCATGTGGTAGCTCATCCTCTCCATTTCCCTTTTTTTTTCCTAGATTCTTGAAAAGATAGGTAGAAGTCAGTTCGCACATTTTGAGTTGGAACCTCCCCTTTGGCGTTCGCAGGAGGAGTTATATGTATTTATATGTAAGCTCACGATTTAAATGATGTAATGTGATGTATTCGTAGAATCTTATGCTATGTAAGCTAAATGCATTAATTCATGTATTGAATATTGTTTAGTAGCCGCTCTAAATGGTCGTGTAGGCCAACCATCTAAATAGTTAGTTGTTTGGTTTGATTGGTGTTTTTATTTCCGGGATGTAAACCCCAATACTCTGGATGTGTGATCCATTGAGTTGTATCTCTTATTATTATTTTTATTGAATTTTATAGTTTGTATGCTCTAGGCGTGTGACCTGTAGAGTTTTGGTCTCTGACATGTAGCCGTCTAGTCATGGAACATATTCGTTATCATTTATTGTTACAAGTATCTAATGTAAGGCTTTAAGTCTAAGTTGCAACCAATTTTCAAACAGAACTCTATCCATTTCACTTGAAAAATTTTAAAGTCATTAACGTCCCTAACCTTAGGGGATAAGGGTGCTACAATCTTCCTTCTAGAGAAGTATTATATTCCCTAGTGAATTAGCCCAACCTATCAATATGAAAAATAAAATAAAATAATGTGTCTTACATACTCATACTGCATCATTAGCACTCGTCAAATTATATTATAGCTTTTTTGGCGCAGAAATGCATGTGGATGTGGATCGCCTACGCATCCAGCAGTTGGTGAGTTTGCTACTACCCTTCGTTATCGAGGACACGGACTCAAATATGCAACCTGATGACTTTATTTTATTTGTTTCTTGTTTCTCAAATTTATGGGTTGTGCATTTTGTTTTGTATACCTGAGTAGTCTATTGTATCAAGTTGAATATTTTGTTTTATTCACTTGAGTATTTCCTGGGTCTACAACCCCTGGAATATAATATAAGTTTAAATATATATTTTGAGTACGCCATTCCTTCATTTGTTCAATATTTTTCTCCTCTACAACAACTCAATTGACATTTTTTGCTCTTAAACAATTCAGTTGATGTTTTTTGTCACTAAAACAATTTCCACGATTTGGATCCAAACTTGATTATATGCGAGGAAGTATTAAAAAAAAGAACTAAGATATGAATTTTAAGCTCAAAATTCTTTTATTTAACATTTGTCTCTGCTATGACCATTCAATCAATATTTTTCGCCATTTATGCGATTTAGTTGACATTTTCCTTTTTTTTCATGAAAAATTATTTATCTTGCACCAAGCAATGAAAAATGTGACATGAAAATCAATTTCTTTAGAAAAACATTTTCCACAAAAAATGATTTTTCGGGAAAACTATTTTCCTTCCAATCAAACACTACCTTAATCTTTCCCATCAAATAGTCAAGTTTCGATTCAAACTGTTGAAATCGATTTTCGTACCTAAATTTCAGCTGATCACATCATCAAATGGTTTGAAGGAAGAAAATCAACTTCCTATCTCTTGAAAAAGAAAATCATTTTCCTCCATTGGGGGAAAGATTATTTTTCTTAGAAAATACTTTTCCAACCATTATTGTGCCAAATAATGAAAAATTGAAAAATAATTCTCGGGGAAAAATTATTTCCCCTCCAACTAGACACTACCATAGAGAAAAACAAGGGACAACGACAGCAAGAGCAATAATGATATATAAATTATTATGCAGAAGCATGTTTTTGTCCATTCTATCGAAGCATGCTTGACATTTTATGCCTCAACAATCCTAAAAAAATTAACCAACCATAGACGAAGGACAATACAATGTGGTTTTCAGTACGCATCCATTTTCAGCACACATCCATTTTTAGCATGCACAGGCACAAAACTTAAGAGTGTTAACATTCCTTGCCCCTCAAAAGCTAGAAACTTGCTCAACGCAGACTAGAAATTTGCAACAATACTTTGACATTGAAATCATATACATAGAAAGAGCAAAGAAAGATCTATTCACCTTGTTTCAGTCTCTCACCTTGCTTTTTTCTGTCACTAAATATGCTTAGATTTCCTAACCCGGTGAGGCAGGGCATGAGATATTCCTACACCTTTTTCTTCAATGCAAGCCACGCCATATCCTTTTTTATTTGCACGAATTACGTCCCCAGGAAAGATATTAAAAAAGTTGTCATCGATGCTAAACCCCTATGGATAAAAGCAAGGGGTCTATCTACAGGTGAATGTTTAATGAATAAACCATCACACAAACAACTTTCATGCACCAAGTGACCATCAAGTTGTTAGTATAATAACGACCAAAAAGAAACACCCTCAACCATCATCCGCCGGGGCCCCCCCCCCAGAAAACACAAAGTCAAAAAAAATGAAAGAATTGGTTTCTAATCATTTAAGCCTAAGCAACGCGCCCAAAAATAAACCAAACTTATGTAAGCTGGTTTCCCAAAAACGATAGTTTTATGTAATCTGGTTTCTCAAAAACGATAGTTTTATCTAATAGGGGGATATACGCCTCAAATCAAAAAATCATGGATTTTCAAAAAAGCCAAGCTGGTTTTGTAATGTTTCCAAGGGAACACCATTACGACTTGCTTAATAGTAGTAAAAAATCAAAATGAATAATATATCATTTAGAGACAGACGTAGTATACCACATGATTTAGAGGCAGCCCGGTGCACAAGGATCCTGCGTTCACGCAGGGTCCGGGAAGGGCCGCACACAATGGGTGAATTGTAGGCAGCCTAACTTGACTTTGTCACTGGCTGATTCCACGACATATATATGTATATATAT
>JACYFF010031958.1:30800988-30833355 GCA_017589665.1 Selenicereus undatus | reverse complement strand
TACCCCTAAAATTAGAAACTTCTTGCTCTGGAGTGGTATCTTAAAGCCCAAATTACAAAAACTAAACATCAATTCAGTTGAAATTTGAACAGTTATACTTACATAACACATGGAATAACTAGTGCCCCAAACAAAAAATCTTATCAATTCAACCAGAATAATTGGGGTGAGAGAGGGAGAGAGAGAGAGAGAGAGAGAGAGAGAGAGAGGGCATACCTAAAACCCTAATCTCTTGTAATGAGATAGGGGAAATTCTTTTGCTCAGGGCTTCAAGCATCTTTCCTTCGTGAATCTCTTACTGCAGACTCAAAAACCCTAATTGCTGAGAGAAACATCTAATTGACTACGTGAGAGTGAAGTATGAATGGCGAATTCGATCTGCAGCCTTCTGGAGAATTGGGGTTTGAGAGTGGACGAAGAACTCTGGAGATTTTGGAGAATTGTGATACGGTTTGTCGAGATTTGATGGAGAATCAGGGTTTGAGAGTAATGCAGAATTTAGGTTTGAGAAGTTCTTGTTTTTTTGAAGTTTCTTCGATTAGTCTTATGCTATCAAGTTTTCATCAATTTTTTCATTTTTAAGAAATTTCACTTGGCGGAATTAATCCGAAGACTAGGCATGGGTATCAGATGCAACATCTCCGCCCTTTAAGTAATCCAAATTCATAGCGGCCAAAAAAAGTGTCGAGACATCATCTTAGACCCAAAGCTCGAGCAATTTTACTATCAACACGAGGATAAAGGGTTGACACGTATGGGTCAAGATATGACCGGTTTTCTAGTAGTGATGGTGTTAGCTCGTACATTTAATCATATGTCTTATCAAGGTGTGAGTGATCCTTTGTTGCATCTCCTAATGATCAACGCTCATGTTAAGACTAGGGATGCTCTTAGAGGCGATATGGTTTTTGATGATGCAACTTTTCTTTTACCCTCTTGAGAGATAATGATAGGAGTTAAAAACAAGTGGTTTGGGCTAATTGTGGTCTTGAGCATGACATGATTGTTGTTTCCAAAGATATTAATTGAGGAGGCATATTCTATTGAGGAGACTCCTTTAGAGGAGCCTTGTGTAATGGAGTTTGTTGAGGTCACACCTTTTTCTATGGAGCTTGTTGATGCAACGCTCATTGAGTTCCCTTCTAAGAACATCCTAACTTCTATTGTCATATACCCTCACACTTCATCATCTTAATCTTTCACAGATCGATTAATGTCCTTCTTCCTCAAGTCTAAGACTTGTATGATCTATGCCCTAATTTAGACTGGACTCATGAGCTTGATGTGGCTATAAGACTTAATGATATGGTAGAGGATTTAGGATTCATACGTAGTTTGTGCATTCATGCTTCTTGTGAAACTTCTAGACTTTTATCCTCTACATTGAGTGACGTTGGGCATGTGTATAACTCTTATGATTGGCCATAACGACTTCTATTTCTTTGATGTGCTTTCTTTGAACATCCTTGTTGTTACTAATGGTTTAACTTTTTTGAGGATTATTCAAGTTTGTTTGATAAGTTGCTATGAGCTTTAGTATGGATTGACACAAGTGGAAACTTCGTGATTTGACGATGTGGCTAATGCTCCTTAAGCCTCTTGTAGCACATCTTAGTGAGGCATAGTTTAGGTGTACTCAGCACCTAACCTAGTATGATCGTTCTAACTCTTCTCTCTTCTTCGTTTTCTTTTCTTTGTTTCTTTACGTAAATAGTTATGGATATTTAGGATTGTGATTGTGTGGGTGATCGATTTTGATGTGAAAATTGGGATTCGTCTAGCCAAGATGGCTATGATCACCTTTGTTTGATTTGTCTATTTTGTTTTATGTGTGTTTGGTTGTAGTATGTCTTGTTTTGTGCATATTTGTTGGGGCTCTTTAGTTTTGTGCTTATTGACGGTGTCATACGTTTGCATATATTTGGTGTATTTGAATTGTTGGTTTTGCGGTTGGATTGCTTATGTGATTGCTTTTTGGCACGTTAGTTGCCACAATGAGGACATTGTATTGTTTTGGTGTAGGGTGAGGTGCCCATTGGCATATACTTTTCGAAAATTTTGAAAATTCAAAAAGATTTTTATTTTTATTTGAGGATTTGTTTGCTTTCATAGGAGGTTTTGATCCCATGCTATTAGGTTATTGAGTTATATGTAGATAGAGTTTACATGATGAGATGTCTAATTGAGGATGTGGATTCAATTTTTCATAATAACCTCGTTTCATATGTGTGAATTTGTGCCTACGTTGCTCATTTTAGCATCAATTCTTCGGGTTTTGTTGTTAAGTTGGCATGTGAACTTTTGTTTGTTGAAGTTGCCTTCTAAGCTCTTGAAAAGCGCAAAAAAAAGATGAAAAAAGGAAGAAGCCTAAAAATGAGAATAAAAACCCGAACACTAATGTTTAAAGCCACTATCTTTATTTAATATCTTTAATTGACTTGAATATATGCTATTTTACTTGATTACACATCTATTTGGGCAATGAAATAAGTTTTGCACAATTTATTAAATCCGGTTTTAGGGAAGACCTGAATATTTGTAAGTCAAGTGAGTATTATTCTTAAAAAGGAAGAAAAAAAGAAAAAAATGGAGCGAAGAAGGCTATTAGGCAAGGAAACGGAGATCATGTCAATGTTACCAACTAGATTGACAAGGATTGATGCACATTTGCACATGCAGTAAGTGTACATATCATTGCATATTATTGTGTCGGGTGAAAACTGGCAGTCAGGGTGCTTATTAAGACTTAGATATTTTTTTATTGTACATTGTATTTGTGTATAATTTGATGATTTGGTTGCTAGGGTGATGTAATTGCCTAAGTCATATGCATAATTTTCCTATTGTTTGTATCTATGATCATGTTTTGAAACAACCAAAAAGATTTTCCTTTGTTTTTGAAAATATTGTTGTGGGTATTTCATTTGAAAACCTTACAAGACCTCACTTGTCTACTCAAGAAACCAAGAAGTTTAAAGGATATGTTGCTTACGCCAAATGCAACCATGATTCCTATAAAAGTGAGTTAGGATTTTTTTAATTTTCCATTTCTTTTTAGCTAGTTTAACTTGTTTTGCATCTGGACGAGCAAAGTCTTGGTATGGGGGTATTTATTTGGGGGGCAACGCATGTGAATTTAACACCTCATTCTACCTACATTAAGCTCAAATAATTGGTAAATTAGGTTATTTCTTAGTGTTTCGTTGGTTTTGTAGGTAACAAAGAGAATCGCTCAAATTGTAGATAATCAGTGCAAAGCATGCCAAAAGTTAGGCACGTTAACTTGGAAAACCTTGGAGGATAACCTAGGACAATGATGAGGCAATGAAGGGTCAACAAGCACAAAAATTGTGGGAGAAACAATGAAGAAGAGCAATACAAAAATTTGGCATGGGCTACCAATGCCAGGCGACAAAGGCTGCCAGTGCCAGGCTGCACGGGATTCCCGTGGCAAGTGGCACGACCATGCCAAATCCTATTTCTGCTCTATTTCAGTGTAGAATTCCAGAAACTTGGCACAGTCTACCCATGCCACAAGGCACGACCGTGCTAGACTTACTGTGTTGGAATCTATTTAAATCCCCTTCCGCCATTTGTGTAAGGATCTAATTTTTTAGATTTTAAGAATAGGGTTTAGCCTAGGGTTTAGGAGAGGAGTAATGTAGATTTAGTTTCATTTTGTAGCCACATTTAAAGAGTGATGAAGTTTGATGCAATTGGCTTTCTTTCTCTTTCTTTAATCTTTATTTCTATTCAAGTTCTTACTTTATTGAGTTTGATGTATAAGTTTAATGCCCAAATTTACATGCTTAGTTTGTTGATGGATTGAAATTAGTGCTTCCCTTTCCTAATCATCCTTCTCTTCCCTTATCCACTTTTAATCTCTAATTCTGTTTCTTTAAGAATGCAAATTTCAAGCTCTTTCTCTCCCCTCCATCTTAGGGTTTGAAAATGCATTTTTACAAGTTGTGATTTTGGCTCTCAATGGGTTAGATTAGCTGTAGTTAACGTACATTAGTGACAATAAGCGGAGAATCCATCTCCAACCATTATCCACTTGCTCTAACAATGAAAGCCAACCTCCATTGTTGGATTTTCAAGCATTTGAGGTGCTTCTCGTTCTCTCTTTTCTTTTAGTTAGTAAATTTAATGCTTTCTTAATTAGTTAGATGCTTTGTTAGTTATTGTTAGTTAATAAGATCTTTTGGGTTGATTTTCTTAGTTATGCTTTTTTTTAGTTTACTTTGATTATCATGTTTAGATTAAAATCAGTGAGTAATTAGTTTAATTAATCATGCTTAGTGATATTTATCGCTTTCCCTAGGTTAGAGTTGGGGCCAAAAATAACTAGTGACTTGATTTCCACACCATCCCAGAGGATGACAAATTTACACCCTTACTTCCCCTCCAAAAACCCTTCTATAAATTGGCGCTTTTGATGGGGACGATTGCACAGAATGTCACTTCTTGTAGATATGGCCCCTTTTCGTTCATTTTATGCCAGTGTAGTTTCTTTTACTGTTACTTTATTTTCTTTATTGAGTTATAGTGTATCTACTTATTTTGATGCTAGTGAAAAATACAAAAAAATGAGAAAATTTGAGACAACCAAAAACAATTGAAAAAAAATTGAAAAACCAAAATGTTGTGACTTATTAAATGTCCATGATGGGCTTGGAAATTTTAAGCAAACAAATGTGGATAATGTTGAGCCTAGTGATACGAATGTTGACGAGTCAATGTTGAAAGAGTGGAACCCAACCCACCACGTTCATTAAGGGATCGTTTTTTTCTTTCCTGAACATTCGTACAATCATGTTTTGACCTCCATCATATTCCTAAGGATGTGACATTAGAGCTTAATCCAGATTATGCTCTCATGCTTGCTGAATTTACAGGCCTTGAAATCCGTATTTGTTTATTCGTGAGTTTGAGGAAGTTTGTTTGTTAATTCACACGCCTAGTGTATCAAACGACGTCGTGAAGATGAAATTGATTCCATTTGCTCTCGAAGATGATGCTAAGAGGAGGAGGTATAGTCTTAAGGTTATTTCTATTAAATCATGGGATTCTTTTGTTGATATCTTCCTTAAGAGATACTTTCCCACTAACAATACTATTAGAATTAGGAATGAAATCCTCTCTTATGTCCAACTTGCCTTTTTGGAAGTATATGAATAGGTTCAAGGGGATTACTACCCCATGCCTTCACCATGGTTTAGAGAGATAAAATTTGTGCCCAATGGCTTATGAGGGTTTGCAGGTGAGTACTAAGACAATGGTTGAACCTATGTGTGGGATAGGGTTTCTTTGTAAGAATGCTAACAAGGCTTGTGATTTTCTTAAGGATTTAAGTCATAAGACATATGAGGGGGAGACAATTAGGAAAACCCCTAGTATTGAATCTAAGATTTTTATGGATAATGAGGGCAAGCTACCTAATGACTTTATTGCTTTGGAGGATACTACGTTTCATTGCTAGTATCAACTTGAAGTTCTTCTTTTTCGACCACCTCAACCTCATAATTATATTCCTCCCTCTTGTTCTTATGGTTTTATCTTGGACTATGGTGTTAGCTCATACTCTCACCCTTTTAATCAAACATCTTTTGAGGGGATGAGTGATCCCTCATTGCATTCCCTAATGATCAACCCTCATCTTAAGACTAGGTATGCTTTTGGAGACGATATAGTTTTTGATGATGTAGGTTATCTTTTAACCCCCTTAAGAGAGAATGATGATAGTAAAAAACCAGTGGCTAAGGCTAGGGCTGGTCTTAAGCATGACATGGTTGTCGTTTCGAAAGCTATTTTGTTGAGGAGGACATTTAGATGAGGAGACTCCTTTCGAGGAGCCTTGTGTGGAGGAGTGTGTTGAGGTTACACCATTTTATATAGAGGTTGTCGATGCTACGCTCAATGTGTTCTCTGTAAAGAACATCCCAACTTCTATTGTCTTACTCCCTTATACTCCATCATCTTACTCTTTCACGAATCCCTCAATGTCCATCTTCCTTGAGTCTGAGACTTGTATGATCTATGCCCCTAATTTAGACCGAACTCATGAGCTTGATGTGGTTATAGGACTTGAGGAATGGGTAGAAGATTCAGGATTCATGCTAGTTTGTGCACTCATGCTTCTTGTGAAACTTCTAAACCCTCATCCTCTACATTGACGGATGTTAGGGACAACTCTTATCATTGGCCCCAGAGCTTTGATAGGCTCAAGAGAGTTCAAATTTTGATTTCGGTGATGTGCTTTATTTGGAACATCCTCCTTGTTACTAATGGTTTTAACTTTTTGAGGATTATTCAGGTTTATTTGATAAATTGTTGTGAGCTTTGGTAGGGCTTGATACAAGTGGCAACTTGGTGATTTGACGGAGTGCTAATGCTCCTTAAGCCTCTTCTAGCACATTTAGTGAGGCATAGTTAAGGTGCACTATGCACCTAACCTGCTATGATTGCTCTAACTCTTCTCTCTTCTTCCTTTTCTTTTCTTTATTTGTTTTCATACATAGTTGTGGATATGTGGGATTGTAATTATGTGGGTGATCGATTTTGAGGTGAAAATTTTATCCCTGAGCCGAGATGGCTATGATCACCTTTCTTTGATTTGTGCATTTTGTTTTATGTGTGTTTGTTGGTGGTGCGTTTTGTTTTGTGAATATTTGTTGGTGTTGCTTTTGTGCTTGTTAATGGTGTCATAGGTTTGCATATATTTGGTGGATTTCAGTTGTTGGCTTGCGGTTGGATTGGTTATGTGATTAGTTGCCAGTTTGAGGACATTGTGGAATTTTGGTGTAGGGCTGAGATGCCCATTTACATATACTTTTTGAGAAGTTCGAAAATCCAAAAAGATTTTTATTTTTATTTGAGGATTTGTGTGCTTTGTTAGGTGCTTATGATCCCATGTTGTTAGTTTATTGAGTTATATGTAGATAGAGTTTGCATGATGAGATGTCTAATTGAGGATATAGATTCGATTTTTCATAATAACCCTGTCTCATATGTGTGATTTTGTGCCTATCTTGCTTACTTTACCATCAATTCTTTAGGTCTTGTTGTTAAGTTGGCAGGTGAACTTTTGTTTATTGAAGTTGCCTTCTAAACTCTTGAAAAATGCAAAAAACGAGGGGGGCGGGGGAGCCTAAAAATAACAAAAATTCGAGCACCAATGCTTAAAGCCATTATCTTTATGTAACATCTTCTATTGGATTGAATGTGTTCTATTTTACTTGATTACACGTCTATTTAGGCAATAAAATAAGTGTTTTGCGTAGTCTAATAAATTCCTTTTTAGGAAAGACCCGAATAGTTGTAAGTCAAGTGGGTATTATTCTTGAAAAAAAGAAGAAGAAAAGGAAAAAACTGAGCTAAGAAGGAAAGTAGGGAAGAAAATGGAGATCATGTGAATGTTGGCAACTAGATTCATAAGGATTGATACACATTTGCACATGCAACAAGGTGTACATATCATGGCGTATTGTTGTGTGGCATGCAAAATGGAAGTTCGGGTGCTTGTTAGGACTTAGATATCTAATTTTTTAGGTTTTAAAAATAGGTTTAGCCTAGGGTTAGGAGAGATTAGTGTAGATTTAGTTTTATTTTGTAGCCACATTTTAAGAGTAAGGAAGTTTTAATGCAATTAGTTTCTTTTTCTTTCTTTAATCTCCATTCACGTTCAAGTTCTAACTTTTTTGAGTTTGATTTACAAGTTGAAAGCCCAAATTTACATGCTTTTGTTTGTTGACGAATTGTAATTAGTGCCTCCCTTTCCATTGTCCTTTTATTCCCTTATCCACTCTTAATCTCTAATTCTGTTTCTTCAAGAATGCAAATTTCAAGCTCTTTCTCTCTCCTCCATCTTAAGGTTTAAAAACCCATTTTTACAAGTTCGTGATTTTGGCTATATATGGGTTAGATTAGGAGTGGTTTAGTTAGATTAGTGAGAATAAACGGAGAATCCACCTCCAATCATCGTCCACTTGCTTCAACAATGGAGGCCAACCTCCATTATTGGATTTTTAAACTTTTGAGGTACTCTTCTTTCTCTTTCTTCTTTTGGTTAGTAAATTTAATGCTTTCTCAATTAATTAGATGATTTGCTAGTTATTGTTGGTTAATATGATGTTCTGGATTGATTTTGTTAAGCATGCTTTTTTTTTTTGTTTTGTTCAATTATCAGTTTTAGGTGAGAATAAGTGAGTAATTAGTATAATTAATCATGCTTAGTGACATTTTATCGCTTTCCTTAGGTTATAATTGGGGAAAAAAATCACTAGTGACTTGATTTCCGTACTGTCCGAGAGGCTGACAAATTTACACACTTACTTCCCCTCCCCTAAAAAACCCTTCTACAAATTTGCGTTGTTACCAGGGATGGTGGCACAAATGTCACTTCTTGTAAATATGCCCCCTTTTTGTTCATTTTATGCTAGTGTAGTTTCTTTTATTGTTGCTTTATTTTGTCTTTTGAGTTATAATGTAGCTACTTATTTTGAAGCTACAGAAAAATACAAAAGAAATACAAAATTTGAAAGGACCAAAACAATTGAAAAATTTGAAAGAACAAAAATGTTGTGACTCATTAGATGTCCATGACGGGCTTGGGAATTTTGAGCAAACAAATGTGGTTAATGTTGAGCCCCAGGATACGAATGTTTATAAGTCAATGTTGAAACAATGGAACCTGACCCACCATGTTCATTAAGGATCACTTCCTTCTTCCCTGAACTTTCCAACAATCATATTTTAACCTCCCTCATATCCCTAAGGATGTGACATTAGAGCTTAATCCAGATTATGTTATCATGCTTCTTGAATTTACATGCTTGGAAGATCCTTATTTGTTTATTTGCGAGTTTGAGGAAGTTTTTTTGTTGATTCACATGCATAGGGTATCAAATGATGTTGTAAAGAAGAAATTCATTCCATTTGATTCGTTGGTCACACCTTTTTATATGGAGCTTGTTGATGTAACCCTCATCGAGTTCCCACTTAAGAACATCCTAACTTCTACTGTTTTACCCCCTTGTATTCCATTATATCACCCTTACACGTATCCCTTAATGTCTATCTTCCTTGAGTTTGAGACTTGTATGATATATGCCCCTAATTTAGATCGAACGCATGAGCTTCATGTTGCTATATGAGTTAAGGATTGGGTAGAGGATCTAGGATTCATGACTAGTTTGTGCATTCATGCTTCTTGTGAAACTTCTAGGCCCTTATCCTCTACATTGACTGATCTTGGGCATGTGTACAACTCTTATAATTGGGCCCAGAGCTTCATTTGTTACATCTGATCAAGCTCATCATCTCAATCAGGCTAAAACTGAGCCCATGATTATTTTTATGTGCCTAATGGACCTTCATTTAGAATGTCTGATCAAGCTCGCCCATCTTTTCTTTGCTTTTTTGACCCCAATCATTTTCTTTGCCCTTGACTCCTTGTGTTCTTATACTCTGGTGGGTAGTTCTTGATTTTTAGGTCTTAAAGGAGCAACTTAGCACATATTTCCTAATTAGGTGTCTTATTTTGATGTGAAAAACATTTATTCAAGCCTAAATAGAGGAATCAAAGTCAAAATCTCTGTCACACTTTCTTTTCTTTTTTTTGCATTTCTCATTTTTTGTCAAAATAGGTGAGTGAAGCCAAAAGTTCAAGTAACTGAGAAAAACATCCTTTTATCTAAGTTTTAACAAACACCAAAAGTCAATTGTAAAGTATACTAGGTAGGCACAAAATCACACGTGTGAGACAAGGTCATTATGGAAAATCGAAAATACATCCTCGACTAAGTATCCTATCATGTACACTCTATGAGCGTACAACACAACAACTAAGTCATTAGGGATCACAATAAACCAAAATGACACATAAATCCCTAAATAGCAACAAAAATATTTTTGGATTTTGAAAAATTTACGAAAAATTTATCCAAAAGTAGACACCAAACTCCACAATGTCCCCATTATGGGAATCGTGGTGTTAAAAGGAAATCACGCAACCAACACAACCACATCATGAGCAACAAAACACACTAAGTCAGTATTGATTGAACCCAAATTAAGCTTTCTAAGACGGTTCCATAGTAATGCTTCAGGAGGATCAACCACTCCTTTACAATCATGGCTAAAGTCACCTGGCTCTGATATCATTAAAGCATAAAGAAGCTTGTCAAATTCCCAATCATGAAATTTAAAATGATGTAAGTAACGTAAAGCTAATAGAATTAAAGCAATACTAGTTAGTGCCACTTAAAACTATCAAAGCCTTAGAAAAACCAAAAGTGTGATCAAAGAGGGTGGTCCATATGATTTTTTTAGGCAAGTTCTCTAGGTGAATATGAAAAGAATCAAGTGACAGATTGGAACCTCCAAAGATATCTAGGGGCACATTAGAAGCAATTGCACCCCTTTGGCATATCAAGGAAGTGGTCAAGAAGACCCAAATTGACTTAACCTCATTGCCCGCAAAGTAGTAAAGGGGTCTTATAAAGTTATCCTTAGGCGAAGGGAGGTGATAAGTGCTTAAAGTATATATCATTTTAGGGTCATTTCGCTGAATTTTTAGGGAGAATTATGTGCTTTATGTCATAATTTATGTTCCTTTTCTTTTTTATGCTTGCGTATGGTTCTTTTCTATGTTTTGCAGGTTTTGGACCATTTTACCCCAGATTTAATCCTAAATGAGTGTATTTTGACTTTTCACGGATACCCCCAAGTCATTATGCCCATGGAAGGAAGGCAAAACAGAAGAATGTCGAGTCAGTGGCCACCACGGACCCTTCGTGGTGGTACCCACGGTCTGTGGTGTGTTCATTTCCCTAAAGCTTTTTGTTTCATTGTGTCTTTTCGACTTCTAGCCAGTTTTAATTTCATTAATTCTTGTGGTTGCTCGGCTTCCAGGAGTTTCACTATAAAAAGGGTGCTCCCAACCTCATTTACACACATCCCATCCATTCTATTTTCTCCATACTCCATTCCATTCTAATTAGATTAGGATTTAGGTTTATAGAGAGTTGAAAGCAAGTGAAGGTAAAGATTGCAAGGGTTCCGGATTGGGTTTGCAACGACGGTTCAAGCGCTCATTGATTGAGCAATTCCTCTCCCTTCTCTTTCTTTTCTCTTTAGATTTTTATGCTTTCAGATTATTATTGATTTTTATGTTAAGTTTTGGATTGTTAATCTTGGAATTGAGTTGAATTCTTGTGAATGAATCAATTTTTGTTTTGATCTAAAAGTGCTTTGGATTTGTTGGGTTTATTCTATTGAATCTTAGATGTTGATTTAATTTGCTAATAGGAAACTTGATCAATTTCTTACTTGTGTTAGACATTTGGTGAAGAACTAAAAGGTAAAACTAAATGTTGAAAAACTAAGATTCGACTTAAGTGAGTGGGATCTTGAGAAAGACTCACCATTTAAGAAACCCCTAAATTTGATAGTCGCGTTTTTAATGATCTTAGATTAATCAAAAATCCTTGACAAATGGTAGTTGATCAGATTTAAGAATTTTATTCCACCTTGAAATAAGGGTTTGATAATTCGATTATTTGTTTTAGAATTACCCATATAAAGAAGGGGCGTTTGATTAATTGTTGGGTTGAAAAATCACTTGATTTGATTAAATTCCTTGATTGTTTACCTATTAGATTAGATAAGTAGGATAGTTAAATTGCATTCTCAAATTTGGATTTGCTTAGCATATCTTGGCGGAATATAACCCAATAGCTTGACCTAGTCTCTGTGGAATTGACCTTGATTTGCTACAACGCCACTGTGCTCTTACGGCCTTAAGAGGTTTTTAGCGCCATTGTCGGGGAGTAGTGTTGGATATTGGGTTTTTCTCGATAGGTTTGACTAAGCATTTTGTTATTCCTTGGAAAAAGAAATAAACTAAAAAGAATAAAATAAAATTGAAAACTAAAAAAGATAAAAAAAATTTTAAGGAACAACAATGGCAATTTTCCATTTTCTCCAATTCGAGCATGAATTATTTTGGAGGTATTTTCAGTGTTTGCATGCTTTTCTTATTGAATGCGGTTGTTGTGTTGGTAAATGAAAAATTTTGGACATTGTTGATGAGGGTGTAAATAGCAAAACCCGTATTCTTTTAGAGTATGGGGTTTTTATGGTAAAAATGTTGATGAGACATGGTATTTGCTTGACTAGATTGCTTTGGATTCATTTGAATTTGAGAAGGCTAGTCGTGTTTCTAAATATTCATTTTTTGATCCTTGCGCATTTTATGCTAAATCTTATTATGCCCATTTTTGGTGTGACTTGTGTAATTCTTCTGACCAGATATTAATTCGTGTCCTTATTATGCATGCTATGCTCAACTTGACTTTGTATCACCCTGGGACAATACTAATGTTGTCTTGACCTTACCTGATTCATCTTACCCTTTAGCTCAGTGCACAGGGCTCGAGCCTTTTGAGGGAGTTGCTAGGTTTATTGTTGTTGATGCATGTTTTGAGTTGGAAGATATTTTTGATAAGGTGCATGATCTAGTTGAGACTCCTTTGGAGAGGTCACGTGATATGTTTATGCATGAGGAGTCTCCTAGCCTTGGTTTTGATGATAGTGTTCTTCCCAATCCCCTTGATCACTCCTATGTTTTCCCTCTTTATTTACAACCCTCCTTTCCTTGAGTACCACATTGATGTACCGGTTAATAATCCTATGATTATGCTAATGCTGAGTTGGGCTATGAGGATAACATGTTTGATGTGCCTGGTGGGAAAGTTGATAATTTTGTGTCCCTAGGTTGCTTTGGAGGGCATGATCCATCCAATGACCCTTGTTGTGTATGCTTAGAGGGCTTGCCTAGGAAAATCATGTGGACTACATTTTTTTAATACTTCCTATGATTTTTCTAATGACTTTTATGAGGTTAAGAGGATACTTGTTGTCTTTTGTGTGATTTTGGTTATTGCCGCTTATCTTGTATTTTTTACACTGCGGTCCCAGGAGTTTGACAAGCTCCTGCGCATGTTGACGACATTTGATTTAATGAGTCAAGCCTTGAAGTTGTGATGGAGTGGCTAATGCTCTATGTGCCGTGTTTGCAAGAAGGCCTTAGCTTAGGTGCACTTAGCACCTAACCTAGTGAAATCGTTATATTTTGCCTTCTTTCCCTTTTCTTACTTTCTTTCCTTTGAATAATAATGCTTCATCTAAGCATAGGGAAGTGTAGCTACATGTTTTTCATTTTTGATTTTTAGTTTGCTATATGTTAGAGCATATAGTTTTAGGTTTCTTTTTGTTTGCATTAGCATGTTGTATTTAGTTGATTTTTAGATTTGTATATAGGATTGAATATAGGGATGGTGTGGATTGGTTTGAGATAACCTCCAATGATATTTTTGCTAGGAAAAATAGCTTTCATAAGTTTGAGTAACTTTAGATGTGTAATCCCTTTTGGTGCTAAAATTTATGACGACTTTGTAAATCTCTCCTGTTTTGACCATTGTCTTGGTTGAGAACTTTGTTATCCATTGGAGTCCTTGGCACTAATGTTCGTACATAGGAATAATTTTACGAGCTTCATGAGACTTTGATATATATCCCGTGAGACAATGAGTCGTATTTGGACTAATTTATTATATTTAGTCTCAAGTTCTTTTATGTGAGTGGCTCTTCCATGTTGCATTTCTAAAACTTGCCTAGACTCTTGTTTAAGACCACCTTAGCATGTGCATAGTTGATGATATGATAGGGCATTTCTTTCTTTGGTCATTTTAGCCACATAGCCAAATAACCTTCCCTTTTGTTACATGTTTGTCCCCTTTGCTAGTCCCTTTGAGCTTATATCCGTGTTTGTTGTGATCCGTTCATATTAGCCCTTGACCAAAAACATATTCCTACCTTTGAGCCAAGTCTATGGAGCATCACTCCATTTATCTAGTGGGTGATTTTGGGGGTATTTAAGTTTAAGGTGGCTTTGGTATGTTGGTTTGTTGAGGGATTCATGTTATTAAGCATTTGGTTGTGTTTCCCTCTTATTTTGGGTTGTGCATATGTATTAGATTGCGAGTTGACAATTGGCGGTCCTATGCTTGTCAATAATTGAATTCTTGTTTCATTTTCCAAAAAGAGAAAAAAAAGAGAATAAAATCATGTAAAAAAAAAGCAAAAAAAAGAGAAGAAAAAAAAAACCTAACTGATTGGCATTAGACATGTAAGTAGCTTGTATTCCTTCTTTGTTAGCTCATTTCCTACTTGATTCGTGGCATATGTTCATTGAATTGTTGAGGTTTGGAGGTTGGTGAAATTCATGGTTTTAGGTGGTTTGTTGGTTGCTCCTTAATCACTTGGCTAAATAGCATTCATCTACCCCTTTTCCTTAATCCTTCTAGCCCACATTACAACCCATTTAAAGTCATCTTGATTGTCTTGTGCACATTGCATTTTAGTGGTGGGAAATTTGAGAGCCTTGTCAAGCATATGGTAGATTGCATCTTTTGAATGAGTCTTGAGTAACCCCATGCTATATTTCAAACACATGAGTGGGAGTGATGCACATTTTCCAAAGGAGAGGTTCTACCATTCCATTTAGCTCTAATCATTTCCAAGTGTTTGCATGACATGCTTTGTGGTTCGTTGGAGGTGATCAAGTTTGATATCGAGCTTGTGGTCTCGTACTTTTTTGAAAACCTTCACCTTGTTCTGATTTTGAAATGACTTGCGCACTACTTGGGGTTACCATTGATTGGTATTATTGCTTATCATATGCTATGACTTGCCTCCATTAGCGATGGTTGCTATGTATTTGATTCCTAGATGCATCTCCCCTTGTTGGTTTTCTCTCTTGAGGACAAACAACAGTTTAAGCATGGGGGAGTTTGATAGGTGCCTAAAGTGTGCATAATTTTAGGGCCATTGTGTTGTATTTTTAGGGAGAACTATGTGCTTTATGTTATAATTTATATTCATTTTTGCCTTTTACGATTAGGTATGGTTCTTTTCTGTGTTTTGCAGGTTTAGGACCATTTTATGCCATATTTGATCCTAAATGAGTGTATTTTGACTATCCACAGACCCCCCAAGTCATTATGCCCGTGGAAGAAAGGAACAATAGAAGAATGTCGAGCTAATGGTCATCACGGACCCTTCGTAGTCGTGTGCACGGTCTGTGGTGTCTTCATTTCCTTTGAGAATTTTTTTTTCGGCACGACGTTTCGACTTTCAGGCTATTTTAACTCCATTAATTCTTATGGCTGCTTGGTTTCCAGGAGTTTCATTATAAAAAGGTTGCTCTCAACCACATTTACACACATCCCGTACATTCCATTTTCCCTATACTCTATTCCATTATAATTAGATTAGGATCTGGATTTAGAGAGAGTTGAGAGCAAGTGAAGGTGAAGATTGTAGGGATTCCGGATTGGGTTTGTAACGACGGTTCAAGTGCGCATGAGCAGTTCCTCTCCCTTCTCTTCTCTTTTCTCTTTAGATTTTTATGCTTTCATATTATTCTTGATTTTTATGTCAAGTTTTGGATTATTAATCTTGGAATTGAGTTGAATTCTTGTGAATGAATCAATTTTTGTTTTGATCTAAAAGTGCTTTGGATTTGTTGGGTTTATTCTATTGAATCTTAGGCGTTGATTTAATATGCTAGTAGGAAACTTGATCAATTTCTTACTTGTTTTAGACATTTGGTGAAGAATTGAAAGGTGAAACTAAATGTTCAAAAATTAAGATTCGACTTAAATGAGTGAGATCTTGAGAAAGACTCACCGTTTATGAAACCCCTAAATTTGATAATCGCGTTCTTAATAATCTTAGATTAATCAAAAATCCTTGATAAATGGTAGTTGATTAGATTTAAGAATTCCATTCCAACTTAAAAGAGGGGTTTGATAATTCAATTATCGGTTTTGGAATTACCCATTCTTAGGTTGAAAAATTACTTAATTTGATTAAATTCCTTGATTGTTTGCCTATTAGATTAGATAAGTAGCATAGTTAAATTTCATTCTCAAATTTAGATTTTCTTAGTATATCTTGACGGAATATAAACCAATAGCTTGACGTAGTCTCTGTGGGACCGACCTTGATTGGCTACAACATCACTGTGCGCTTGCGGCCCTATCAAGTTTTTGCATAAGGACTTTCCTAGTGTTGATTTTAATAATACTGTTCCCCCCAACCCCATTGATCATTGTCATGTTTCACCTATTTATTCGTTACCCTTTCCTTGCCCTGAGTATTACATTGTTGAGCCCGGTGGTAATCCTATGATTTTTGATACTAATATTGATTTGGGCTATGAGGGTAACCTATTTAGTATACCTGGTGGGAATGTTGATGATTGTGTGTCCCTATGTTACTTTAGATGGTGTGATCCTTCCATTACTCCTTATTGTATATGCCTAGAGGACTTGCCTAAGAAAGTCATGTGGACTAGATTCTTTAATCCTTCGTATTATTTTTCTAGGGCCATTGATAAGGTTAAGATGATGCTTCATGTCTTTGGTGTGGTTTTCGTTCTCACCGCTTACCATTTATTTTCTAAATTGTGGTCCCAAGAGTTTGATAAGCTCCTGCACATGTTGACGACGTCTACTTTCATGAGCCAAGTCTTGAAGTTATGATGGAGTGTTTGACGCTCCATTTGGCCCGTTTGTGTGGAGGCCTCAGCTTAGGTGCACACAACACCTAACCTGGTGAGATTATTCTCTTTTGTTTTCCCTTTCCCTTCTTTTACTTTCTCTCCTTTGAATAATAATGCTTTATCTAAGCATGGGGAAAGGGTAGATTCTATGGTTCCTATTTCAATTATTAGTTTGCATACTTATCAAAGCATGTAGTTTTAGGTTTTCTTTTTTTTTTTTGCATTAGTGTTTTGCATTTAGGTTTGCATATAGGATTGCATGTAGGGATGGTGTGGATTGGTTTGAGATAACGTCCAATGATGTTTTTGTTAGGACAACTAGCTTTCATGAGTTTGAGTAACTTTTAATGTGTAATCCCTTTTGGTACAAAAATTTGTGAATGTTTTGTAAATATTTCTTGTTTTGACTATCGTCTTGATTGAGAACTTTGTTATCCCTTAGAATCGTTAGAACTAATGTTGGTGCATGGGAGTCATTTTATGAGATTAATGTGACTTTGGTAGACGTTCTGTGAGTCTTTGAGCCCTATTTGGACCAATCATTATATTCAATCTCATGTTTCTTTCATGTGTGACTCTGCCATGTTGCATCTATAGACCTTACCTTGACTCTTGTTAAAAAGAAAAGAGAAAAAAGGAAAAAAATGAATTAGTGATTGGCATTGGTTATGTAAATAGCTTGAATTTCTTTCTTTGTGAACTCATTTCCTACATGATTCATGGGGTACGTTCATTGTATTTTTGAGGTTCGGAGTGTTGGTGATCTTGTTGGTTAATTGGTCCTTTGATTGGTTGCTCGCTAGTCCCTTGGCTAAGTAGCTCCACATTACCCAAATGCATTTGTCCATTCCTTTCCCTTAACCTTTCTAGCCCATAATACAAACTATATAAAGTCCTTTTGATTGTCGTGTGCATATTTAATTCCTAGTGTTGGAGAATTTGAGAGTCTTTGCAAGCATATGGTAGATTACATCTTTTGAATGAGTCTTGAGTGAAGCTATGCTATATTTTAAACACATGATTGGGAGTGATACACATTTCCCAAAAGTGAGGATCTACTAGTCCATTTAGCTCTAATCAATTCCATGTGCTTGCATGGCATACTTTGTGGTTCATTGGGTGTGATCAAGTTTGGCATCGAGCTTGTGGTCTCGTACTTTTTGGAAAACCTTATCCTCCTTCTAATTTTTAAATGACTTGCACACTACTTAGGGATGTCGTTGATTGACATTCTTGCTTGTGATATGCTATGGCTTGCATTCTTTAAGGAGGTTGTTATGTATTTGAGTCTTAGATGCATCTTCCCTTGTCTATTTTCTCTAGTGCTTACTTTAGGATAAGCAACTGTTTAAGCATGGGGGAGTTTGATAAGTGCTTAAAGTGTATATCATTTTAGGGTCATTTTCCTGCATTTTTAAGGAGAATTGGGTGCTTTATGTTATAATTTATATTCCTTTTCCCGTTTTACGCTGGGGTATGGTTCTTTTCTATGTTTTGCAGGTTTTGGACCATTTTACCCTATATTTGATCCTAATGAGTGTATTTTGACTCTCCATGGACACCCCAAGTCATTATATGCCCATGGAAGGAAGGAAAAATAGAACAATGTTGAGCCAGTGGTCAAAGTAAAGCATTTAGCGATTCAATTTGTCATGTAAAGAGTTAGATCATAGAATTAAGCATGTACTTTTCAGGGATTGGATGATTCAACGAATTGTAATCGAGTTAAATTTAATCGTTTCTTTCGAAATAAATTTAATTGCCCAAACAAATTCAACTAACACTCTTTCAAGTGTCTTTGAATTAGTCTAGGTTGAAGATTTATGAAAGCTAAGTCTCCTCTTAACAAGTAGTTCTCTCTCAAGTTTCACTAAGTCAAGTTCTATCAAGGTGATCTAATAGTGAGTTTCACTTTTCAGTACTTCACTCGACTACCTAATATAAGCAAGCAAAATTGGGCAAATTCTACTCACAACATTTCAGTATCAAGATAGAAGTAAATCAATCCAATCATGAAGCAAGCACAAGATTGTAGAATTGAAGGATCCAACTACAATACCATGGCTAACAAATCCCTAGGTTGAATAAAGCTACTCACTTATATTTCTAATTCAACTAACACAAGAGTTCAAGGATTAATTGAAAGGGAAAGAAAACTTTACAACAATGGGAGCCTTCAATGGTGCCACATTCTTCAAGCCTCCAAGAGCAAAGCTTCTCCCTTTAATTCTTCTTTTGCTCCAAAAAATAAGCTAAACTAAATTTTAACTAAAGAGAGAGATGGATGAGAGAATAGCGATGAAATGATGATGGTGTTGAATGCCTCCTCCTTCACCAAGACTGAACATCCTCAGCTGCACAATGAAGGAAGATGAAGAGGCTTGCAGTTACATGCTCACCATGGTACATGGCAGCCACCATAGTCAGATCGTAGTGGTGGCTGGATTCGAAATCTTCTGCTCTTCTCTTGCTCCACAGGCATAGGACTTGGGATAGCTCCGTGGTGGGTCAACATGCACTCAAATGAGGGTTAATTGTTGGGTCAAGTGGTCTAAAATCCTATAAAAGTTGTCAAAGAACCATACCAAGCATACAACGGGAATTGGAGCAAAAATTATAACATAAAAATCATGAATAGCAGAAAAAGTGCTACAAAGCATCCCAAAAATGAAGTAAATAGAAGCACTTGTCAAACCTATGCTTGAATAATTGCTTGTCCCTTAGCAACACTAAGGCCAAAAATTATTCACAACCTCCTCAGGAAAGACATTGGTAGCAGCTCAATGGCAAAGCTGATCCAAAGTTAGCCCAAAAGTGCCAAAATCGTTTAATAAACAGGCTAGGAAATAAAGTTTATCGTTGATAGACCACAATGTCAAGTTTGAATCAACCCCACCTAAATCATCAAATACAATCACATCGACACATGAAACAAATGGAGCAAGTAATGTCGGTAGAACCTCACTGTATGCATGTGGGACTCATTACACGTGTGTTTGAAAAATATAAGAAGGTTCCCTCAATTTTCATTCCATAGACTCAAATCTACCATAAGCTTGATAAGACTCTCTAATTTGCCATCACTAGTATGCAATACACATTAGACAATCATGAGAACTTTATGAGGTTGTAACGGGGCCATGGGTAAAGGTAAGAGGGGAGCGAATATTTTGGAAATGTGGAGCTAGAAGCAATAGACTAGGAGCTAAATGCTTCCAATGCGCTTATGCAACACTTTCCTCAAACCTATACAATTCAATAACAAATACCTCCCTTTTCACAATCAAATGAAGAGATAAGGAGTTGAAAGTGAAATATACTTTTTACAATCCAAACAAGGCCAACACTCCTTTATTCTTTTTTTTTCCGTTCTTTTATTTCCTTTTTTTTTGCATTTTCCCTTGTTTTTCCAATTTCAAAGAAAGAGTTGGCTGAGGGAATACATATCAAACTCAAATTTCAGCTCTTCTCTAATCTTTGTATAATAAAACAAGGGATCTCTCATACAAGCACAAGAAAACAAATCCCTTCACCAATTTACCAACCAAATCCTCCAAATATATCTCAATGCACCTTACTAACTCTCAATCAAACTCAGTTTACAAAGATGATGCGCTTCTCTAGTCTTGGCTTAAAGGTTACAGAAATATTTGACCAAAAGTTATGTTCGAAGGTTCATTTCAATAAAAGCGGATATAAGTTCGAAAGGGCTAACAAGGGATATATTATGCATAGCAAGGGTGGCTGTTTTGTCTGTAGGGTTAACGCGTAAAAGAATGCCTCAATCATGTTGCCTAAATGCATATGCTAAGTGTGATCTTGAATAAGAGCCAAAGCAAGTTCTAGAGAAATGATGTTGAGGAAGAGTCACTAATAAATTGACAAGAGACTAAATTAATAAATTAGTCTTTAAAAGCTCAAAGCCACATGGGACATCTACCAAGGTCATACGTAGCTCATTAGTAGACACATGGAACATTCATGTAAAGAATCATGAGGCCAATCAATTCACACTCAAAAAATGGTCAAAACATGAAGCACATTTTCGCAAACTCATTTTCAAACACTTCTATTTACAATTGGTCAAATCAAAGGGTTAATCTAAACCAAAGAAGTCTACCTAGTCTACAAAGTTCATCATCGGAGGATTGTTCCCATTTTTTTTTCATTTTTTTCGCTTTCGCAATTTTTCTTTCTTTCTTTCTTTTTTTTTTAAGGTGAATGCATGCTCCTAATAACAATACCCAGAAAATGGCCAAAAAAAAAACTATAAAAAGAAACCTAAATGTACCTCTAACATGCTTCTAACCACGTGTGAGTAATCCTAACATGCAACTCTAAATGCAAGCATGAACAATATATATAATATATACACAAGCACACACCAAACCAAATCAGGCATCAAACAGCATCAATTAACTGACTAACGACCCCATGCTTGAACAAAGCATTGTCCTCAATGTGAGGACAAGTGTAGAGAAGTGAAGGGGGGGGGGGACAAGAAGCAATTAGAAGGGAGGTAAGGAAGTAGGGTGGAGTGGTCGACCATAAGAGATATGCCAATATCGCCAGGTCTCAAGGCAAGTTTTATAGTCCTGAAAATATTGGGTATGGGTAGTAAGCATCCCACGGAGCTCGTCATCTCATTGTTGGACAAAATTACGAAGAGCGGTGTTCTCAGAGGCAACATAGGCTCGAAGGGACACTTGCTCCTCTTGAATAGACATAAGAGTGGCTTGAACCTCTGCATAGTTAGTGGAGGAAGGTTGGGAGGAAGAACTAGGCCCAACTTGACAAGTAAATGGGGGTGGAGGAGGTGTGGGGTGAACAACCTTAGCATCACTGGGTACCCAATGAAAGTTAGCCCAGTGAAGTAAAGTGGTTTGCTCAACCTTGGGAAGTGGCATAAGCCGATCTCTGTAATAAATCCAGTAGAAACGCCCATCATCTACTTTGCAAAATTTCATCAGCTCAAAAGAGGCTTGAGCATGCCGCTTGGACCCAGAAACGCGATCCTCAGGATTGGGCTCAACAACAAAAAATCTAGCAATGGTAGTGATTACACCTCCCATGACTATTCTACCCTTAGTGCTAATAACTACACTATACATTTGTTGGGCTAAGAACACCCTAGGATCAATTTGGACACCATCTAACATACAAGACATGAGGTATAACTCAGACAATCTAGGGACATTCAAACTATCATCCCAAGTAAAGAAACAATAAGTGAGAATATGCTGAGCCACCCGAATGTAAGGGTTCCTAATATGGCTAAATTTGGAAGAACTAGTGTTGTACCTAAAATGCCCCGAAAGCTCGCCCCAAAATGCATATGGGTTGCATTCACGGGGAACTTGACGGTTTGGTAAGTTTTTGCTAGGAGGAAAACCAAATATGTTATTAAAGGTACTTAAGTTGAACTCATAAAATTGCCTTTGTAAATAAAATGAAATATATCCCACTCAATATTGAGGCCCTCGAGTGACCTCAACATGGAAAGTAATAAAAAATTCAAGTGTGAGGTCCCAATATATATGCTTTTTCATTTAAGTAAAATGTCCCATACCCCCCATGCAAATAACCACCTTATTTCATCCAACAATCCTAAACGACCCAATAATTCCTCATCATAATAACGAGTTGCCACAACAATTCGTTCACTCAAGCAATTATATCTAACAACATGTTCGGGGTTAGTCAAACGATGGGGATGAGGAGCGTTACCTCGGGTCTGTGCGTTGCTGGAAGTGCAGGAGGTTCGTTGATGTCGTGATGATGCTTGGCTAGATTTCCCCACCTCCTTTATGCTCCTTTGTCTGTTGGTAGGTGCCATAGAGGTAAAAATGTGAAAAATTGGAACAAAAATCTTAAGAATGAGGTATGAGAACAGAAAAATGAAGAATTTGAGTGAAAAAGAGGAAGAATTAGCGATAGAAGAGGATGGTTATGGAGGAAGGGTGAAAGTGAGATGAACTTGGAGAAGAAAAGGTGAAAAGAGGTGAAATTTGTTTGAGAAAGAGAAAGATTAAGAGAAAAGGGAAGATTTTTGGTGAAAATGGGTTGAAAATAGGAAGAAGTGAGGGAGAAACTGAAGGTTAAGCAATGGAGGGTGTAGAGAGAAAAATAGAGAGGTAGAGAGTCTCAAGGTAGAAGATGAAAGTGAAGGAGAGTGAAACGTCACCACGGTCAAAACCCTTGACCATAGCCTGTAGCAGTCCACCACGGAGCATGGACGACACCACGATCTGACCATGGTGGCTGCTGGTTGCATAGTTCCCCATTTTGTTGGGCAGGCATGCTACGGGCCGTATTAGAAAATACGGACCGTTCATCCCCAACCCCTTGACCATCTTTCTTTCTTTCTTTTTGGTTCTTTGTTTTTGTTTGTTTCTTCTTTTTTTATGTCTTCGTTTTTATTTTCTTTTCATTTATGAAAAACTACCTAAAAATGGAAATCAAAGTTGTAAAAGAGCTTGGGTTACCTCCTAAGAAGCACTCTTTTAAGGTCAAGAGCTTGACCATGCCTCTACAATCGCTCGGGATCGGTAAGTGTGTGGGTGACGACCTTTTTTTCAATGGGGTTGCCCACAAGATAAGGCTTAAGCCACTGTTCATTTACCTTGAATGCACCGGTGGATTCACTCCATACATCTACTGCACTATGAGGATGAACCTTGATAACTTGAAATAGTCCCGACCACCAAGATCTCAACTTGCCCGAAAATAATTTCAGCTTAGAATTGAAGAAAAAGACCATGTCACCTTCCTCAAATCTCTTCTTCAAGATATGCTTATTATGTCATTACTTGGTCCTTTCAATTTGAATGTGGGAGCTCTCGTAAGCCGCTAGCCTTAACGCATCAAGCTCACATAATTGTAAAGCTCGTTTTTCACCGGCCACCTTAGGGTCAAAATCGAGTATCTTAATTACCCGATAAACTTTGTGCTCCAACTCGACCAGCAAATCACAAGACTTCCTAAATACTAAATGGTATGGGGGTAGTGCCTAAAGGAGTCTTGTAAGCGGTTCGGTAGGCCCAAAGAGCATCATGAAGTTTAAAAGACCAATATTTTCAGGATCTATCCACCGTCTTCTCGAAAATACTCTTCAATTCCCGGTTATATACCTTGACTTGGCCACTCATTTGGGGATGATAAGATGTAACGACTTTATGAAAGACCCCATGCTTCTTCAAAAGTGACTCAAGTGGCTTGTTGCAAAAGTGAGTCCTATTGTCACTTAAAAGAGCTCTCAGTGTGCCAAATCTTGTAAAAATATTTTTTCGGAGGAACTTTATGACAACCTTGGAACCATTAGTTGGGGTGGCAATGACTTCCACCTACTTAGAGACATAGTTAACCGCAACGAGGATGTAGAGATTGTTATGGGAAGGAGGAAAGGGTACCATGAGGTTAATCCCCCATATATCAAACAACTTTACCTCAAGAATGCCACTTTGAGGCATCTCATGTAGCTTAGAAATGTTCCTCGTTCTTTGGCATCTATCACAAGTCATGACCAATTTTCTTGTATCTTTGAAGAGAGTTGGCCAATAGAAACCCGCTTGGAGTACCTTTGCAATAGTCTGGTATGGGCCAAAGTGGCCACCATAAGTCAAAGCAGGAGAATGCTGTAGGACACTATGAACTTTATCTTCCGGCAAACATCTTCCATATGTTCCATCTCCACACAGCTTGTAGAGAAGAGGTTCCTTCCACACACAATATTTGGCATTAGAAAGGAATTTCTTCCTTTGTTAATAAGATAATCCAGGAGGTAGCACCCCACACACCTTGAAATTCACCAAATCAACATACCATAGGGTGGCTTGGTGAGAAATGGCAAGTGGTTGATCATCTGGAGAAGAATCATCAATTGGGAGCTCTTCACTAGGAGTGACCTCCGGGCCTAGGCAAGACAATTGATCGACCACTACATTCTCCATTCCAGATTTGTCTTTGATCTCCAAATCGAACTCTTGAAGGAGAAGAATCCATCAGATGAGACAGGGTTTTGAGTCGGACTTCTTCATTAGGTCCTTCAAAGCGGCATGATCAGTGAAAATAATGACCTTCGAATTCATCAAGTAAGACCGGAATTTTTCCAAGGCAAACACAACTGCTAGGAACTCCTTCTCCATCGAGGTACAATTTACTTGAGCCTCATCAAGAGTTTGACTAGCATGGTAAATAGCATATGGCTTGTTATCCTTCGTCTAGCCGAAACTGCCCCTAATGCAAAATCGCTCGCATCACACATCACCTTAAAAGAAAGCCCCCAATCCTTGGCTTGCATCACCGGAGCCGTAATCAATGCCTCTTTTAACCTGAGAAAAACACTCGAGCATTCTTCATTAAAATCAAGAGACACATCCTTGACAAGCAAATGGGTGAGTGGCTTTGTAATTTTTCTAAAAATCTTTTATGAACCGCTGGTAAAAACTGACATGTCCAAGAAAACTCCTCACACCCTTTACAGAAGTTGGGGGGTAATTTTTCAATCACCATCGCCTTTGCTTTGTCAACCTCAATGCCTCTATTAGAGACAATATGACCTAAGAAAACTCCCTCTTGTACCATAAAATGACACTTTTCCTAATTCACGACCAAATTTGTATGTTCATACCTTTTTAAGACCTTAGCCAAATTCAAGCAATGGTCAAATGTTGTACCATACATCGAAAAATTATCCATAAAGACCTCTATTACGTCCTCAATAAAATAAGAGAAAATAGCCATCATATAATGTTGGAAATTAGCGGGGGCATTACATAGCCCAATTAGCATTCTTCTATAAGCAAATGTACGGTAGAGATAAGTAAAGGTGGTGTTTTTTTGGTCACTAGGATGAATAGGGATTTTAAAGAAACCCGAATACCCATCCAAGTAACAAAAATATGAATTTGTGGCCAACCTTTCAAGCATTTGGTCTATAAAGGGAAGGGGAAAATGGTCCTTTCGGGTGGACATATTCAATTTTCGATAGTCAATACACATATGCCAACCCGTGACATTCCCAGTAGGAATTAGCTCATTGTTCTCATTTTTAATGACCGTTATCCCCCCTTTCATAGATACTCCATGGACCGAGCTTACCCACTTGCTATCAGAGGTAGGGTAGATAATGCTGACTTTAAGTAGTTTCAAAATTTTCTTCTTGACTGCCTCTTGCATATTAGGATTCAACCTTCTTTCGCGCTTAATTGAGGGCTTATGGTCAGAGTCAATTTGAGACGTAGTTAGACCTGCATTAACAATCACAAGATAAGTAGAATTAGGCCCAAGAAACTCATACCTCAAAGAGGAAGGGAGAGGTTTCAATTCTACCTCGGGAGCACACTCCTCATCAGGTAAGGGCTTTGCATCACTTACCAAGGTTTCCACCTTTAGCTAGTGTAGATGGAACTTGTGGGGAGGCTTCCAAGAATTGAGCACACATTACTACTTTGGGATTTGCATCCTTAGTTGAACTATCATTCAACATACAATGCTCAAGAGGGTCATCAAATTCAAGGTTAGAAATGGTTTCCAATACCAAACTATCAACCACCTCAATCATATGACATTCATCAGAAATGGAAGGAAATTTAGAAGCCTTAAACAAGTTAAACTCTATATGATCATCATCTACATTAAAAAACAACTTACCATTTTTGACATCAATACGACACCCGGGGGTGGCCAAAAAGGGCATCCCAAGAATGATAGGGGCGCGTCTTTAATCTCAAGTATCACAAAATCTACTAGCACATATAAGTCTTCCACCTTAATTGGGACATCCTCTAAAATACGCACAGGATGTTTCGCAGAAAGATCTACTAATTATAGGGAAATGGTGGTGGGTCTCATTTCTCCTAAGTCCAGCTTTTCACGCAAAGAAAGGGGCATCAAACTCACACGTGACCCCAAATCATACAAGGCATGTTCAATAGACACTTTCCCTAATAGACAAGGAATTGAGAAACTATCGAGATCCTTAAGTTTAGTGGGAAGCTTGTTTTGGATTTCGGCACTACACTTTTGGTCTAAGCAACAGTCTCATGTTCTTCTAGCTTTCTTTTATTAGACAAAATCTCTTTCAAAAACATTTCATAAGAAGGCATTTGAGGCAATGCATCAGTAAATAGGATATTAATGTAGAGTTTCGTCAAGATGTCTAAAAACTTGCCAAACTACAAACCAAGTTTAGCCTTAGCCATTTTTTGAGGGAATGGTAAAGGCGGAGTATAAGCTTTGGGGGACATTTGCTTAGGGTCTTTAGGAACCACATTAGCATCATTCACAACGTCATCATTATGGAAATTAGTAGAGGGAATGGACATCTCTTTCTCAACAATCTCAACATTATCATCATGCTCATCATGCAAAGACTCATCACTAATTACCCCCTTAGGTCCCTCAAGTTGTTCACCCCCTCTTAGGATCATAGCTTTGGATTGTTCCCTAGGATTTGGGTCTGACTTACTTGGGAGTCTAACAGGGGGTATGGATAAGAGCTAGCTTGTTGGATAATTTGAGCTTCTAACATCTTGTTATAAGTAGTAAGCACATCAACTTCAGAGGTTAATTGCTTTATATACTCATTTTGCTTTTGTTGCGCTAAAATCCCACTCTCTATCATGGCCTCTAGGTTGGACTTTTGGGAGGGGGGGCTTGTTAGGGAAATAGAGGTCGTTGAATCCAGGGGGTTGCCTAGCATTCACTTGGGGCATGAGGGAAGGGTTAGGCCTCTATGAGAAGTTTGGATGATTTCTCCAACCCGGATTATAAGTATTGGAGTAAGGGTTATTGGTCGGTCTCGGGTTGAAATTATTGACATAATCGACTTGGTCGCTACTGTTTTGGGCAAAAGGACTCCTAACTTGGAAATTTTTAGTTAAATGTTAAATGGAACCACATATTTCACATGATGGGGGAGGGGCACTAGAATTTACAACATTCACTTTCAATCGTTCCAACTTTTAAGTCATAGCATCTACTAAAGCATTAAGTAAAGTAAGTGCATCCACTTTAAGCTTACCTACAACCCGCTTGAGTTGGCCTCATTCGTTAGACCATTGAAAATTGTTGAGTGCCATCTCCTCGATCAAATTATAGGCCTCATCCTCAGTCTTGTTCATCAAGGTTCCCTATGCTACTGCATCAATAGTAGACCTTACAGGTTGGGTCACTCCATTGTAAAAGGCTTGAACAATCATCCATCATTGCAGGCCATGGTGGGGGCACAACCGCAACAAGTCTTTGAACTGATCCCAATCCTCACAGAGTGTCTCATCATCCCTTTAGGTAAAGTTAGTGATTTGATTCCTCAAACTTCCCATCTTGCTTGGTGGGAAGAATTTAGCAAGAAAGGCTCTTGTAAGCTCATCCCATGTGGTGACGCATCCAGGAGGCAAACAATGAAACCATGCTCTCGCCTTGTCCCTAAGTGAAAAGGGAAATAGCTACAATCGGGTGGCATCGGTAGAGACTCTGTTGAGCTTCAATGTGTCACACACCTTTAAAAAGACCAAGAGGTGTAAGTTTGGGTTTTCCAATGGGGTGCCCCCAAATTGGGATTATTGCACCATGGAAATAAGAGCTGGCTTGAGCTCAAAATTGTTCGCCTCCATGTTAGGACGAGCAATGCTTAAAGCGATGCCTTGGACTCCTGGGGTAACAAAATCCCTAAGCGTCCTTGTTTGCTCACCTGCTCATCCCGCCAAAATTGGTGAGGTCTCTCGAGTCTTGCGCCTTTGTTTCTCAAGTCTTTGCTCCTTCCTCCTTAAATAAAAAGTCCTCTTAATCTTAGGATCAGGTTTGTACAGAAATGGAATTCACATAAAAGGGGAAAATTCCTACAAACACAATCACCACTACTACCAATGCAATCAATAGGAAAAGGAAAATAAAGTAAAACGCTTTGTCAATTTCGTAAGATTAACTCAATAGTTAACAATTTGGTCATCGGTAACGATGCCAAAAACTTAAATTTCAACTCACTCATGTAAGCGGTTCAGTAGGCCTAAAGAGCATCATCATGTAGTTTTAGGTTTCCTTTTCTTTTGCATCAGTGTTTTGCATTTAGGCTTGCGTGTAGGATTGCATGTAGGGATGGTCTGGATTGGTTTAAGGTAACCTCCAATGTTGTTTTTGCTAAGCAAAATAGCTTTCATGAGTTTGAGTAACTTTTGATGTGTAATCCCTTTTGGTGCAAAAATTTGTGAAGGTTTTGTAAATATTTCTTGTTTTGACCCTTGTCTTGATTGAGAACTTTGTTATCCCTTGGAATCGTTAGCACTAATGGTGGTACATAGGAGTCTTTTATGAGTTTAATGTGACTTTGGTAGATGACGTGTGAGGCTTTGAGCCCTATTTGGACTAATCATTATATTGGATTTGCCGTGGGCAACGACGCCAAAAACTGGATACAACCACAAGTGTACGATGGTGTTGTAGCAAATCAAGGTTGATTCCATAGAGACTTGGTCAAGCTATTGGGTTACATTCCGTTAAGATAGGCTTAACAAATCCAAATTTGAGAATGAATTTAACTATCCTACTTATCTAATCTACAAGGTTAGCAATCAAGGAATTTAATAAAATCAAGTAATTTTTCAACCCAAAAATTATTCAAGCTCCTCTTCTTTAGATGGGTAATTTGAAAACCGATAATCGAATTATCAAACCCCTATTTCAAGGTAAGATGAAATTCTTAAATATAATCAACTACCATTTCTCAAGGATTTTTGATTAATTTAAGATCATTAAGAACGCGATTATCAAATTTAGGGGTTTCTTAAACGGTGAGTCTTTCTTAAGATCTCACTCACTTAAGTTGAATCTTATTTTTCCAACATTTAGTTTCACCTTTTAGTTCTTCACCAAATATCTAAAACAAGTAAGAAATTCATCAAGTTTCCGACTAGCAAATTAAATCAATGTTTAAGATTCAATAAAATAAGCCCAACAAATCCAAAGCACTTTTAAATCAAAACAAGAATTGATTCATTCACAAGAATTCAACTCAATTCCAAGATTAACAATCCAAAACTTAACATAAAAGTCATTAATAATATGAAAGCATAAAATTTTGAAGAGAAAAGAGAAGAGAAGGAAGAGGAACTGCTCAACCGATGTGCGCTTGAACTGTCGTTGCAAACCCAATCTGGAATCCTTGCAATCTTCACCTTCACTTGCTCTCAACTCTCTCTAAATCCAAATCCTAATCTAATTAGAATGGAGTGGAGCATGGAGAAAATGGAATGGATGGGATGTGTGTAAATGAGGTTGAGAGCACCTTTTTTACACTGAAGCTTCTGGAAGCCGAACAGCCACAAGAATTAATGGAACTAAAATTGCCTGGAAGTCGAAAAGCCGTGAGGAAACAAAAAGTCTCAGGGGAAATGAAGACACCAAGGACCATGGCCACCATCACAGAAGGTCTGTAGTGACCACTGGCTCGACATTCTTCTGTTCTTCCTTCCTTCCACGGGCATAATGACTTAAGGGTGTCCATGGAGAGTCAAAATACACTTATTTAGGATCAAATATGGGTAGTATCCAAAATCTATAAAACATGGAAAAGAACCATACCCAAGCGTAAAACAGAAAAGGAATATAAATTATAACATAAAGCACATAATTCTCCCTAAAAATGCAGCAAAATGACCCTAAAATGATATAGAATTTAAGCACTTATCAGGAGGTTGGTGAGTTATAGGGGAAATAAGGATTAAGTCAAGGGATCGATGAACACATTATTAATAAGCTCAAGGGAAGATGGTGGCACCGTAACCACAACCTCCCCACAAGACTCCCTAAGAATATACTTCTTATTAACATTATACCTACCAACCCTTAGACCCATGATCATGCACACTAGTATCACTTTCACACTCCTCAGACTCCTCGGGCTCTCGCAAGTGAACCAAAGAAGTAGGGGGCGGGCATAAACAGGACATTATCATGGAGTCCAAAGGTATGCTTGTTTAAATGAGAGATGCATTTGGAAAAGAGTGTGAGGGGACATAACCATCTCCCTTAAACTCATAAAAAGAGTATTAACTTGAAATTCAGGGTTCAAAGTTGAAGAAGACTCAACAACACTTGGGTGGGGAAGGTTCTACGTCAAGGTTGGTCTTATGCAAAACAGGTAGAATGCATTCCTTATGTTGCTTAACCAACTTTGAGAAGTAGTCTTTGAATGCATTTGTCATGTTGTCGTTGAATCTCTTAGGTTTTTCATTCCTAGATCAAGCATAGAGATCATAAAAGCAACATGAGGTTAAGAGTTGGTATCATGGTAAGATGATTTACATGTATTATTTGGGCTCAAATTTATGATATTTTGCACCTCAATTCACCTAGATTTTAGCTCACAATAATAGTTAAATTATGGTGTTTATAAGTATTTTATTGGTTTTACTAGCGATAAGTAGGATCGCTTAAATGGTGGACGATTTTTACGAAAATTTAAGAACAAGAGCCCGAGTTAACTCTAGATGATAAACTCAGATAGCTATGAGTAACGGCCGAGTTAAAAAGCCATAAAAATTGTAGAAGAAACTAGGAAGAATAGAGGAATTGCAAAGGTGGAACAGGCAAGCCCTGCTGCTTGGTGCACTTGTGCCATCCTTGTTCCCTATGTTGCTGTTGTTGCTGAATTCCAGTGAGTTGGCATGAGTAGCCCATGCCAAGTGGCATGTCCATGCTAAGCTTGCTATTCAAGGCCTATATACTCCCTTCTCTCTCATTTGTAATCAAATATACTTTAGGTAAATTGGAGGTAGTTTTTGGCTTCTAGGTTTTCTCTGTCTTATATAGCCACCTTAAACTCATTTTAATTCAATCCAAGTTCAAGTTTTTATTATTTTACTTGTTTTATCTCCAGTGTCTTGCAAATTTAGATTTCTTGTTAATTTTTTATCTCTACTTTCATGCTTTGTTGCTGTTGTTCAAGTTGATGCTTTAAGTTGTTGATTTTGGTATTAATCCTGGTTTGGTATTAATGTCTTGCGTACTAATCAAGTTTCCTGCTCTTTTTTTTACTCCTAATATCTGTCTTTCTTATCTAAAGTATTCAAATTCTATCTCTTTCCCTCTTCTTTCAAGTTAGGGTTTGGAAACCTATTTTTTCAAGTTCAAGTTTTTCCTTGTTTTAGAAATTAGGGGTTAAATTAGTCGCTATTAGGTTAGATTAGTGCAAACAAATGCGGAATCGGCCACCAAGTCACTTCGCTCTTTGCTCCAACAATGGAGGACCAACCTCCACTGTTGTATTTTAAGCTTTTAGGGGGTTTTTTTTTTCTTTCTACACAATCTTTAGTGTGTTCATTAGTTAATTACTAATATGCTTTTAGATTTGTGTTTTTCTCAATTTAGTTTATTGTGAGTTTTTCTTTTACTAATTATGATTAAGTATGTTTAGATTTAGATTAGCATTTAGGTACCTTAAACGTGTTCGTTAGTGTTAGATTTTTGTTTAGTTGTGTGTTTTAGTATTTTCTGTTTTCCGTAGTTAAGATATGAACTAGATCAATAAGCGACTAAATTTGAACACTATCTTGAAGGACGACAAATTTTCTCTTACTCCCCAAGTACTAGTCAACAAGTATCGCATGGAAGGGGAGCTTATTCTAGGAATTGGGAGGGTGTCATTTCAGAATCCATAACATAATTTGCATTAGGAAATTCCACATGTGAAGGGAAGGGGTTGGGAGTAGCATGATTAGAGTTTTCAAACTATATATATA
>JACYFF010031958.1:30783801-30795988 GCA_017589665.1 Selenicereus undatus | reverse complement strand
ATACAGACACACACACACACTAAAACATCCACCTAAGTAAAACTGGTGCTCCATTAACACTTTTAGCCAGAAACCCGCAAGATTCTATATGGACACAAGTTGCAAAGAATGATTAGACTTTACCTATGTCTAATAAACGCATTTACATTTGTAGCCTTCTTACTTCAGGTAAGATTAATAATAGCCCAAGTATGATTGGTTTGTAATTTTTTTAATTTCTTTGTTTATAGCTTGCACCCATCCTGGATGTTAAATATTTTATTCATATGAAGTCGCCATTCAATGGTTGAAATGCAGGCCAAATGACAAGGAGACAAGGTGACATGCTGCTGATCGTTTGTCTGAAGTAGTTTTGTGTGCTCTAGGTGATCTCCTATGCTGTGTAGCAGGTTCAGTGATAGAAACATCATTTTGTTGGGTAGAGATGATGTGGTACTGATTTTCTAAATGTGAATGCTGATATTTGAGTTCGAATATATATGCAGGAGTTGTGTGATCTGATTACTGATCACCAAGAATAGATGTTAAAGATAACTCTAAGCCATGTTGAAATCTTAAATAGGGAAAACGAGATTCATATAAAACAATGAAAAATTTACATAATTTTCCATTGAACTATGGTGAAATAATTTTAGGGACCACTATTTTTTAAAATTAACGTATTGAATCTTTGAACTATTAAAACTTCTACAAATGGAACGACATCACTAAAATACCTTTCTTCGATAATTTCACATTATTTTCTCTAATAACCTTTTTAGGAATGACAATAAAATATCGAATAATAATTTCACACTATTTTGAATTATTCAATAAAAATTAATAATAATGATAATGACAACAACAACAATAATAATTATTATAATATAATTGTTATTATAATTATAATAATAATTATTGTTGTATATTGTTATATATTAAATTATATTATACTATATACTAATAATAGCAATTATTATTGTTATTATTATCATTGTTATTACTGTTATTATTGTTGTTGTTGTTGTTGTTGTTGCTATTATTATTATTGTTATTATTATTATTATTATTATTATTATTATTATTATTATTATTATTATTATTATTATTATTATTGTTATTGTTATTGTTATTGTTATTATTAAGACCACCTTATTTTTATACAATGATCTCATTCTAGGAGAGTTTTTTTTTACGGTCTTTTGGGGTATGATTTGGTAAAATTTAGTTTCAGATTTTACTAATAATTTAATGAAATTTTATAAAATATCTTTAATGACACCTGAATAAAACATTGAACAAAGGTAATATAGTGATAAAAATCATGTCTTGTTAAAATACTTATGAACGTTACAGTGTTGGCAGTTTGAAACTTAAATATATTTATATAATCAAAATACGTACTCATACAAAGGGTATCACTTTGGGTTATTTTTTCTTAATGATTTAGTTTTTTTTCCTGGTCATAAATCTTGTGTGAGGCAATCTCACATAAGCTTATCGTGAGACAATACTGCCACTTCATCCTACTTACAATATACTACGCCTTCATGTGACGTCGTTTATGCTACACGCATATACAAAAATCCTAAACAGTTTCATTTTTCAGTAGGGATCTTCTCGGCTCCTGTTGGACGCTCGTGCTTTACACTGTCATTGCCAAAAAGGCGTAAACAAGATTCAGCCTCTGTCTACTCTTCATTCAACCTCGTTGAGAAAAATCAATTGCAACCTTGTCGTACATTTTTGTTTGGTTATATAGTTCTGGATACCTTTGATCCCAATCAAAAGTTAGTTGAATTCATTGCTATGATTGATACGTTATATGTAGAGAGAAGGATTTGTCGTTCCTTTGTCTGGAACCTTCTGCCGTGAAGTCCACCGCCTGAACTCAAATTAGTGGCAACTGTTCATCACAGTCTCCTGCAATGTAGAGGTGACTAACATTTTTTTAATGGTTGATTATTAGCTAAACTTTCAATGCATATTAAAAAGGTGATTAAGATCCTTGAATCTGATTAAATGTCACGACTATAGGTTTTGGCTGGATGACTAACATTAATTTTAATTTGTCAAAACATAGAGGGGTGTCTATTATTATTATTACAGTGATGACAATTGACTACTATTGTTAATGACGGATGAGTACTAACATAAAAACCATCAAATACTTGTGGTTGGTAAGTTGCAACTGTTGTAAATACGAGTTACCCTTGTAATCAAGAGGAGTGACCAGAATAATCAATGATGGTGACTATTTAAATATGAAATTTTATGAAGAGGTTGACTAATGCAAATAGTCTAACACAGTAATCAAATCTATAGGGGCTCTATTGTACAAAAATGCCGCAAGTACACAGTATAGTTGTAACTAGCAACCAGCAACCAACAAGTACGGGTTATATCCATAGGGAATCTGCTTTCAACTACCAAAACTAATCAATCTACTCAATCTAAACAAATCAAAGTTGTAGGTTTGGATATAAACTAAGAGAATGATAACAACTAAGGAATTGAATAAGAGAAGAGAATATTAAAACGCCTAGGTTGGGACTAACAAAACAAGTAAGCCAGCAAATCAATTATTAACCCCATCAAACAAAACCAAGCATGCATTATGAATGGATAGATTGCCAATCAAGTCCATCTCCTCCCTCGCTCAAGGGTTGAAGACTAATCCTAGAACTAAAGCCACCTATTTTCATAGGACTAGGTTGAAGAATTACAAGCTTTACAATCTCTAATCTCAATTAGAACTTCAATTATTTTCATATCAATATCCTAACTGTCTACTAAGTCATGCTAGGTAAAGATTTTGTGTCTCAAGGCTCCCCTAAACCCGAATAATAATGGACGAATGCTCTCCCGAGCAATTCATCGAACACATGGTGCGCATAGTCAAAATCATGAACACAAACTTGGGGAAAGTAAGGGTTTTGAGGCTGAATCATGATTCAACTAAACATAATCGGCATTAATCCCAACCGAAGTTGTGGAATTTAGCTTAGAATCATATTAAATACCGTAATCACAAAGCTCAATTCAACAAACATGGTTGAGACAAGACCCTAGAATAACAATGAAGAGTTGAGAGAGTCAATAAACAAACTTGAATTAATTGTACGGGAAAAGCAAAACAATCTTTAATGGTAGCCAACTCAATCCAAAAGTACTGAGGAAATATCTTAACAAAGCCCTAGAAATCGCCTAGGAAAAGTACCCTCAAAGGAAAAACAAAATGTCTCAAACACAACCCCAGAAAATCAATTAAGTCGCGAAAAAATTTTTGGCTTCAATTTATGACTTACACAACCATGCTTACATGCACGGTTCGCCATGTAAGTGTCTTATTTTGGATTCCTTAAACCTTTGACCCTTTCATTCAATCGTCGAACCTTGTTCCTTCCCATAGTATTACTCGTCGTTCAGTTTTGAGCCAATAAACATTGAAATTCTTCCAATTAAGACCAACATACCTACAAAAAGGAGATTCGGTCTGAATAAGATAATCATGAGCAAAGAGGTGCTAATTTTTGCCAATTCTTCCACTAATCTTAGGGAATAGATCGTAAAGATTGGTGCAATTAAAGGGTCCAAATGGTGAAATTAGAGGTTTATCAACTCCCCTATACTTATCGCTTGCTTGTCCCCAAGCACGACTACTCTTGAATAATCAGAAAGGAAGATGGACCTCTAAATATGCCATCCTCAAGAAGAAAGGGATGAGAAATCAACAAGCAAGCTAAATCATGCATTAGAGGAGGCCAAGCTAAGGTGTGAAAAAAATTCTCGATAAAACACATACACTACTATCCATAAATTAGCCAACCCAAATGCAACACATCAAACACCCCAATATTGAAGAACATTGTAGGACTAGACCTTTCTCAACAAATGATGAGCAAGCAAGATTGGTAGGACCTCACTTTGGGACAAAGTAGAACACTTCTCTTAATATATTTGGAATACGTAACAAGGATACGCTTAATACTCCATCTAATAAGGAAAACTACCATACGCTTGGTAGAGTTCTCAATTCTCCATCACGTGATGCAAATTACAATATGTTAATCATGAGGACTTGCAAAGAGGATGTAATGGGGCTAAGGTTAAGGGTGAGAAGTGGAATAACTTTGAAGAAGTGGGGCTATTAGTCAAAAGACTAGAGGGTAAGAACACTTCCACAACCAATGCCAAGATAACAACTCCACACCATAATTGTAAATTGAGCAACAAAACCCACAAAAACTTCAAGAGAGGAACCAAACAAGCGTATTGCAAATAGTCCTATGCTAACCACTTTATTTACAACTTCTTTATTTCTTGCTTTTCTTTTCTTTTTCTCTTTCTTTTTATCCTTTTTTTTTCTCTTTATGATGTTTTTCTTTTCTTTGAGAAGCAAAAATAGATACATGTGGATAGCATTGGAAACACAATATCAATTCGTAATTGTGTTCTAGGTGGATTAATTTCCCAAGCACACCCAACTAAAATACATAAGTATTGTTCCACTAGACCTTGACAAGGGTATTCAGAGTATGCATAGGCCAAGTGTGTAGTGGATGGGATGCAACAACAAAAACAGGAAGAAGGCACAAAGGGCTAGCAAAAGGGGTAGTGCACGTCAACAAGTATCTTTTTGGCTTATGTGGCCATATGACACAAGGATTGCCTCAATCATATCAACATATACAAATGCTAAATGTGATTTCAAAGAGAACAAGACCAAGTTCTAGAGATGCATTATGCAGGAGTCACACATGAAACAAAGTATGAAACTATATGTAATGAATAGTTATTAGGCTCAAAGATTTCATAGGTAGAGTAACTTATTCCAAGATACGTTCCACTTATCAAAGTCAGTCAAGTCAAACCACATGAGTCTCAAGGGCAACCTGCATGCAACATAGGGTAGAGGAACTACAACTGGCAATGTCGAACACAGTTTCACAAAACTCACACCAGGACAGGCCACACTTCAAAACACAATCAATATGATCAATCGATCATCACTCCTTGTATTCTCATCATAAGAGGGGTTTTCACGAACTTGTATTCATTTCTTTTTCAGAAGCAATAAAACTAACTAAGAAAGTAATAAAACATATAAATGATAATAAAGAGAATGGTAAGAAGTAGTACCTAGAAAACTTATGAATGCCCGAATCGATCACTTATCCTTTAGCGATGCAAAATCTAACATATATGCTCTAAGCTACATGCTCTCCTAAACGAAAAATGCAAAAACAACCTAGTGGAACTATATGAAGCTCTATCTATATGATGTGAATGCAAGTAATGTCAATCGACCCAACCTTAGGATCCATAATTTTACCCAAAGAGCTATAAGCTCACTTCCCAATGATTGAGACTTTTATGGACCTCAATGAAAAGGACACATAAAAAGAACAAAGGAAGGGGAAAACTCATGGTGCAAAGGGGAAAAATGGGAGGGATGAGGAGAGAAGAAATGACATTCCTTTTTTTTTTTCCAGCAAATGCCTTGGGTTGCCTCCCAAGAAGCACTACAAGAAACATTATCTTTTATAACGAGAATTCTCGTTGTAGATGGTCAATAAGCTCGTTGCAAATGTCTTTTACAACGAGTTTGCCATATGGTCGTGGCTTGTTGCAAAAGAGCTGGTTGTAAATGTTTGGGCTTTAACTACGACTAGGTTGAAAGGCTTGTTGCATGTGGTTTCATTTACAACGAGCAATATCTTGGTTTAATTTATTATGTATTTACGACAAGATTGTTACCTCGTGGTAGTTTGGCACTATCTTTGACAACAAGCCCACACATCTCGTGGTTGTATGGTAAATTAAAACAAGCTATGGATCTCGTCACTATTGTTAAAATATTGACGACGAGTTACATTTATCGTGATAGTTGTTTTGATTAATCACCTCACAAGAACATTTGTATTATTAAAACATTGACGACGAGTTACATTTCTCATGGTAGTTGTTTTGATCAATCACAACAAAAGAACATCTCTCATTTAGTCAAGTAAATACTCCTTCAACTACAACCAGGTGCTTGTCGTAATATTTCTTCACATAAAATTTTTGAACAACGAAGAAATGAACTCAGAGTAAGGGCAAACACCACCTCTGTATTCATACATAAGCATATAGGTATGGTCATGTTTGCAAAGAGAGCTGCCTAAAATATAAGTGCAATGCACTACGAATCTATTTATTGTTTGGAATACAAACATCTTTGTAATAGCTACTTAATAGTCTACAACATAAAACATGTAAATCTTATGCACCAAAATGCTATCTATCTTCATATTGAATGCCAAAATATGTCCATCTTCATACTGGATGCCAAAATATGTAAATCTTCATTTCCAAAAATCTATATGCACCTTGAAAATATTCATATGCACCTGTCAAACTACAACGCAAAATTTAGTTGTTAACTGTTAATGTGATCATATCATTAATCAACGGTACCATCATTAAACTGCTAAAATCCACTTCAAGCGATGACGAACTAAATCTCACAGAAAACAATGAAGCAAAAGACAAGGTGCTTTCCCAAGTACTAAAACAATTAAATCAAAGATAACACTAGCTAGCATATAAGAAAGCGACTTTTACAACATGATTCTACATCCACACTAATTTTGCCCTAAAAAACTGATACTAATAGTCACAAAGAGTTTAGAACATGATCCAGGGGGTGTCAATTCATAGGGAGGAGGTAAAAATATCAATTAAAAGGAGCACATCGATGGCTTTCTCAACAAGCACAAGTGAAACTAGATTCATATTAACTATGCAAAACACAAGTCCTTTTATGATGTGTGAGGATCACGACATGTTGAACCACAGGCCAAGATGTGATAGCTTAGATGCCCTTCTAGAGAGGGCTTTTTTTGGCTAAAGAGAGTGACACAAACAAATTGACAAGAATCATGAAAATGAGGGATTGAAACAAATCAGATAAGGTTAGAGATACTGGAATTACCTATTCTCTAACTGTCAAATGCAAAAAGAGTAAAAATCTAAAGAGCGGACAAATTTGCAACTAATGCTGGCAAACTAAAAAGCAAAAGCCCATAAAGTAGGCCTTTCTGACAATAGTAAGACTTGAGACTAGAAAATTTCACAGCTGATTGATGTCAAAATGAAACTAAAAGTCGATAAATCTAAAACCAAAAAAATTACACATCAAACTTGGCCATTTCAGGCTCAACTGCCGGATTTAAGTTTCATACAAATATCAAGTTATCCAGAAACAAAATCCTACCAAATTTGAACTTTTCTACCAGACTAAGGTGCCAACATTCTACCCAGAAACACAATTGTACCAGATGAAGTTGTCTACCACACTAAGGTGTCAACATTCTACCAGATTTGAACCAAAATAACCAACTCAAGCCCATATCTAAAAATGAAAGAATGAACTTTTCTTCGCAACCCACATCAAAATTCAACCAATAATGAAGAAATCCCTCAAGAATCCCGTGATTTACCTCAAAAAACCGAAGATAGAATAACAATTCTTGAATTGAGCACTTCATCGTGAACAAGACCAGATGGAAAAGTAGAATTACCGCGAGAAGAGAATGAGAGTGAGCAGATTATAAGAATTCCACTTTGACTTCACCATATGAGTCCCAATCAAAGACTAGAATTCGTTTTTGCAATGCTATTTTCGATTGTAGAGAGAGAAAGACGGAGAGACAAGCGGGAGAGGGAAAGATTAGGGTTAGGATAGAGATAGTGTGTTAGTGAATGCAATGACTTAGGCTGTTTCCCGACAACAAGAATACAACATATGAACTAATCTTCTTGATCAAAGCCAAAATAAGCATTCCCAAAAACATGTTGCAGCATATGAGCAAAAACCCCAACAACAAGAATACAGCATATGAACAGCAATAATACAACATATGACAAAATAGGCATTCCCAACAACATGCTACAGCATATCTTTGCACTTATGAACAACCACATGAACAGCTACCATGAGTTAAACAGCCATATGCTATAAAATAGCTACCCTGAGTTGAACAACCATATGAACAGCCATATGAACTAATCTTTACAAGTTCGTGTTACAACAGCAACAACAACAACAACATCAAGAATACAGCATGTCTTGCACTTATGCTATAGGCTGGGCCTAAAGCTCCCAGCATCCCATCCACACAATAATACAACATGTAAAGTCTAGTTAGGTACCACATAAACTGTTGAATTTCTTTTATAAATAAAGTGATAAGTAGAAGGCTTACTTTGTACTAAAAATTTCCCAAAAGCTCCAACTTTCTCACCCACACATTAGATTAGCATAGCAAAAACCCACAACAATCAATAGCAAAAGAATAGGAGAATCATTAGTAAAAGTTAAAAGCCCAACCAAAAAAAAAGAGAGAAAAGGGAAGAACGTTTAGGAGAGTCAATACGTACCTGAACATCATCTTGATCAGAGCTAGTGTTAGCACCAGAAGTCTACTGGTTAGCCATAACCAAGTTAGCTAGCACTCTCACTTGATCCTCTAGTTTATCTATATTATTTTTGTGGGCACTTTCCATATCATCCATGCATTTATGTAGTGCAATATTCTTTTTCTCATTCTCTTAAAGCATAGCTTGAAGTGCTGCTCTACTTAGGAGTAGCCCCTTTACATCCTTTGGCTTCATTCCATATCCAAAGCATGCCACATGATCATGGTCTTGTGGCCCAAAGCATTCTTCAACCAATTCAAATGCCAAAAAGTGAGGGTTATCTTTTGATATTTGAATGATCTCCTCCTGTAAATAATATACAAAAAGATAGAAAAATAAGTGAGAATAATAACATATGAAACAAATGCGCAAAATCTGGCATCTATACAATTTCTTTAATCTATGGCTAGCTGGACATTTGGACAATCCGTACCACAACAACATTAATTAAGATTAGAAGTGGCAAAGAAATTCACATACCAACTTGCTAGCAGATTCCTTATCCAATGCTCTTGACATTAGCTGTGGAGTTTCCTTGAATATCTCAGCAACAGTTGGCATCTTCCCTTCTTTACCACGCTAAAAACACAAGACTTCAACACATTGCATAACATAAAAGAGAATCAACTCTACTAGTTGATGACATATTTGCCAATTTTTCATAAATTATTTGTCTTAAGGGTGTGCTGCCAGTATGATGAAGCATCTTTAAATTGGCTCTATTTTTAGAGTTTCAATGACGTATGTTCTACAGAGGATATCAATCATATAATAAATAGTTTGTAACATGAACTAGAAACCAACTTACTAGCAAAGTGAACTAGAAATCAAATTACTAAAAAAGAAAACCAAATTACAAACCCACTTACTAGAAAATCTTCAATGATAAAATGTTCATCCAGCAACCATTTCCAATCCTCTCACAACATATTTCTAGGAACCTTTTCTAATGCTTTTTCATAACTTCTTGTAGGATTTATATAATGTTGGACAAGGTTTCCCCTTCAATAATGCCACAATCTCTTCATATGGCGAAGGGTAGTCTCACGATCAAGTTCAAAGTCTTCACCCTTAAATTTATCCTATATATTAAGACAAAGAAAAAACAAGTCAGAGATATGTATGAGGGCATTGGTTCGTGAGCATGTGCAATTACCTTATAAGGAGATTGTGGATCATATGATGAAGGCAATACTAGGCATTAAGTTCAAAAAATGATATGAATAAGGGCATTGGTTCGTAACCATATGCAATTATCTTAATCGCAGCCCACATGTGTTCTTTTGCACTCTCATCAATATCATTACAAGAACGTACACGGACAGGGCACACAGTACGATCTTTTGCCAACATACCCATATGTCTTGTTATGAGATTGTGATTTTCACCAACTGGACCATTGTGACAGTAAGTAAGTTCCAACTTCTCTCCATTGTGATTGTGATTTTCACCAACTGGACCATTGTGACAGTAAGTAAGTTCCAATTTCTCTCCATTCTTCAAGTTTGCCAGCTTCTTACACCTATTAGGACCACATGGTTTGAAGTTGCACTTCTTTTTCTTGTTGTTCATACTTTTGGATCTGTCTATCTCTATATCTAAAATATATAAACAAAACAAGCAATGAATAAGGAGGGGGAGATACCACACGTTGAAGCTCTAAAATATATAAACAAAGTATAGGTGTGGCACTTTGAACCTGTACAAACAAAATATTTATAGCTAATGGAGAAACCAACTAATTGATTTTGTTGCTCTTAAGGCTACATGATCAGCTGGGGGAATTAGTAAAGTGGGATAAAAACACTTTCCACTTGGTGGAGAAATTTTAATTACTTGCATCCTGTAAATGGTCGCTGATGACTTCACTTCGGTTCTCACTGGAGTTTATGGTCTGTAAACTAGAGCCTCACTGAATCTGACTTTAATATACTCAAAACATAAATGAAGAAGACTCATGCTTATCTGGTGATGGTGTACAAACTCTTAAGCAAATAATCACGCTTCACAAATCGAATTCATTCCTAATGCTTAAACCAAAAGCAAATACTAAACTTATCAAGCATAGAAATAAACAACATATATTCCAACATTCAACTCACCAGACTGCTCAATATTAGGATCAACAGTCCTTTCACCTTCTCTAGCCTCCTCATTTGGTTATGGTGTACAAACACTCTTATCAGTGGAGCCTTGTGGTTTAAGTGGTGTTAGATGATCATCTTCATTAACTCCCGCATTGAAGTTCGAGTGATTCTGTAGGTTCACACTTGATGTACCCTTTTGACCTACTGCATAAGAGACATTTTCTTCCTCATGAACATATGGAGTGCCATTATCAGAATGCTTGTTTCTAGATAAGGAAGGTTGAAGTAATGACTGCTTCAAGCCTTGTGACCGGTTCATGCCAAGTGTGCCTAGGGGTACAAAAGTGCGCTTTCCCCTTGTTTGAGCCGAGGAAGGTCAGAGTGATTCTGCAAGTTCACACCTGATGTACCTTTTTCACCTATTGCGTAAGAGACATTTTCTTCCTCATGAACAAATGGAGCACCATTATCAGAATGCTTGTTTCTAGATGAGGAAGGTTGCAGTAATGACTGCTTCAATCCTTGTGACCGGTTCATGCCAAGTATGCCTGGGGGTACAAAAGTACACTTTCCCCTTTTTTTAGTCGAGGCCATTTATACCTGCATGTACCACACATTATAATGAGAGGAGAAGGGTCAAAAATATTATGTCAAAAAGATGAGATGCTATAGATACAGTAGCTGAATATTTATCAAACCTGGAAACAAAAGAAAAATATAATAAAATAGCAAGCAATAGAGTAATAAGTGCTGAGCGCATCAAAGGATAGGAAGGTGACACTCATGAGTAGAAAATTTTAAAATGTCATCACAAAAAAAAAAAAAATACAAATAACCAACCACTTTCTTAGTCAAAGATACATATCGCTCTTAGGATTGATATTATTTCTTCGTTTTTTTACTAGATTATGATATATCCATAACATCTGAGTCGACATCACCCCTTCGACAATTCAGCTCGGTATCAAACAAACTTGATTGAGCCATAGCAAACTATGGATTAAATAACTCCCTCTCCTAATATACTTCATCCAATACATCAGCATTTAAGAGTGTATCCGTAGAATGATCCTCAACTTCAACTTCGTCTTCACTGGGCATTGAAATATCATATACATCACGAGGTTGCACTTTGACAGCAATAAGCTAACCTTTACTAGCAACATGATCGCAATAAAACACTTGTGATGCTTGACTTGCCAAAATGAAAGGATCATTTCCCTTAAGAAGCCTTTTGCTATTAAGACTAACAAACTCAAATTTATCCACTTTTACCCCTCTATTAGTATCATGCACATCCCACCAATTACATCTAAATGACACGACATGATTGCCTCCCATATATTCGAATCTAACGACCTCCATCAAAACACCGTAATAATCTATATTTTCTGTCCCTACCCCCATATTACCAAGTACAAAGAAACCACTATTTTGAGTTTGAAGGTTCTTCTCGTGCCTTTGAGTGTGGAACCTATATCCATTGGTGATATAACCACTAAAACTAGTCTCGTAATTAGTAGGACAACGTGATAGTGATAGTAGCCAATCTCCTATTGGACATTTTCCATCTTTGTGTAATTACACCACCTATAAAGCACAATATACTGTAAGGTCCGCGTACCTTATTTTATGCTAAGTTGTTCGTGACGCGT
>JACYFF010031958.1:30718331-30783791 GCA_017589665.1 Selenicereus undatus | reverse complement strand
TGTATTTTGGGATGTAAACCCCAGTACTCCGGTTGTGTAGACCGTTGAGTTGTATCTTTTACTTTTCATGCGTTAAAGAACTATTCTGTTTGGTGTACTCCGAGCGGGTGGCTCGTTGAGTTATGGACTCCGGCGTGTGGCCGTTGAGCTTATTGTGAATGTTATGCGCTTCCGTTGATTTGCAGGAAATTTTTGTAAGGCTTTTAGCCTGGAAATGGTCAGTTTTTAGGGGAGACTCTGTCCGTTTCCCCCCAGAAATTAAGTAAGATATAGGAGAACGTAACGCTCCTGACCCTAGGGGCTGGGGGTGTTACATATACATTACAAGTGTTAGTGATACCATCCATCATATATCTAAGTAAGCTTATAAGATAAAGAAAACCAAGCAACTACATTTACCTTCTCTTCAAACCATTAGATAAAGTGCTTATCTTCCTCTTCTATTGTCAATACCAATCCACTATGTGTTCACACCTCAGAATGTTCTTGTCATACCAACAACCAAAAAACAAATCTACTGATCAAAATCATGTCAAATAGGATGGAATATTAAAAACAAACTATTATGTCAGGAAGTTTTACAGTTACCTGAAAAAAGATGAAACTTCCTTGCAATTTGTGTGCAATTTTTCAATACATACAAATGAGCTTGCTCATGTCAGAATTGTCTAAATTGCACACTTTACCCGCTCCTAAAGGTCTTCCCGTATGAGAGAAAATTGAAAGCTTTTTCTTGGGTCCAACATACCCCTCATCATTTCAATCAAGACGATTAAATTTCGTCCCGATCTTATGCAAATACCTTGAGCATAGAGTCATGCACTCTTCAGCAATGTAACCCTCTGCGATTGAAGCTTCTGGTCGGGCCTTGTTACGAACACATGACTTCAATTTATGTAGTTGTCTCCCTCCAAAATAGATCGATCGAAAACTAACAGGCCCACAAATCAAAGCCTCATCGGCTAAATGAATGGGTAAATACAACATAATATCAATGCTAGACGGAGGAAGACACCTTTCTAACTTAGAAAGTGTAAGAGGAATTTGCTTTTTTATTTGCTCCAAGTCCTCTACTTTCAAATATTTAGCATATAGCACATTGAAAAACATTGACAACTCAATGAGTGGCTCACATATGTCTTTGGAAGAAGGCCACGAAATGCTAGTGGAAGAAGGCATTGCAAAAGAATATGGCAATCATGACTCTTAGGACTCGAGATTTTACACTCCTTTAGGTTCACATAATGAGAAATGTTAGATGAGAACCCATCTGGAACCTTTAAGTCCTTTAGAAATTTACACAGACTTCAATCTGGTTTTGAGATAATGAGTAAGATGCTGGAGGCAACTCAAGTTTATTTCCTCTTTGGATAGGATGGAGTTCTGGCCTAATTTGCATAGCTTGTAAATCAAGGCGAGCTCTCATAGTGTCCTTTGTCTTCCCTTTCGTATTCATAACTGTTCCAAGGATAATATCACACACATTTTTCTCGATATGCATGACATCTAGGTTATGCCTTAACAACAAAAAATTCTAATGAGGAAACTAAAAAAAAAAAACACTCTTTTTGCTATAATGATCTCCCATAAGCTGGTGAGATATCTTCACCTTCTTGTGACTGGCCATAGTCAATGGAGTATTTTCAAGATCTTGGACTTGAACAAGAACATCATCACCAGATAATGGTTTAAGTGGAGTTGCTTTCTCTCTATGTCCAAATATATCTTTCTTTCTTCTCCATGGATGGTCAATAGGAAAAAAGCACCGATGACCCATGTAAACTTGCTTGCAATAATGTTGTAGCCTAATTGATCAAGTTTGTTTATGGCAAGAAGGACAAGCAAGTTTTCCCTTTGTACTCCATCCAAATAACATCCCATATGCAGGAAAATCATTAATAGTCCAAAGAAGAGCTGCATACAAAGTAAAGTTTTGGTGTTTAGAAGCATCATATGTTTCAACCCCCACTTCCCATAACTCTTTCAACTCTTCTATCAATGGTTGGAGATAAACATCAATAGCATCACTAGGACTATCTGGTCTTGGAATTATCATTGATAATATTATGTTCTCTTGTTTCATACGCAACTAAGGAGGCAAGTTATATGGGACTAGCATCACATGCCAAATGCTATAAGGAGTACGCATATTAGCGAAATGGTTAAAGCCATCCAATACAAGGCCAAGGAGAACATTACGAGTATCCGAAACAAAATTCCCATTAAGTTCATCAAAATGCTTCCAAGCTTCAGAGTCAACTGGATGCCTCATAGCCCTAGCCTTGTTTTGCTTATCATTATGCCAAGTCATGTCGGTCGCTGTCTTCAATGGCATAAACAAACGCTGAAGCCTTGGCTTAAGCGAGAAGTAGCGTAGTACGTTTAATGGAATTCGCTTTCCTTTAAATTTTGTCATGGGTTCACCACTACGCTTATCAAGCTTCCATCTAAAAGCATCATAGACCTTACACTTATCCAGTTCTTTATCTTCTGTCCAAAAGAGCATAAAATGATTGACACAAGCATCAATTTTCTTATAATACAATCCAAGATCTCGGATCAGTTTCTTTGCCTCATCATAGTAACATTTCGGCACTAGTGAACCAAATGGAAGTAGTTCATCCTTTAAGAATTGCAACAGCATACTAAAAGAATCATTACTCCATCTTCCAAGGGTTTTGATATGCAACAACTTCATGACAGCTGACAACTTTAAGCACTTAGAGACTTCATATAATGGTTGCTCTAAGTCCCTTAATAGTGTGTAAAATTTGTTTGCACCATCATTTGGTTCTTCGAGATGGTCGAAAGAACTCGTACCCACATTGTCTACTTCAAAAGCATTCACAAAACACTCTATTATTAACTCTAATATCTCATCATCACTTGCATGCCATTGTCCATAAATTCATCATCATCATTGGACTCTTCATTTGCCCCATCATACTTAGTGTCTGATTGAACTTCACCCACCCTCTCTCCGTGATGATACCAAAAATTGTACCCTTATACAATCCCATATGCTATTAGGTGATCTCTAACTACCCTCTCACCTTGAAAGGATGAATTATAGCACCGTACGCAAGGGCACTTGATTAATCATTTTCACCCATCATCTTGAAGGCATATTTGACAAACTTATCCACACCTATTTCATATTCATCACTAAGACGACCATCCTTACTCAAGTTCATCCAAATTTTACTTGGTGCCATTTTATATACTAACAAGAATATAAATAGTTAGAAAAACACATGAAGATTAATCCCGTAACTCAAAAATGAACATATATAACAATTAAGTCCATAAAAGTATCTAACACATATCTAAAATAGGAAAGAGACAGATTGGCCTATATGGACTACTTACATGATAAAAAATAATATTTTTTAACCATTACTTTGAGATAATATGAAAGTACCACAATGATATGACTAATCAATATAACTAAACAAAGTTACCTAAATATGCGAGCATCAAGAAACTAACAGGACAAAAATAGCACCATAACAACAATAAAGGTAGCATAACATAGAAAGATTTAGTAATTTGGAGGCAGGGGGTTAAAGTATATTTGAATGCAGATAAAGATAGACTTCATTAGTCCTTGGCTGCATAACAATGGTAAAGGAGTACAATCAATTGCAAAAAACCCATTTGTGTTAAAAAAGAAAGCCACTAGAAAGAGAACAGTAAAAAAAAAGCAAAGCAAGATTAATCCCATAACTAAAAATTGAAAATGTATAATGAATTAAATCCCTAAAGTATCTAACTAACACAAACTAGAATGGGAAGGACGCAGAATGGTGTATATGGTCTATTTACATGATAAAACACATATTTTTTTTAATCATTACTGCAATTAATATGAAAAATACCACAATGATGTCACTAATCAATAGAATTTTCTTTAGCGGCATAACACTAATCAAAATTAGCTAAATATGCTAGTATCAAGACATGTCTACAACAGGAAGGAGTCAGAATGGTCCATATGGCCTACTTACATGATAATATACATCATTTTTTAATGATTACTTCAATTAATGATGTAACTAATAAATAGAATTAAACAAAGTTAGCTAAATATGTGAGCAGCAACACACTAACAAGACAACCAAAACACCATAACACAAAGGGTTGCGTAACATAGAAATCATTTTTTCCCTGGTTGGGGGGATGAAGTATATCTGAATGCATACAATCATAGACTGCATTATTCCTTGGAAGATAACAACAATCTGGGTGGAGGAGTACAATAAATTATAAGAACATAAAAGCAGATAGCAAAGAATAAGAACAACTAAGTTGTAACCCTTAAATTATACTTTGAATTTATTAATAAAATCAAAATCATGACCCAAAATAGAACCACCAAACTATAACCGTCAAATTCAAGCTAATGCTTGCAAATCAAATCAATTTCAAAATTGATCCATTAAATCACATAGCATAAATAACTACCATGAATTAAAGGAAAAGAAATAGCTTGGGAAGTTAGAAACTAGCCGTATCAGATGATACCATAGTATAACTCACAAGCTTTTGTGGCTGAGATGCTGCAAAAGAAGTAGCACTAAGAATGGTGAGAGAATGTGTTATAAACAACTTATTAATTATAAACAACTATAAAGGCAGCCAAGAAGAGAAGACAACATAAAAGCAGAGATCAAATCTCAAGAACAACTAAGGTGGAATTTGACCAGATTTAAATCCAAAAAAGTAAAGCAAGAAAGCCAATTAGTATTACGCTTTAAGCGTTGCCGCTTCCGCATCGCATCACCAAACATAAAACATAGATATGTGAAACAGTTGAAACTCAAGAGGCAAGCCTTTCTTCCAACTACAAGAAACTTAGTTACTGAAATTATGTAATGAACTCAGAATAAGCATCTGATAAGTTTGCATCATTCCTTGTTAGATCGTGGAGATGATGTATAATAGTCCTTACTTTTGTATTCACCTATACATACCAGGGTGCTCCAGAAGAGCATCCCCAAATGCATCTAATATTAGCCCGTTGCCCAACCTGGCCACCCTTATTTGGTACTTTCCCTGTCAATGTAGTTTCAATTCAGTGATATAGACTTAGACGCTACCGCTCTTTCAACCAAATGCATCTAATATTATTGTCAAGGTTCCTGCAATGTACAGAGTTGTAGTGATTTATGTTAACAGTACTTAGAAGCCATAAACCATTGTTAAGGACGAACGGATGAATTGATGCTTGTCCATCTTATATTGCAACAATAAGATTAACTGAAACGTATGTGTTCGTCTTGCTATAGTTTTGTGTACGTTAGATGTATTTTGACTGGCCAAATGAAGCATACTATTTTGTTGTTAGGTTTAGAGCAGGGGAACCCTTGAAGAAGAATGAGGGCAATTTCAGGGAAAAGGTGGTGGACTATCTAAGATCTAATACGTACTTGTATGCTCCTTTGGGGGACACTAAATCTTCTGATCATTTTGCTGCAAAGAATGTCATATGCCCTCGGAAAGGTAGGCTTTCCTTGTTCCCTAAAGTTCTCTATTCTTGCTATAGTTGGACCTTTTGTTCTCGGTATTCTCACAGATTGGAATTATCTATGGTTTGACCATGGATTCTTATGTTACTGATAAACATTTTACCGTAATGATGCACATGTAAGCTCAATAACCAGTGTGGGTAGAATAAATATGGACGTTTGGTATATTTGCAAACAGGAAAAAAAGGATGACAGATATGAAGGATTCTTGGACACTATAGGCTATGTTCATAATTCTATCAGCTGTAGCAATTATGTGAACACATGCACTTTCAAGGTTACTTGACTGTTCAATGTTGGCGCAAGGGTTTCAGCAACTGTGTAATTTGCTGTTTTGTTCTTTGCTTGCTTGCACTTGCAGTTGTAGGGCACGAGCAGCAATTTGAGAAAGTTATGAAGTAGCTAGGTTTCTCAAAGAAATTGAGAAAGCAATGGATGGATTACCTGAGCTGTTGGATTGGAAAAGTTAGAACTTTTACCTCAATTCAATGTCGAAGTCCCTTCCTCTCTAAGTCCCGTCCTTTGGTTTAATTGCTTTCTAAAACAGAACCCCCCCAAAAAAAAGTCTGAATAAATCGTGACATATAAATAGTCGCAAAGCTAAATTGAATAATTGTTACACAAATCTTTAATGAATACCCTAAAGTGTATGACATTCTAGCCAAGAAATCCCACAAATCTTCACTAATTTAAACCCTAAAGTTGCACTTACAGAACCATGTAATTTCTAGAGAAACCAGAACCAAATATCCAACTAAAGAAACTAAAATTTGCAGTAAATGAAGCCATGCCAATTCTGATTTGAAGGGTGCCTAAATTGCATGCCTGAAACAGGGCGACATTGAGGTCGAATGGCTCTTCAACATCGCACACAAATGACTTCAACTGTAGTTCAAAAGCACCTTAATCCTTGTGAAGGTCGAAGCCCAGACTATGAGAAGAGAGGAAAAATCACTTACGACAAGTTTTGAAGGTCAAACGATGAAAGGAGGAGAGGGTTCAACCATGCAAGAGGGAGGACAGGATAAAGCTTTGAAGAACGAAGCTTCTGGTTCCAATACTTTTCAGGTTTTAAAAAACCTACACTAAACGACGTCATTTTTAGGGGGTGCGCAAACATTACCCGGGAATTGTCCCGCAGTTTTTTTTCCTAGAAATTTGGTTGTCTACAATGAGTTTTGGGCAAAAGGCAATGAGACACTAAACTCATTGTTGAAGCTACTACCTTTTACAATGGTTTTCCTTCTCGTTGTTAATAGTTTTCTTTTTACAATGAGATAAGCAGATCATTGAATTAATCATATGGGAAAAGTAGAACAATCTTTAATGGTAGCCAATTCAATCCAAAAGTACTGAGGAAATATCTTAACAAAACCCTAGAAGTCGCCTAGGACAAGTACTCTCATAGGAAAAACAAAATGTCTCAAAAACAACCCCCGTGAAACAATTAAGTCACGAAAAACTGGGGAGCGTACAACCGTGCAAAAAACTAATGACTAGGTGTGCAACTCTATAGGAACTTTTTGCCTGAACTGCATGGCCATGAAAAAGTGCACTACTAGTTGTGTAACTTTGTGGCTTCAATTTCTGACTTGCACAACCATGCTTACATGCACGGTTGCCCATGTCAGTGTCTTTCCTTTGATTCCTTAAGCCTTTGACCCTTTCTGTAACGCCTCCAACCCGAGGAGGGGACACACCGCCAGGACTCCCTAGAAGGAAAGCCCTAAAGCTCTTGAAGATTGAGGGTTTGGATTGGCATTTAGATAGTCATTCTAAAATCAAACTGCAAGAGTCCCCTTGTTTTAGCAACATTTTACGGTCTTAGCTCAGCTGAGGGTACTTGTAAACTAGTAATAAGGTATAACACGTGCTAAAATAACCCAAATTCACCACCTCGACGCACTCGTATGGGATTACTCACAATCAAACAACCAACACAAGGGTCAGAATGATACATATACAGGTACAGAGTCGGCTACATGCTTACACATACAACAATGAACTCAAATATTCACAACGTGGTAGGCATCGAACAGTTGCATAGCTGGCAAAAGACTTCTGATGGGTCGACATTAAAATAACTTCAAAATATCTCGTATACCTGCTCAAACTGAACTTGGAAAAGGGAATAAGTAAAGGGATGAGCAACCACACGTCAGCGAGAATTCCCCTACTCCTTAAAACCAAAACCATTTGTAGGTAATATGGTCCTCTAATGACCCTTATAAGCTTTTCAAATCTTATTCAATATGGCCTCTTAATGGCCCCTAATAATCTCTCTTTTCTGAAATGCTTAAAATGGCAAAATGCCAATTTCCTATTTATTAGGAACTTACCCATAGCATAAAAAACATCTTATTGTGCTGGCTAGGGGAGATCTACATTGCCCTTAAGTGAGATCGCCACTCACAACTCACATTATCCCCAGGGTATACGTACTTAACGTTTTAGCCTAAATGTGTCTTAACAGAGCAACTCGAACTTCGATATTGTCCTCTGTGGGGTAACAGCTAACACCAAGATAGTCATATCTTGAGTCCAGTCCCCTCAAGGTTTTCTTACGCGTCACACATGATAATACATCTGGGGAACAACTCACACCAAGATAGTCATATCTTGAGTCCAGTTGCCAGGAATAGCTCACGCCATCTTTGCGTCCAACTCCAAACATTACCTTTGGGGGAAATAGTTCACGCTATCTTTGCATCCAGTTCCCACCGTTAAGGTCCGACTAATCACCTAGCACTTTCTTAGCTTTTTAAAACATATTTCATTTCTCTTTTTCAATTGCTTACTTCGTCAAAGTCTTACTTTTTAACAAAATGGCCATAACCTTTCGAAATGTTTATAGTTCGTTCGTTTTTAACTTAAAAACTTCTTATAAACGTAATAAGTTTGCTAACTTGTAAATCGACTTCGTTTTTAACTTAAAAGCTTCTTATAAACGTAAAAAGTTTACTAACTCGTAAATCGACTTTGTTTTTAACTTAAAACTTCTTGTAAACGAAATAAGCTTGGTAACTCGTAAGTCGACTTCGTTTTTAACTTAAAAGCTTCTTATAAACGTAATAAGTTTGCTAACTTGTAAATCGACTTTGTTTTTAACTTAAAGCTTCTTATAAACATAATAAGTTTGCTAACTCGTAAATCGAAACTCATTTGGAACTTAAGGTACTTGGTTAGCATTTAATTCAAATGGGTTCATAATAAAATTGTCAAATGCTAGTTTTCAATTCGTTTCAAACCCTTTTTTTAAAAAAAACTCAAAAAGGGGAATGCATAATAACTAAAGTCCTAAAAAGTTTTCAAACTTATGACCATTCCAAACTTAAGGTGCTTGGGTTGCTTATAATTCAAACAAGGTTCCTCTATACTTTTTTTCAACATAAACGCTTCTTAAAATCATAATGAATTTACTAGCTCGTAACTCGAAACTCAATCGAAACATAAATAAACAGCTAGCATACAAATCGGCCAAATTTCATAATTAGTACCTTAAGATGTCCTTTTTCAAGATGTTTCAATCCTTTTAAACATAAGGAGAAGTTATATAAAAAAACTAGGGCCTTAAAACATTTTCGAACTCACTTTTTGTTCGCTTTAAACTTCCTAAACCTATCAACTATTCAGTCGAGTTACTATCAGGCAACTGGTAAGTATTTAAAAGCATTCGCAATCATGAAAATAGGTTTTCTAAATGATGCTTCTTTTAAAAGACGTCTGAAATTTCAAGAATTGGTCACATAGTGTCACGTAGCACATTGGGGGAAAAGGGGTTCGCAAATAGCACATTCATACACTTCATAGCACAACTTGGCAGAATCTACACAATAAGCCACAGATGGCCTCGCAATCCACACAATTGCAACAATTCACAACCCAGGCTCCTTCCTCACACAACACCGACTAGAAGAATCTCAAATTCCTCAATAGTTCCACCTCAAGCCGTTCGTCTACCAACTTGGTTCATTATTGGCATGCACAAACCAACAATGCATAAAACGATCGTATATATGTATAACATTCATGCTTAATAGCCAACTTAGAATTTAATGTACTAAACTGGTGCAAATAGAAACTTCAAAGCGATATTTACTTTCTAGTTTGCAAACCAATACCCATAGGCATAGTATTTCATTGTAATTACTACGAATAGACCATTAACATGCCCAAACCGATTTAGCCATAACCTTTAGACATAATTCAGTTTGTTCCACAATTACTTTAATTGGCATCCTCAACCTTCAAACGGAATTCGAACTAATAACTGATGATATCACAGCGCTATGCCAACATGCTATTCATTAAACATTTCTCCAAATTGCCCAATTATTAAAAGTTAGCATCAATTCGACAAACAAATGACCCAAAATCAGCACCCCGTTCGTAGTTTCTCAATCTCGACTCTAAGTTCGCCCAAACTGATTTCAATCCTCAAAATTAACATACGCTAGCTAATTTAATTAAATTTGTTGAAATTAATAGTAATTTAGGAGTAAAGAAATCCCCGCATCGATTCCAAGCTAGGTGTTCGTTCGAACGACTTGCTAGCTCGATTTGGGTACTCGAACAACTCCAAATCCCGGATCTTGCCCTCTAGTCCCATGGGCAGCACCCAATTCACGCTCAAACTCACAAAGTTCAAACCCTAAAACATACCGAAATTTCACTTACTGACTTGAGGTTGGATTGGGTGTTTGAAGTTGTGAATTTTTACTCGAATTTATAGAAGATTGAACCAATTAAGACTTTAATTGCATGGCCATACCTGGGCATGTATTCGTGCTCCAATTCATCGTCCCAACCCACCGAAAACGTGGTGGTTTTGCTCTGGTCTCAGCCCAAATTTCACACCAATTGTTTCTAGCTTGTGGGGAAGGTAGAATGGGTAGGTTTTTCAGCTGGGTGCGGTGGAATTTTTCTCGAATTCGACCTCCTCGGACGCGTGTATGGTGGAGGAGAGGAGGAGGAAGAAGGTGAAGCTGAAAGGAGAGGAGAGATACTATTGGGGGGAGGGGGGTAGCGGGCAGAATGAGGAAAGAAAAAGGGGCTGTGTGAAATTACAAAATTGCCCCTCCCTACTATTTTTGTTCCAAGTTGGTTGATACTTGGGACCACTAGTCTAATTCATACCCGAATTCTAAACCCAAAATTGATAACACGGCCATTCATCGATTACTCATTTCCAAATAAACATCGAACTACTTCTAAAGTTAACAACCTAATCGTATTCGGGTTCCTACTTGAATTAGTGCTCGTTAATAACCGTTAATAACGTTTATCAAAAATCATTGAATAAATTTTCAAACTAATAATAATAATATTAATAATTTTAATAGCGACAATATCCTTTTTAGAAAAATTAACGCTCACATGGGCACGTAGAAAATAATTTAACTCGTGTTGTTAATAAAATACGATTTTTATAACGTAAAAAGGCATTATAAACAGCTTAACGGAAAATAAAGTACGCGGGTATTACACTCTTCTCCCACTTAAAAGAATTTCGTCCTCGAAATTTACTAACTTGGAGGAAATAATGTTGGTACTTCTCCCGCATTCTTTTCACAGTCCAAGTCACTTTACGCTTAGCTTTCTAATCCGTCTCCACAATAACATCCCGTCCTTGGATTTCTAGTCTTACCAACTCAACAAGGAGGGTTTTCCCTCTTACAATAACAACACAGTCTCTAAAGGTAAGATCAGTATGATAGATAGTTCCTAAGGAAGAGGTCATACAAAATTGTATATGCATCTCGTGAGACTTACTAACAAGTTTCTTCGCAAATCAAGGATAACAGAAGGGCGAGTAGCACCAGAATCAGACAGGATGGGGGCATAAAGTTGGTTAACAAGAAGAATATCTGACATTGTGTTAGCAGGTTCCCCAGTCTCTTTTCCTTCTAGCTAAGCATCTGACTGCCAGTTAGTGGCTTCTGGTTGCTTCTATTGTCCCCTGAGGGAGCACTAACAGTTTGGCGATCTCGTTGTGCCGCTAGGTTTATTCTTATTCTAGATCTCTGAATATTACCCTAACTATTCCATGTAGCCTCTGGGCAATTGGCTACTTTGTGACCCATATCACCACATCCAAAACATGGGCCTATAAAGCTTCTGCATGGCCCAGGGTGTTGACGTCCACACTGGTCACACATTTTCCTCGGTTTCCATTGGGCAGTTTGCTTTCCTTTGTCCTGTTTCATCCCAGGTTTAGTCCTCCTGAAGTTTCTGTTTCCCGAAGAATTGGATCCTCCAGGGCCAAATTTCTTCTTTAATTGGTCCCTTTCTCTATTCTCAATTTCGATTTCGTTCATGACGCAGGCTATTTTCACAGCTTTCTGGTACATTTCTTGAAAATTGTCATAAGTATACCTTGATATTATATGCTTCACTTCCCCTCTTAATCTTAGTTCGAAGTGGTCCATCCTCATTTCTTCAGTGGCCACTTGATTTGGCGCAAATCGGCTAAGCTCATTGAACTTTGCCACATATTCTATTACGCTCATTTCTCCTTATTTCAAGCGTAAGAACTCCCGTTCCTTACCTCTCCTTATGTCTTGGGGGTAATATTGAGCGTCGAATAAAGTTTTCAACTGGCTGCAGGTCAAAGCAGGTTCACCTATCCTAGGTTTCATTATCCCCCACCAGAACTCAGCTTCTTTTTCAAATTGATAGGTGGCCAGATGCACCTTGAACCTCTCAAGGCACTCCATGATTTCAATTAAGTTTTCCATTCTCCGAAGCCACTATGGTTAGTTCCACCTTCAAACTTGGGAGGTTTAAGCTTATTAAACTCATATATCATCTCCATGGCAGTTGGTTCTTGTATTAGTTTGCGTCGAGGAGGCATCTATCACACATTCACACAAAGGATGACTTAGTTTCATTTTCAACTTGGGGTTAACACGCAATTGCTCTACGACTAATAGGGGTAGGCTTTCTTGGTTAATGAAATAATTTGTAAGTGGGCGAATGATGTTATGTATGGCTACTAGTTTAGTCTCAGCTCAACCTTCGCATAATTATACATGCATATCACATTTTACTCAAGGAAATGCATGTATATGCTTGAACAAACTAGTGAATTCATGACACTTGGCAAGCACCAACTGCATTTATATCATTGAACATTGACAATGTGACTTAGGAGTCACGGGAGATCTCGCCATCCTAATGCTTCAGAATTAAAGGAAAACAAACTAAAGGCTTACATTCAACTTATTGACATATAACATAACATTCGTGAACCTAGTTCACGCTACCTTACTCTATTCTTCTTCTAAAGTGTCATTTTTGGAGAAGTTGCCAGCTATGGTTTGACATGAACTCTCAGATTGGTCATGGTTAGGGGCTAAGAGCTCTTGTAATATCGAAGTGGGAGTATACTCTATGTTGGGCATCTCATCTACTAGTTCTTTCATCCTCAGCATGGTAACCTACCATCCTCATGGGTAGTAAGTTCCATAGGCATCCATCCAGCGTACCGACATTACGACAACTCGCTTATAGTGCTATGCTTGAGGCCTTTCAGCAAACAGACGCCTCATTTAGCAAAACTCTAGTTGACTTCTCTCAGCCACAGTGGTGGGGATGCGTTGGCTCACCGCAGCTTGGATGAGCTCGGTTTGGATAAGTTGGACGGCAAAAGCATTTCTTTGGCGTGAAGTGAATCCTAAGTGGTCTACATAGCGCTCTACTCGTAGTAGGAATTCTACTAAACCCCGATAGGAATAAGGGGCATATTCCTCCCTGCATAAGGTCAAATGCCGTAAGGTGAGGGTTACTTCCTTCCATCTTCTTTCCAAAGGCATCTTCCTTATAAAACTTGCTGCCCAAGTACTTTGACTGATTTCGTTGGGCACTCTTCGGCTGTGTACCTCCATTGAATGCTAGAATATAACCGCATTCCATGCGGCCAACCAGAAAGGTAGATAAACGTGATCAACGATGTGGAAAACCATCATACGATACCACTGTAATAGTAAGGGAAGAACCGGCATATACATGCATATTATAAGTTATACACTTGTTAATATAAGTAATACCAAGCAAGACAGATCATATAAGCACATAAGTCATGTATTTCACATAACACACACCTATTATGCTATCTATATGCATAATGCGAACCTATGGCTCTGATACCACCGAATGTAACGCCCCCAACCCGAGAAGGGGTCACACCGCTAGGACTCCCTAGAATGAAATCCCTAAGGCTCTTAAAGATCGAGGGTTTGGATTAGCATTTAGATAGTCATTCTAAAACAAAATTGCAAGAGTTCCCCTGTTTTAGCAATATTTTGGAGTCTTAGCTCAGCTAAAGGTTCCTTTAAACTAGTAATAAGGTATAACATGTGCTAAAATAACCCAAATTTAGTGCCTCGGGCCACTTGCCAGGGATTACTCACAATCAAACAACTAACACAAGGGTCAGAATGATACATATGCAGGTACATGTTGAGTGATTTTTGAGGTCGAAAATTAAAACTAAACTAAAGTGAGTGAATGAAAGGGGAAAATGATACCTGAAGCACTTACGGTTGTCAATCGTAGTACTTTAAGGGTCGGTCCACAGGGAAAACGTGAAATTATGGTCATTTAAAACGAAATGCTTAAACTAATTAACTAACCTAAGTGGAATTATTTAAGGCAATCTAAACTGATTCAACCAAACTCATCTAATCCTAATTCATTAAACATTAAAACAAACTAATTTACTAAATCGACTAAACCTAAACTAATACTTATATTAATTGACCAATTAAACCAAATTAAACAACTAAACTTGAAATTAACCATGGTTTAAAACTAACAACCTAATTACTTGTTATTCCAGAATTAACCAAGGCAAATTATGACAATTAATTAAGCAGTAGGGGAGGGGATTGAATTGAAGCAGAAGAACAGAACATCAGCAGGGAAGAGCAGAACAACAAGAAAAAAGCAAGGGAAGGGGGAAACAGCAGAATCGAACAGCAAAACATTCAGTGTTTATTCCCAGACCCGAAGCAGCATACTTAACAGGATTCGCCAAACCTAATCATCGAAGCATAAACAGAACCAAGAACATTCCAAATGTCAACCTAAAGTTGTCCTAGCAGAAAAGAAAACAACAGCATCTTCAATTGAGCCTAAGTAAATTTGCTTAAACAGAACATGAACGAAGCAGCAGGAGAAGGGAACGAATGAAAGCACGAAACAGGGGAGGGGTTGCAAACCTAGCTCACTCAGAATTCTTTAGCCACCAAGGGGTACCAGAATCAGCCCAGACACGGCGTAGATTCACCGTGAAGAACCCAAACAACAAGCGAATCAGGGGAGGGGAAAATTCGAAGCAAAAGCATCAAATGAACCCAAAATTCTCTGAAATTCTTGATTAAGAACTCAAAATCGACAATTCGAAGCTTAATTACACAAAATTAAAGGCCAGGAAGAACTCTAAAATCGAAACGCTAAATTGCAAAATTTCTGAAATGCGAAAATGAAATCGACATTAAAAACGAAATTAAACTAAATCTAAACCCTAAGAACAGAATTAAACCAAATCCTAATCCTAAAACTAACTCTACGCTACCTGACTCCCTTTCTTCAATGGCGTCTTCGAAGCTTTATACCCGAAGCCCTCTTCACTTCTGACCCTTCGATTTGCTGCTTGCTTGGATGGTGGTGATGAAGCCAACGCATGGGGTGTCGTGGCTTGGTGTTTGTGGTGGTGGATGAGTTGGTGGGATGGGGTGGTTTCGGTTTTTGAAGAAAACCGTGGGTAGAGGGTGTTCTGGGTTTCGGGAATTCGGTGGGCTGGGGGTGTACGTGGGGTTGTTGTGCTGGAGGAGAGAGAACGGGTAGAGAGAGAGAGAAAGGAGATGAAGTGGGAATGGCGATGAGGATGGGTCGAGGGTTTGGATTTCGGGGTTAGGAACGAAGAAGCAGGGAAGAAGACCACAGGTCGGGGAGAGAGAAGATGAAGAAGAGAGGGAAAACCCAAGGGGAGGGGGAAGTTTTAAGTGGCCGGTTCAAGTGAACCGGTTTGCTGAACCGGGCCGGGCCGGTTCAACGGGACCGGTCTGGTTTCTTTTTTCTATTTTTCCTCATATCTGAACCGGTTTTCTTAGAATTTGGCCCGGTTCTTCAACCTCCGACATTTTCTCTATTTTTTTCACTTTTCCCGCCATTTAAGCCCTTTTTCCGCATTTATTCAAAATTTGCAAAATAAAATAAAATCAATTAAAAACCTTAAAAATATTATTAAAACGAGCATAAAACCGGTGAAAAAGTACCTTAAAAATATCACTTTTTTAGCTCAAACAGTACAGAGCCGGCTAAATTCTTACACATGCAACAATGAACTCAAATATTTACAACATGGTAGGCATCGAACACTTGCAAAGCTGGCGAAAGACTTCTAATGGGTCGACATCAAATTAACATCAAAATATCTCTTATACCTGCTCAAACTGAACTTGGAAGAGGGAATAAGTAAAGGGATGAGCAACCACACACTCAATGAGAATTCCGCTAGTCCTTAAAACCAAAACCGTTTGCAGGTAATAATACCAATAATAGTCACATATCACATATTTATACATTACTATCATATTAGGCAATCATAGCCCCCAAGGAAAGATTACCAAACTTATCCCTAGGCCCTTAATTACCAATCTTCCTTTCTAACAAGCATCAAGCACGTAAACAAGTAAGCACAAAGAGTGAGTGCGAAACTTTCAAACATACTTTTGAAAACATAGTTACTCTCGATATATTCTAGGAATAGTTTATAATTCACTCCAATGTTTGTAAAGCTTATAATTCTTTCTAAAAGTTCTCAAAACATCCAAACTGGTAAGAAAGACTTGGCAGGAAACATTCTTTCATAGAATATGCACATTGAAAAGCTTGAATGTACGATGCATTACTAGGATGTAACCATACTTCATTTGAAACTTCATTTAACTGTACTTGGAGACACGTTCATAAAATATGTGCATGATATGTGTATTTGAAAGCTTTCTTTCTTTGCTTAAAAACACTTTACTTAGCCTCTTGAGGATCATATTCTTTAAAAGAACTTCTTTCGTAATAGTCCTCTAATAAGCTTTTCAAATCTTATTCAATATGGCCTCGTAATGGCCCTTAGAAATCTCTCTTTTCTGAAATGCCTAACATGGCGAAATGCCAATTTTCTATTTATTAGGAACTTACCCATAGCATAAAAAACATCTTATTTTGCTGGCTAGGGGAAATCTACAGTGCACCTAAGTGAGATTGTCACTCACAACTCACGTTATCCCAGAGGTACACGTACTTAACTTTTTTGCCAAAACGCGTCTTAGCAGAGCAACTCTAACTTCGATCTTGTCCTCTGTAGGGCAACAGCTCACACCAAGATAGTCATATCTTGAGTCCAGTCCCCTTCAAGGTTTTCTTACGCGTCACACATCATAATATATTTGGGAAACAACTCACACCGAGATAGTCATATCTTGAGTCGAGTTCTCAGAAACAGCTCATGCCATCTTTGCCTCCAACTCCCAACATTACCTTTGGGGGACACAACTCACACCATCTTTGCATCTAGTTCCCACCCTTACGGTCTGGCAAATCACCTAGCACTTTCTTAGCTTTTAAAACATATTTCATTTCTCTTTTTCAGTCGCTTACTTCGCCAAAATCTTACTTTTTAGCAAAATGGCCATAGCCTTTCGAAATGTTTATAGTTCATTCGTTTTTAACTTAAAAACTTCTTATAAATGTAATAAGTTTGCTAACTCGTAAATCGACTTCGTTTTTAACTTAAAAGCTTCTTATAAACGTAATAAGTTTACTAACTCGTAAATTGACTTTGTTTTTAACTTAAAACTTCTTATAAATGAAATAAGCTTGCTGGCTTGTAAATCGACTTCGTTTTTAACTTAAAAGCTTCTTATAAACGTAATAAGTTTGCTAACTCGTAATTTGACTTCATTTTTAACTTAAAGCTTCTTATAAACGTAATAAGTTTACTAACTCGTAAATCGAAACACATTTGGAACTTAAGGTACTTAGTTAGCATTTAATTCAAAACGATTCGTAATAAAATTCTTAGGTGCCACTTTTCACCTCGTTTCAAACCCTTTTTTTTAAACTAAAAAGAGGGAATGCATAATAACTATAGCCTTAAAACGTTTTCAAACTTATCGTTGTCTGAAACTTAAGGTGCTTGGGTTGCTTATAATTCAAACAAGCTTTCTCTATACTTTTTTTCAACACAAACGCTGTTTAAAATCATAATGATTTTCCTAGTTTGTAGCTCGAAACTCAATCAAAACTTAAATAAACTACAAATCAACCGAATTTCATAATTAGTACTTTAAGATGTCCTTTTTCAAGATGTTTAAATCCTTTTAAACGCAAGGAGAAGTTATATAAAAAAAACCAATGCCTTAAAACATTTTTGAACTCACTTTCTGTTCGCTTTTAAACTTCCTAAACCTATCGACTATTCAGTCGAGTCACTCACTAAGTAGTTTGACGATCTGTGATTTTTTTTAGGCTACAAACATCTTCACAAACTATCAAGCAATTCGTAAGTATTTAAAAGCATTCGCAATCATGAAAACAAGCTTTCTAAATGACCGTTCTTTTAAAAGACGCCCAAAATTTCAAGAATTGGTCACATAGTGTCACATAGCACATTGGCGGAAAAAGGGTTTGCAAATAGCACTGTCATACACTTTATAGCACAACTTCGCAGAATCTACTCAATAAGCCACACATGGCCTCACAATCCACAATGATTGCGACAATTCACAACCCAAGCTCCCTTCTTACACAAAAACGACCACAAGAACCTCATATTCCTCAATAGTTCCACCTCAAGCCATCCGTCTACCAACTTGGTTCATTATTGGCATGCACAAACCAACAATGCATAAAACTATCGTATATAGGTATAACATTCATGCTTAATAGCCAACTTAGAATTTAACGTACTAAACAGGTGCAAATAGAAACTTCAAAGTGATATTTACTTTCTAGTTCGCAAACCAATATCCATAGGCATAGTATTTCATTGTAATTACTACGAATAGACCATTAACATGCCCAAACCAATTTAGCCATAACCTTTAGACATAATTCAGTTTGTTCCACAATTACTTCAATTAGCATCCTAAAGCTTCAAACAAAATTCGAACTAATAACTGATGATCTCATAGTGCTATGCCAACATGCTTTTCATTAAACATTTGTCTAAAATGCCCGGTTATTAAAAGTTAGCATCAATTCCACAAATAAATGTCCCAAAATTAGCACGGGCATCACCCAATTCACACCCCAACTCACAAAATTCGAACCCTTAAACAGACCCAAATTTCACTTGTTGACTTGAGGTTGAATTGGGTGTTTGAAGTTGTGAATTTTTACTCCAATTTATAGAAGATTGAGGCAACTAAGAACTGCATTGTATGGCCATACCTGGGCATGTGTTCATGCTCTAATTCAGCACCGCAACCCACCAGAAACGTGGTGGTTTTGCTATGGTCTCAGCCCAAATTTCGCACCAATTGTTACGAGCTTGTGGGGAAGGTAGAATGGGGAGAGTTGTCAGCTGGGTGTGGTGGAATTTTGCTCGAATTTGAGCTCATTGGACGCATGTATGGTGGAGGAGAGGAGGAGGAAGAAGGTGAATAAGAAAGGAGAGCAGAGACATTGTTGGGGGTGTTGCAGGCTAGAGGAGGAAAGAAAAGGGTCGTGCAAAATTACAAAATTGCCTCTCCCTGCTATTTTTGTTCCAAGCTGTTTGATACTTGGCACCGCTAGTCTAATTCGTAACCCGAATTCTAACCCCAAAATTGACAACACAACCTTTCATCAATTACTCGTTTTCAAAAATATCTAGGTCCGATTTAATAAACATCGAACTACTTCTAAGGTTGACAACCTGATGGTATTCAGGTTCTTTCTTGAATTAGTAGTCGTTAATAACTGTTAATAACGCTTATCAAAAATCATTGAATAAATTTTCAAACTAATAATAATAATAGCGATAATTTTAATAGCGACAATATTCTTTTTAATAAAATTAACGCTCACATGGGCACATAGAAAATAATTTAACTCGTATCGTTAATAAAATGCGATTTTTGTAATGTAAAAAGGCATTATGAATAGCTTAACAGATAATAAAGTACATAGGTGTTGCACTTTCATTCAATCCTCAAACCTCGTTCCTTCCAGTAGTATTACTTGTCGTTCATTTTTTAGCCAATAAGCGCTGAAATTTTTCCAATTAAGACCAACATACCTACAAAAAGGAGATCCGGTCCGAATAAGATAATCATGAGCAAAGAGGAGCAAATTTTCTCCAATTCTTCTACTAATCTTAGGGAATATATAGAAAAGGTTTTCGCAATTAAAGGGTCCAAATGGTGAGATTAGAGGTTTATCAACTCCCCTATACTTATCTTTTGCTTGTCCCCAAGCAAGACCACTCTTGAATAATCAGAAAGGAAGATGAACCTCTAAATACGCCATCCTCAAGAGTAAAGGGATCACAAATCAACAAGCAAGCTAAATCATGCATTAGAGGTGGCCAAGCTAAGGTGTGAAAACATTCTCGATAAAACACATACACTACTCCATAAATCAGCCTGCCCAAATGCAACACATCAAACACCCCAATGTTGAAGAACATAGTAGTACAAGACCTGCCTCAATTAATGATGAGTAAGCAAGACTGGTAGGACCTCACTTTGGGACAAAGTGGAACACTTCTGTTATTGTATTTGGAATGCATAACAAGGATATGCTCAATACTCCATCCAATCAAGAAAACTACGATACACTTGGTAGAGTTCTCAATTCTCCACCACTTGATGCAAATTTCAATATGTTAATCATGAGGACTTGCAAAGAAGATGTAATGGGGCTAAGGTTAAGGGTGAGAAGTGGAATAACTTAGGAGAAGTTGAGCTATTAGTCAAAAGACTAGGGAGTAAGAACACTTCCACAACCAATGCCAAGATAACAACTTCACACCATAATTGTAAATTGAGCAACAAAACCCACAAAAACCTCAAGGGAGGAATCAAACAAGCGTATTGCAATAGTCCTATGCTAACCACTTTATTACAACTTCTCTGTTTCTTGCTTTTCTTTTCTTTTTCTCTTTTCTTTTTATCCTTGTTTTTCTCTTTATTATTTTTCTCTTTTCTTTGAGAATCTAAAATAGATAAATGTGGATGGCATTGGAAACACAATATCAATTCGTAATTCCTTCAAAATAAACCACCAAGGTGGATTAACTTTCCAAGCACACCCAAATAAAATATGTAAGTATTGCTCCACTAGACCTTAACAATGATATAGAGAGTATGCATAGACCAAGTGTGTAGTGGATGGGATGCAACAACAAAAATAGGAAGAAGGCACAAAGGCCTACCAAAAGGGGTAGTGCACATCAACGATTAGCTTTTTGGCTTATGTGGCTATATGACACAAAGATTGCCTCAATCATATCAACATATGAAAATGCTAAATGCGATTTCAAATAGAACAAGACCAAGTTCTAGAGATGCATTTTGGAGGAGTCACGCTTGAAAGAAAGTATGAGACTATATGTAATGAATAGTCATTAGGCTCAAAGATCTCATAGGTAAACCTACCATAGTCAAACAACTTACTCAAAGATACATCCCACTTATCAAAGTCAATCAAGTCAAACCACATGAGTCTCGATGGCAATTTGCATGCAACATAGGGTAGAGGAACTACAGATGGCAATGTCAGACATAGTTTCATAAAACTCACACCAGGATAGGCCACACTTCAACACACAATCAACATGATCGATCGATCATCACTCCTTGTATTCTTATCATAATAGGGGTTTTCACAAACTTTTATTCATTTTTTTTTCCAGAAGCAATAAAACTAACTAAGAAAGCAATAAAACATATAAATGTTAATGAAGAGAATGGTAAGAAGTAGTGCCTAGGAAGCTTATGAATGCCCAAATCGATCATTGATCCTTTTTTGATGTGAAATCTAACATATATGCTCTAAGCTACATGCTCTCCTAAACGAAAAATGCAAAAACAACCTAGTGAAACTATATAAAGCCCCATCTATATGATGTGAATGGAAGTAATGTCAATTGACCTAACCTTAGGATCCATAATTTCACCCAAAGAGCTATAAGCTCACTTCCCTATGCTTGAGAATTTTATTGATCCCAATGAAAAGGACATATAAAAAGAACAAGGGAATGGGAAAACTCATGGTGCAAAGGGGAAAAATGGGAGTGATGAGGCGAGAAGAAATGACATACCATTTTTTTTTCCACCAAATGCCTTAGGTTGCCTCCTAAGAAGCGCTTGTTTTAGGTCCTGAGCTTAACCTGTACCTCATGTAAAAGACGATGATGAGATGGAGGGAGGTGGAGTAGCTGAAGTAATGAATAGTGATGCATCCAACACCTCCATAGGACAGATAGTAGTCCCTCCCAAACTAGCAGTGATCGGCGGAGGTAGATAAGGCAAGACTATCGATCTCATATAAGGTCCTCCATCCCCATCGGTCACCTCAATTCTAGAGATAGCTGAAGGAGTGGTGGAAAGAATAGAGATTACAGGAACTAGGAACTAGGAATTAAAGATGGTGTGGGTGAAGGAAAACAAAAATCGACCCATTCCCCATGTAACTAGAATCACATGGTACCCACCCGCACATCGATCATAGCTCTCACAGTAGTAAGGAATAGCCTCCCAAGGACGAGGGGGGCGTTGAAGTTCTGTTATATGTTGAGAACAACGAAGTCACAGGGGATGATGAACTTACCCACATAAACTGGAACATCCTCCAGAATGCCTACAGGTTGTCTAGTAGAGCAATCTGTTAGCTGAATAGATACAGCGATCATTGTTAGGTATAACACAGAGGGCATTGTCAATCCACATATCCCTTATGCAGCCTAGGAAGGAGAAGCTACCAGGATCTTGCAACTTTGATGGTGACTATCTCTGTAAAATCGCACTACAGAGTTCTCCAATGGGAGCCCCTAAAGCTTCCCTAAGCTCTCCTATCTTGGAAAGTATCCCTCTCAAAAATTTCAGATAGGTGGGTGCTTCCTTGAGAGCCTCCAAGAAAGGAACACTAACATATATCCTCTTCAGAACATCCAGGAATCGTGTGAATTTGGGCTCAAGCTTAGATAGCTTGGACCATGCCACCCTTTTAAGGAAAGGTACATGTCACTCATATAGGAGAACTAGAAGGACTAGTCTTCCAGTTAGAGCTTAAACTCTATTCTTCCTTTCCTCCCCTATACTCCTGTAGCATCAGGAACTAAAATGGACTTCTGAAGAACCATCACAGGGCGTCCTCAAACCCTTGTCCCATCACAGAAATGAAATTGATGTGACCCCTGTTGTTGGTATCAGGTTGGCCTAGTAGATGCCCTTGAGATTGGGACAGATGGCTCACCTGCTGGCTGATCTGAGCGATCTGGGTGTCCATCGCCTTCTGGTGGGAGGCCATAGCATCAAACTTGGAGGTCAAAATATTGATCGACTCACTGAGAGCGTCATTAGTCTTGGATTAGCTCTCTGTGAAACACTCCATAAGACTCTCCAAGTTGGATTTGGGTTGTGGAGGTTATGAAGGTGGGTTGTAGGGAGCTCTATATTAGAACCTAGGTGACTGCATGGAACTATGAGGCTGAGTGGTAGGATTCCTATAGAGAGGGTTAGGGTAGCTATTCCATCCAGAATTATGGGCATTGAAGTAAGTATTGCTCTGTGGTGGGGGTTAAAGTTGTGCACAACGTTAGCGTGCCCAACGGCAGAAGGACCATTGTAACACTCAACAGAAGTGCACCCCTGCACACCACAGATCTCACAAATAGCGTAGACTTCAACAGATAACCCTAAAGAACTGCCCGGAATGGGAGGAGTACCCACTCTGTCAAGCCACTGTGCTAATGCATCCACTCTACTAGCTACTAGTGTCACAACATCGACCTCATATCTACCACTGCTCCTCTTCGGAGTGGTTCACTCACTCGACTAGTGGTCATTGTTGGAAGCCATCTCTTCCAACAAAGCCTTTGTTGCATTAATGGACTTCCGTATGAAAGCGCCTTCTACTGCAACATCCACAGAAATCTTCACTAACTGTTCAAGCTCATTGTAAAATATTTGGACTATAAGCCAGTCAGGAACACCATGATGGGGGCACTACCACTGAAGGTCCGTAAACCTCTCCCAAGCCTCATGCAAGGACTCTCCATCTTATTGAACAAAGGAAGTGATGTCCGTCTTTAGCTTTGTAGTTTTTCCAGGTGGGAGGTATTTGTCGAGGAAAGCTTTGGAGAGAACCCCCCAAGTGGTGAATGAGTTGGACTCCTCATTCTACTGCCAGTCACAGGCTCTATCCTTCAGTGAGAAAGGAAATAGCCGCAGTTAAATGGCATCGATGGACACCCTGTTGGGTTTGATTGTATCACATTTTGCAAAGGAATTTGCGAAGATGCACATTGGGGTCCTCAAAGGGATGTTCGCCGAACTGCTCCTTCTCTATGAAGGTGAGAAGAGCTGGATTGAGCTCAAAGTTGTTAGCCTCAATCATTGGGCAAACAATGGACAAAGCAATGCCTGATGCCTGCGGCCGGGTATAGACCCTTAACACTTTGTTGTCTTGCTCAGCCATCACGGCTTTTGCTTCTTCTTTCTTCTTGCTTCACTGCCTCACTGTCGTGCGGTTGCTTGGATCTTAGGATTCAATGAGAAAAGGTTTTGATTGCCTTGACTCCTCCTATGCATATAAAACAAACACTAACCAAGTGTAAACGGTATCTACCAAGAATAAAGAACAACTAAAAACTACAAAAAGAGAAATAAAAGCCTAGTCCAGTGTATGTTAACCGGTTTTGATATTGAAATAAACAAGTTTCCTACCAATGGCGCCAAAAACTTGTTGTATAAAAATGCCACAAGTGCACGACTTATCTATACCTAGCAATCGACAAGTACGGGTCGTATCCACAGGGTATCCTCAGGGATCTTACCGTCAACTACCAAAACTAATCAATTTACTCAACCTAGGCAAATCAAAGTTATAGGTTTGGATATAAACTAAGAGAATGAAAACAAATAAGCAATTGAATAAGAGAACAGAATATTAAAACACTTAGGTTGGGTTTGAGAGCATAATTATGCCAGCAAATCAATTACTAGCTCCATCAAAGAAAACCAAGCATGCATTATGAATGGATAGATTGCCAATCACGGCCATCTCCTTCCTCTCTCAAGGGTCGAAGACTAATCCTAGAACTAAAGCCACGTATTTTCATGGGACTAAGGTAAAGGATTACACGGTCTGCAATCTCTAATCCCAATTAGAACTTCAATTATTTTCATATCAAAATCCTAATTGTCTACTCAGTCATGCTTGGTAAAGGTTTAATCTCTCAAAACTCCCTAAACCCGAATAATAATGGACGAATGCTCTTTTGAGCAATTCATCAAACACATGGTACGCATAGTAGAAATCATGAATACAAACATGGGGAAAGTAAGAGTTTTGAGGCTAAATCATGATTTAACTAAACATAATCGACATTAATCCCAACCTAACTTCTGGAGTTTAGCCTAGAATCATATTGAATACCACAAGCACAATACTCAATCTGATAAACGTGGTTCACACAAAACCTTAGAATAACAATGAGGAGAAGAGAGAGAACCAAGAAACAAACTTGAATTAATTTTATGGGAAAGTAGAACTATCTTCAATGCCAGCCAATTTAATCCAAAAGTAATAAAGAAATATCCTAACAAAACCTTAGAAATCGCTTAAGAAAAGTACTCTCAAAGGAAAAACAAAAGATGTCACAAAAACAGCCCCCAAAAAACAATTAAGTTGCAAAAAATTGGGGGACACACAGCTATGCAAAAATGCACGGCTAGCCATGCAACTCTGCAGGAACTTTCTCCCTCAGGTGCATAGCCGGGCAAAATTGCACGACTGGTTATGGAACTTTCTGGCTTCAATTTTTGACTTACACAGCCATGCTTGCATGCACGACTTACCAAGCAAGTGTCTTCCATTTGATTCCTTGAGCATTTGACCCTTTCATTCGATCCTCGAATCTTATTCCTTCCTGTAGTATTACTCCTCGTTCATTTTTGAGTCAATAAGCGCTGAAATTCTTCCAATTAAGACCACACACCTACAAAAAGGAGATTCGATCTGAACAAGATAATCATAAGCAAAGTGAAGCAAATTTATGCCAAATCTCCCACTAATCTTAGGTAATATATGGAAAAGGTAGGTGGAATTAAAGGGTCCAAATGATGAAATTAGAGGTTTATTAGGGCTTATACTTTATTAATAACATGTGATTATAGCAACTAAAATGGCTAGACATTTGTAAGAATAGCTATTCATAGTCATAAGTTATAACAGTATAATCGAAGTGGTCACAAACGACAGCTAAAAGCCATTGTGTAATACTTGAAAACCATTGCCTTTATTGCCTTTTCTAAAGGTAACAATATTGTGAGTTAAGGTAACAATTACTATTTGGGGATTTATGTATTACGTAAGCCAACATTTTCTAAAGGCAATAGCTTATTGCAAGAAATAGTATTGTTGCAACTTTAGGCAACAACAATAGATTGTTGTCGTTTTTATCAAAAGCAACATCATTAATATTAATGTGTTTCTTAACTACAATAACGAATTTTTGCCTACAATTCTCAAGCACATCAATCCAATAGTGTTACGTAGTTATTTGGGTGCAGATACTCTTGAATTTTACAACTCATTCTATCTGGATTTAGGTCAAATATTTGGGTGCAGAAAGAGAATTACTGAAATGGGAGATAATTAGTGTAAAGCATGCCAAAATTTAGGCATGTTTACTCGAAAAACATTGGAGGATAACCTAGCATAACCATGGGTGCCCGTACCAAGTGGCATGACTGTGCCAAATGTGTAGAATTCCAGAAACGTGGCATAGTCTGCCCGTGCCACATGGCATGACCTTGCCAAATTTGCTATGTCAGGACCTATTTAAAGCCTCTTCCCCCATTTGTGTAAGGATCTAATTTTTAGGTTTTAAGAATAGGGTTTAGCCTAAGATTCAAGAGAGATCAGTGTACAATTAGTTTCATTTTGTAGCCACATGTCAAGAGTAATGAAGTTTGATGGAATTAGCCTTGTTTCTCTCTCTTCAATTTTTCATTTTCATTCAAGTTTTGACTTTGTTGAGTTTAATTTACGAGTCCAATGCTCATATTTACATGCTTTTGTTTGTTGGTGGATATTGAAATTAGTGCCTCCTTTTCTTAATCATTCTTCTATTTCTTATCTACTCTTAATATTTCATTCTCTTTCTTCAAATGTCAGATTAATGAGATTAAGTGGAGAATGCATCTACAATCATTGTCCACTTGCCCCAGCAATGGAGGCCATCATCCGTTGTTGGATTTTCAAGCTTTTGAGGTACTCCCCTTTCTCTCTCTTCTTTTAGTTAGTAAATTCAACACTTTGTTAGTTAATTAGATGCTTTGCTGGTTATTGTTAGTTAGTATGATATTTTGCGTTGATTTTTTTAATTATACTTTGTTTTAGTTTAGTTTTTCTAATCTTATTTAGATTAGGATTAGTGAATAATTAGCTTAATTAATCATGCTTAATGACATTTATCGCTTTTCCTAGGTTAGAGTTTGAGCCAAAAATAACTAGTGACTTGATTTTCACATTATCCCAGAGGATGACAAATTTCTAACTTTACTCTACCTCGCCAAAATACTGATCAACACTAGCTTAGGATACATATCTCATTTTCGTTAGGAAAAATTTGTTTGTTGTTAATCATTAGGTTTTGATGATCTCATTTTCATTAGTTCTATTGTGGACCACCATTTGATCGAAACTTCATGTCGTTGATAAATATGATAATTATCACTAATTATAGTTAAAGCACATATACAAAAATAACGTACTCAAATCACATGAATTTGAAAATCGTATACCCATTCAAATATACATATTCTATTGAAGTAGAAATATCGACAATCCTAACAATCAAGGCTTTTAACTATTTATTGAAAGCATATTTGTACGAAAATAGTACAATATAAGAAAATCCTTCATATCAAAAGACTATTCCAGAAACATAACCTAGCTAATGAGTAAAAGGCAACCCACTTCTTTGTCATCCACAAGTTGAGTCTTTGTCATCATTACCTTCATGAAATCATGTTCTTCTAAAAGAAATGGCACTTGGTGCCAATTAGTATAACAGAAGTATCATTTTTGTGCAAAATTAAGCTCTTATTACGAGCTACAAGTATGAACCTGTTTTTCCCAAATATTTGTGACTATTATACAAATACAAATGTCAAAAATTTTAGAGAAAACGAAAATTTAAAGGCGTATGAAACACAAAATTAAAGCACTAGGAAATTGCAGAGACAATGATACCACATCAATTAGCAAGAATATTCCTGGAGAGGATCTGTAAACTTTGGCTAATGGAATTCATTTATCAAAATCAATCAGTGGCATCCTTGGCCTTTTGCATTTTACATTGCAAAAATTTAATATTTTAAGAATTTTAACTAAGTCCTGATCACCCTTTAGCCAATTGTTACCAAGGCAAGCATTTTGGGCAATCGTGAATCTGCAACTCTTAGACAATGCGTTTCTCAACATTCAATTATTTAGTTAGATCTTATATCAATAAGCATATTGTTCAAAAAAGTAGTCAACATTGTTTAGTTTTAAGTTATAACTAAATAAAAAAAAAGTATCAAATGCCATCAACGAATGGATGATTATTACAAGAAATATAGTAGAGGATCCATATATTTCGACCAATAGTATCCACCCATAAGATCTTATAATCATAGACATTACACACAGCCACAGAGGTACAAACATTCATTCACATAATTCTCAAAAGGCCGTTGAAATGTACTCGAAGACAACCACAATATCACCACTTCCGAGTCATCTCTCATCCATCAAAACAGAAACCCAACCATAAGTAGGCTTTGTTCTTTTCATGGGTAAATGTATGGCCCTCACTCCTTCCCACTACTCCCACTCTTTGAAACCTTCATTTAATTTATGTAATTATATATACTAATATTATAATTATTATTAACCAAATATTTGTTATTTTGTAGTGTATTGACGCAGTTTTTGAAAGGAGTTGTTCTAAGTGATAGAAATTGAAGAAGTATTTTTTTTTGGATGCATATTGTTAGGGTTGATGTTGGATCATTCACAAAAAAACTAATGAAGTTATGGTCACACAGAGGGACATGTATTATAATATTTATGCAATTGACATTTTCAAGGCGTACAAGTTTTTGATATCACGTAGAACAAGATTCCAAAATTTCATTCGCTAGTTGAGTTTTAAATTGAACCAAGAAATTTTTGGCATTTGCATCAAGCAATGTATCACTGTGTCCTCTTTTCGGTAGATGGCAGCATTGGTGATATATATAATAGCTATTATATATAGTTGATAGCATTTGTGATATAATGTTGCAGCAATTTATGTATCAATGAAAGATATCACCAATAGCCATTATATGACCAAGACTTGATTATGATTCAACTTAGATCAATGAAAGATAATAGCCATTATATATCTTTCATTGATCTTAAACAAAGTACCTTAAAAGATAGTCAGAAGAAGCTCGGGTTGTCGGCGATTTTAGGAGGCACTTGATGTTGACTTTGATATGCCATAACAATATCGACTGATAACTTCACTAAATCTTGAAAGACTTGATAATGATTCTTGCTTATTGTTGATGCAGAATGCGAGAATCGGATATCAAAATCCCGATAATGTAAGACCCGTGTTTTTGTTTTTTTTTATTTAGTCGTTTCCTGAATACGATTAGGTTGTCAACATTAGAAGTAGTTCGATGTTATTAAATCGAACCTGGATAGATTCGGGAATGAATAGTTGATGAAGGATTACATTATCGACTGGGTTTAGAATAGGAGGTTGCGAGATTGGAGTAGCGATCTTAGTTAACTAAGCTATTGACCAAAAGAAACAAAAAAAAAATATAAGGGGTCGAAGCCCCTTACTTTTGGCTGCCAAAAGGAAACCCCGACCCCCTTTCTCTCCTTTGCTTCTCCTCTTCCCCTTCCTCCTCACGTAAAACCCAAAGAATCGGCCTGCCACTACCACCACGTGCCCCGCCAGCGAACTAGGGAGAGACCACGGCAGTCCCCTGCGTGTGACGACTCACCGCCGACCACCACCCCCTCTTCTCTCCTCTCCTCGCCGCAAACAGAGCTGGGCAATGACACATCTGATGACCTCGAAACACCAGCCAGGTACCGAAATCCGGCTAACCACCCCCAAGCTAACCTCCTCTAGAGATTGATTGGCTAATCTCGACCCAAACCATACGCAAGGAGGCCTAAATCTAGGAGTTAGGGTTTCAGTTCAAGCAAGACATTCAAGCTAGGGTTTGGTCTCAGCTATTAGGCGTGCGTTTGGGACTAATTGGGCCAAGGATTGAGTTTTTCCAGCATCCAAATCGAGCTTGAAAGCCCTTAGAATGGGTCCCCTAACATGGAATCGAGGTGGGTGTCTCTCACCTCCTAAGCTATTATTATTTTCAAAAACATTTTCAGTAGATTGATGTTGCATGTCACATTAGGGATAGCTAAAGTAGTTATAATTGTCAATAATTGAATGAAAATGTGTTGCCTGATGATTTCATACCCGTTTATGGCCAACCGGATTGTATTCCTAGAGTGTTGCTTACTATCGTTAGCTATGCATGTCTCGAATCAATTTTTAATTTCAGCTTAGAAATGCATAGAATCCGTTTATAGGATGTAGCTGTGTTTCAGTTATACCTGAGTTGGTTCGAATCGATTTATGTGCAAAATTGCTGCTTGAAAGTAACTTGAATCATATTATGCTAAAATGACTTAAATAGGCTTGAAATGCAATGTCGAGATAACGAATGATGCTTCGAAATGATGCATGTTATTTCAGTTAGTTCATGCTTGGAAAATGGCTTTGAAATGAATTATGCCTGTTTATAATCGATTCAAGCATGTTTAGTTAGCTCATGGCAAATTAGCAGTTTCGGAACAAAATATGAATGCTTAGAATCGATTTTAGTACATTTAGTTAACATGTGCCTGAAAGTTTGGTGCGAAGTAAGCTATGCATGTTTAGAATCAAGTTTAGTATATTTAGTTAACGCATGTTTGAAAGGTCGACTTGAATAGTAACATCGACACGGTAAACCAATGCCTAAAAGCGTATTATGTCTAAATGACCTAAATGGGTTCAAATAGTAACATTGATATGATAAACGAAAGCTTGGAATCGTATTATGCCTAAATGACCAAATTAGCCTAAATAAGTGAATCGTTTTACGCTTAAATAGAGATTCGATCCATGTTAAGATTAAATGGTATAAATAAGCATGCTTAGTAAAACGCTTGAATCGCATTATGTCTAAAAGACCATATTAGCCTAAATAGTGAATCGTTTCATGCTTAAATAGAGACTAAACTCATGTTAAGCTTGAATGACATAATTGGGTCGACTCGTAACCATGGTGTGATAGACGAACGCCGTGAAACGTAATATGCTTAAATGACGTAATAGGCTAAATGTAACTTAGAGTCAATGAATGAATGCCCGAATCAACGCTTGTCTATTCAGTTGAATTACGCTTATACAATAGCTTTAGGCATAGTATTTTGATAACGAACTGAGCATGTTCGCGTCCCCTAACTACCATACATGAATGCAATCATGTTTCAGGCTTAATTAGTCCAACCTAACATATTAGACATCCGTTTCAAGTTAAGTTCGTATGAATGCTTATATATGTATATATGTGTGTGTGTGTGTGTGTGTGTGTGTGTGTGTGTGCGTGCATGGTTATAACCGTTGGTTGCAGCGCTCTACTAATTGTTAGTTGTTTAATCAGTAAGTCCAGCATCGGTAAGTTGCGTAAGTTATGTATCGCCTTTCAGTATATCATGATGATTAAGATGCTAGATTGTGAAATTGAAACTGAGATGGTAGTTGGATGGTTTGAGGAAGAACTATGAGTGGTTTGAGGTTCTTGTGGTGCGGTGCTTGTGAGGAGGGAGTTTGGGTTGTGAATTAACCGCAATCGTGTGAATTGCGAGGCCATGTGTGGCTCATTGTGTTGAATTGATTATGAAGTGCTTAAATGCGATACATGTGGACCCCCTGTCTTCAAATTGCATTATGTGCATAAGGGTGAGTTTTTCAAAGAATGATTTCATGTTTTGAAATGATAGTAGCCATAACTATTAATGCATGATGGCCTATTTTAACTAAATGAATACAGTTTTGGGAGTGAACTCACTTGAACAGGGGAATCCCTAAAGAGTTTTACAAAAGCATGAGTTGCATGATAAAGCATTTCGCTGTTTGAAATGCAAAGTTATTAGCCATTATGGCCCATACGCTTTAAAGTGGCTAAGATAATGTGCTTCGGACAATATAAAAAGAACGTTGTTAACCTAGGGGAAGGTCCAAAAACCCTAGAGGCCCTGACGAGGGTTGATGTAATGGTCCGATATGTTACATGTAGTCATCCCAGGAGTAAGAGCTTAAGTGTGAGCGTTAGGTCTTACTATGGGGTTGAGAATAGATCTCACCTAATCAGCACCTGTAATGATCTTATGCCAGAAGTATTTTCGTACTAAGTTAAGAAAAGCAATTGGCCTTTACCATTTTAAACGATTAAAAAGGAAAGGAAGTTCTTTTTTATGTGGGCCTAAAAATGCTATATGGAATTATGTATGAAAAGCTTATAAGGTTCGTTATATGACCAACACGAAATGAAACTTCCTTTGAAAGCCAACAATACATTTTCAATAAAAGAGAGAAAGCTTTCTACGTATGACATGTGCATGTTCTAAGTATAACTTATGAATGAGATACTAAGTAGGATACGAATATGAAAAGAAAGTCTTATGAGCATATTTCATGCATACCCTATGAATGAGATTTGATTGAGACTTGAAATGTGTATATCTTATTCACCTCATATGAATGAAATGCCAAGAAAAGTATGATTATAAAGAGGAGATCACCTTATGTGCACATCATGTGAATAAGGATTCATGCATAGTTCGAATAGAATGCTAAGAAGTTATGTTATGTAAAAGAAAGTCTCTGTGCTTAGCCTCGTCACTTGTTTAAGTGTTTGACTGCCTATTAGTAAAAACGTTTGGTCATTTAGAGACCTAGAAATGTGTTGGAGTGCTTAAAGTCAAGTTTATGATTAGTAATGTTTCCATAGGAATTTTATGAATGCTTAATATGATAGTAAAGTATGAATACGTGATATGTGACAAGTAAGGATATTATTGCCTGCAACGGTTTTGGTTTTAAGGGAGTTAGGGGACACTCACTGAGCGTGTGGTTGCTCATCCTACTACTCTTTCCCCTTTTGCCCCAGGTTTTCTTTATGACACGGGGAAGTTTAGTCAGCTATGTCAAGATGGAGTCTATTCTCACTTGCAAGGTGTCATGTGTGCCTACTTATGTCTTTAATGAAGTCATGTAAAGTATTCTTAGTCAGTAAACGTTTGTAAACAAGTATTCTAGTTCATGTAATGCATATTGTTTATAAGTCGCTCTGTATGGCCATATGAGCTAACCATTTAATTAGTTAGATGTCTTCTTTGTCAAAGTTAGTTATGTTTTGGGATGTAAACCCCAATATTCTGGTTATGTGAACCGTTGAGTTGTATCTTTTACTTTTCCTGTATTAATGAACTATTCTGGTTGTTGTACTTCGAGCAAGTGGCTCGTGGAGTTATGAACTCCAACGTGCAGTCGTTGAGCTTCTTTTAAATGTTTTGCGCTTCCGTTGATTTGTAGGGATTTATTGTAAGGCTTTTAGCCTGGAAATGGTCAGTTTTTAGGGGAAACTCTGTCCGTTTCGTCCCAGAATTTAAGTGAAAAGTTAAGAAAACGTAACACTTTCGGCCCTAGGGGCTGGGGGTGTTGCAGATAACTTGCTCCTTGCCAAAATGTATACTGTTATTGCAACTATTTCCTTAAAACAACCCTTGTTCAGTAATTTCCTCCATATCTGATGTTAACAAGATGTATAAAAGCATCTCGTTTAAGGCGTAGAAGTTTTTGATCAAAATCAGGACGATTACCATATAACATCGATGGGTGAAATTTCCCCCACGGTCCCCACCCATCATCTTTGGTGTCTTCGGTGTGGACTTTGAGGTTACTGTGAACTACTTTGTTCTAGTGTATACAAGAGAATAGTGTCGACAACACGTTCTTCGTCATCCCACATTGTAAATCATGTAATCATAAAGAATTAAATGGAAAGTCAAGCAACCTTTGATTTGTCCAAACAATAATCATATTTCACAAGTACTTGTTATCCATCATTGATAGCCTTCATACACATACGAGCACTGCAATTCCCTTGTTAGTCATTGCAATCATACAGCATAACTAAAAACTCACACCAAACAACACTAGCCAACACAAACCCACCAAATCATAAACCACGAAAGCAAACTGAATTGAATTAACATTGTCCATACACCAAAACAAACATAAACGTACTGTTATCCGAACAGTGCAACCAAATGTTGCGACTGGTGTAACACATCCATCAAGTTTCTTGAAAGAGCCGACTAGTCACACATCTCCAAACCCTCTAGCTTGTAAGTTTCTGTGCATATCCTCATTATCAAATATTATAAAGTAATTTGCATCCTCCTCACGTCTAATGTACTCCATCACCGCACAATTTGAAATCTGATCCTCTTGTAGCAATCCCAAGATGTTCCCCCAACTTTGCGATAACCTGTTGGTAAATAGATGGTAGGGTTGGGCTCTAGCCTCCTCCCTTATGCGGAGCACAATGAGGGCATTTTGAACTTGTGCATCTCGCTCTAACGAGTAAAGTAATTCTTACCTCAGCTGCTTGCTATCACCTAAACTTTGACTTTCACTTCCATGCTTTCGAGTGCTAGTATGAACACTTCTTGGAAGAGATTGACTCTCCACTGCACCAATGAATTGTACCTCCTCATTGGAAATATCTTCATTAGCTTCATCACTATCGCCCATGTGTTCTTCCAAATCACTTGCCTCTTTCTTGTTTTTTCTATTTGGTTGGCTTCCTGAAGCAACCATCAATGGGGAAAAGCTCATTGCGCCTTCTGCATGCCAACCATAGAATACTGCTTTCATCTTGTCTAATTTTACAGGAACTCTCTAATAAAAATATTTAAATTTCCCCCAGTGCATGCCAACAAAAACATTTTGTTACATATAGTACAAAACAATGATATCATGTGAATTAGTGTGCTTTAAAGTGTAATAAGATTACATAATGTACCTGAACAAACCTGGCCCAAGCATCATTAGTCACTTGCATAGCCATAGGGTTATAATAAACACCAACACCTGTACCTTCTATGAGCCATTCCCAAGCTTTCAATTTCTTCAACATATCATTATAATGGTTTCTAATATGGGAGGCACCTCTATCGATGCCCTCATTTTTCAACAACACTTTCACCATAGGCCACTCAAATTGTGATGCCCATTGTGGTTTTGTTTAATCCACAAGTCCAACGACTTTTTGCCCTCCTTATTTGTCCAATTACTTGATTTCTTTCCAGAAGAGGCCACAACATATACGTTTCTTTTACCATCAGCAATCCATGACAGATAAACTTTACCATTTAAAGCATGAACCAATAAGGGTAGCTATAGAAATTGGCTAGTAATACTTTGAACTCATAAAATCATATAATTAATGAATCAAGCTGGTGCAGAACATCATATACTAAGAATTAAGTATGTTGGAGGTCACAATTAATTTGAATAATATATTATGCTACAATCTAACAATCATATAATTTCAATTTCAATTGCATAACAACATATTAGTTTTTTGTACGATATATTCACCCACAATATTCTTAGTATACCACATCTCCCAAACGCTAATTGGAATAAAATTCATATAAGTAATTGAGAATCAATTAATTTTTATACCTTTAATTACTTCACATTCCAAAATAGAGGGAAAGATGAAATAGTCCAATAGCAAAGAGATGAGACACAGGGACACGTTAGGTTCAGATTAGCCAGCCGGTGGATGCATCCGCAGTGGGTACAGTGCGCAAAGTGGGCAGAGAGAGAGAGAGAGAGAGAGAGAGAGAGAGCGAACGCTAGAGATATATCACATCCAGTAAATAAAACCAATCCTCCATCCAAGATCTGACCTTAGCATGAATGAGTGAGGGTAGAGGCAGATTTGTCACAGACAGAAAAAAATCGAATGACAACCAGATCTAACCTCACAGTCGCAATTCCCGGTGGTTCCTAGTTGCGGAGGGGGCCCCATGGTTCAACGGCGGGCACTGAATCAGTGACGAGCATGGTTCGCCAATGAGCACAGTTAAGTGGCGAGCAATGACAGGCCAGAACCTAGCATCAGGCATTTTCATACAGAAGAGAGGCATGTGGGTTGGGGGGGAAGACATAATGTTTTGAATCTACTGAGGGGAGAGGTAGATTGTTTGAGATAAGGTGTGCGGTTGCATTTGGATAAAGGTAGGGTTTTTTACCTTTCATTTATTTAATAACTTATTCCATATCTACCTTTTGTTTAATTAACTTAATTTTTAGCTTTTTTTTGTGGTTGCTCAATTCATTATTTTTATTGTGTTTGAAAAGTTCAAATTAACTATTTCATGTAAATATAACATACTTATATCTATAATAAACATATCAATAGAACATTATTAATATGTATACATATAATAATTACAATAAATAAATAAATAAATATACAATTTTCACATTAGTTTATCATTCACATATAAACCATGGATAAAAAAATAAATGCGAACACATAATATTTTTAGTCAACAACAAAGCTTAAATATAGTTAATTTCATGTTACACAAATCATTCGCATAACTAATATCAATAATCTCACTTCATTCCACATTGTCCCACTCTATTCCACTTTTTCCCACTCTGTTCCAATCTTACACATTTCTTCCTACTCCATTCCATTCCTATCCATTCTTACAAACAACAAACCACTCATACCCATTCCTACCCACTTCTTCCCACTCTACTTCATTCCTTTTCATTCCACACATGCAAATATACTCATGAAAAGAACAAGGTCGTAGTCCCACTATTTCAATCAACTGGATAACGAAAAATGTCAAAATTTTGGTAAAACAAAACGTTAAATTTTTAAAAGATCCAATTAAATTACGATTCTGAGATAGCTAGTTTGAAATCCTAACCTTATCCATTGGTGCAATTGAATAATTGACGGCAAACATGGAGATAGACTTGGTTTCTGAGTTGGATGCCTCTACACCCACTTTTTAAGGCAGTGTTTGGTTGGGGAAAAAATGATTTTATCGGAAAATAATTTTTCAATTTTCCGTTGTTTGGCACAACAAAGGATAAAAGACTATTTTCCAAAGAAAATGATTTTCCCCCCAACAGAGGAAAACAATTTTCGTTTTGAGAGATAGGAAGTTAATTTTCTTCCTTCAACTCTTTGATGATATGATCAGCCGGAATTTATGTGCGAAATTTGATTTCAATAGTTTGGATAGAAACCTGACTATCCGATAGGAAATATTAAAATAAACTCAAGTCTTAAATTTTCAGCTCAAATTTATTGCATTGGATCAACATTTATCTTCACCACGACAATTTAATTGACGTTTTTTGCTACTAAAATCATTCAGTCGACTCGCCACTAAAATAATTTCAATGGTTTGGATCAAAATTTGATCATCAAATAGAAAACAGTAAAATAGGCTTAAATTTAGATTTTGAAGTTAATCTTTTATTTGGTCAACATTTTTTTCCATAGCGACAATTCAAATGATATTTTTCACCCCTTAAACAATGCAACCAATATTTCTCACCACTAAAACAATTTCGTAGTTTGGATCGAAACTTGATAATTGGATATCAACGATTAAAATAGGATCAAATTTGTATTTTGAGCACGACATTCCTTCATTTAATCAACGTTTTTCTCCGCCACAACAATTCAATCAATATTTTTCGCCACGTAAACAATTTAGATGACGTTTTTAATCCCTAAAGTAATTTCAATGGTTTAGATCAAAACATGATTATCTGAGAGGAAGTATTGAAGAACTCAAACAAGAATTTGAAGCTCAACATTCCTTCATTTGGTCAATATTTATCTCAACTGCGACCATTCAGTCAATATTTTCGCCATTTAAATAATTCATTTTTCTCTTTTTCATGGAAAATGATTAATCTTGTACTCAACGAAAAATGTAACATGAAAATCAATTTTCCTTGGAAAACCATTTTCCACAGAAAATGATTTTTCAGGAAAACCATTTTCCTCCCAACCAAGCACTACCTTAAAAAGTGGGGTAATCCAAAATTTGCTTTTTCTTCCTCCAACCCATTTTCCTTTTTTAATGCTACTAGTTTTTTCCCAACCAACAAAACCAAGGGCCAATGCCCAATAAGAACATCTACACGGGAGCCAATGAGGCAGGTAATCCAAAATTTACGTAAAAACTTCCTGCTCCTTTATATTTCTCAAAAGGTTCCATTAGAGAGATGAATTTTTTTTCTTTTGTGGGCATCTAATATCGTCCAAATTAAACTTGAAAAATTTGCTTATTCAACTCGAATCAAGATTGGGTTAACAACTATATGATCATGTGTGTCTTGGACCTTTTGGTTATTGACATCTTCAACCCAGTATGACTTTGGTTTGTGTTATTTTTTCTCGAGTTAACTTGATTGAAGTTTGGTTTAACAACCTTGTTTAGCAAAGAAAAATGAATTTTTAGAAACGTCAGATCATACTTAATTTAGGTATGTTCAATTTGAGTTGGACTCTAAGTTGAGATAACCTTATTTCACCTCATGGGTCAAATATGGTTATCGGCCATTTGGATTGCATAAGTGCGTCATTGACTGATCCAGTTAATTAGCAAAATGGTTCAACTCAATAGTAAAATGATCACAAATCGTGTGATTGAATTTCAAACTAAGGTTATGGTATATTAAATTTCATGTTTGATTTAGTCCTTATTTTTGTTGAAGATGCCAAATATACAATTTATTTAGTTCTGATTCGGTTTAAGTATTCAAATCAAGTCAAATTGAACCCTGATACATTTGGATCAAATTGGAACAAAGTAGGATCGTTTTTTCTTTTCTTTTCTTTTCTTTTGTTTTGGTTTTAGGGGTTTGGATAAGTTTCTAGTTTGTAATAGTTTATATCATGTTTGGTCAAGATCAAGTTGTTCAGATACGTGATCGGTATTACTGACAGATATAGGAAAATTGTCTAACAGTGTCTATTTCCGTTTTTTTAAAAATATTAAGTTTTTATTAAGTGACAATTTTAGATTGTTTTGAATTTTTTTGGAAGATTTTTTTTATTGAATTTTTTACCAAATTTGTGGCCTAAAGGTTGTCGTGGATACCGTTTAGTGAACTTTGTCTACCACTTATTTATGTATAATGATAAGAACACGCCATTTTATAATGTTTATTGATATCTACTCGTCTATAAGTATTTACTAACCATTTTATGTTATATTAGATGGTAGTAAGATTGATGGGTAAGATGTCAAAAACGTCCTTTGTTTTTTTGTTTTTTTTGGGGGGGTGGGGTGAGGGCTATCGAATTCAATTTAACTTGTTAGTTAAATAAACTACTATAAATTCATTTGCCATTACTTTGAAATAACTAGACTTGTTAGTTCGGTGGGCAAGTTAAAATATGGACCGTGATGTATTCGGGTTCGGGTAAAATATGGATCAGGTGTATTTCGGATTTGGATAAAATACGAGCGAATGTATTTCGATTGTATGGGTTTCGGGTCAACCAAACGGGTCTAGGGCGCCTATTCCTTGAGTTATTTCCCTTTTGTCATAATTTAAAACTCCCCACATTTAGTACTTGAAGTTCTTCGTATTTGATGAGAAAGCATTATCATTATAATTTCCTAAAGGAATATTAAAAATATTCTAACTTTTCATTATAAAATATGAACGTTATGTATGGGCGGGCAAAGAGCTGAGACCACTTTGGATTGGATGGGTTAGCCTGTGCATTAAAATAAGGTTAATAATGGGTCACGTCATTTATGGGTCAGCCCGTCTAAAATATGTTCACAGGTCGGAGCAGTTCGACCTGCTGATAATCCTTTTAATAAATCGATATTTTCTTTAACTAAGTTGTCATTGTCTAATCATATACTTTCTTACTGGGCCGGTCATAATACGAACACAGGTCAGCCACTTGCCTAATACTGACATTATAGTTTGAAACCAACCAAAATGGAAATCAAATGAAACGATAATGGAGAAGTACAAGATATTATAATTATCTTTTAATTGTAGCATCAAAATTTTAGATTATTGCTCTCTCTCTCTCGCTCTCATCTCGGCCTAGTAGTCTCTGCAAGCTCTACAATAGCCACTCCGTTCAATAGACCTTGAGCGTCGTCCTGCCAAGCCACTCCTCCAATTAGCCGCCCTAGTGTTCCATAATGCGACGTCGGTCAACAACACGATGTTATACTTGTCACGTTCAACCAGGAGGGTAGTGACTGGTGCCACTTTACGTCATAAGCACAATGGATGTGATGTCCTAGGAGAGGTTTAAGACTAAACCACAAGTTCAAGTCAAAAACATTCCCAAGCAATAAGTATCTCGAAATTGAAACTTGGGTAGTAATTGGATAAACTACGAAGATTTAGGATAAGACACCACCCAAAGAAAGCCTAGGGCTCTTAATCTCCTCCAAGGATAAGACACACCACCAAGGAGATGATTAAGACTCACTTGAACACCAGTTTAGTTGGCCAAAAGTGAAGATAAGTAGGGAGAGAATTTATGGGGCTTAAGGAACCAACTCAACTTCATTCATAAACTCACAATTTGTGCTACAACTTAACTCAAGTAAGGTTTATATAGGGTTGGCCATTACACTAGGAAACAACTATACTTAGAAAATATGCAAATACAACTCACTAGACTAGCATAGAAAATATAAGAATCAAGTTACTAAATAAACTGGTAAGAAAACGATGCAAAATAGAAAGCTAGGGCTTTGAAGCTTGTTTCCATGAGCTTGGAGACTTCTTGTCTTGAATTACCACCTTGGCATAGCTAAATGAAGCTTTTGGCGCTAGGTGGTCATGCACTTGTTCTCCAGGAGTGAGGATTTCTAACGCATTAAATGAAATAAATTACTTTTCAGTCCCTTGAGGTCTGTTGAAATGGATTTTTGATGACACGTTTTTAGAAAAATATTTATGGGACTATTTAGTTTAGCGCAAATGGTTTCTGGAGCATAAAACTTTAGGTTATCAGATTTCTGGGTCACTAGTATTTATTTCTAGGTCCTTGAACTTTATGAATTTTCTGGTTTTGGGCCAGCTAGGGTTTTAAATGCAACTACATCAAAGTTTTGGGCTGTTTTGCAAAACTACGCTTATATTTATGTTTAAACTTCTTATAATGACTTTAATGGTACTAGATATCACAATAAACTACTTATATCTCAAATACTATATTTTCTGCGATTAGAGGCCACCGTGCTTAGCAAAAAATAATTAAGGCCTAATTAGAGAGTTTTGACAATTACCTGAACTTAGTCGGCACTGGACCCTGGCATTCTTTTAACTTCCAGTTTATAGAGATTGCTAATCTCAACCACACCTTCCTTAGATCAGGCACAACATAGATTCGTTTCATTTCCTACCTCGAATCTTAGTCACTTATCAAATTTTTAATCTTTTTCAAGGATAGTGAAGTTTCAATCAAGAAATTATAATATTGAATAACGTTCCCTACGGGGAAACTTCTTTTGTTGAAAGCTTAAAAGTGGGAATATTACAATGGAAAGCTTGATGAGAAACTTTAGCTAAGATAATTAGAGATGCTTGCTCATAGAAAAATGGAGAATCCCGACTTCTCTTTTGCTCAAGAATGCTCAAATGACCGTTTCCCCTTCTCAGCACTCGGCTTCTTCTTTTATGGAGGGGATGAGGGTATATAGGATGCCCTATTGGCTACAGTACACACTAATTTTAGACATGGCTACAGTTACGTTTACATGGCTATAGTATACTGCTTTATTTTACAAGCCTGACACTTGTCAAAATGGTACAATAATGGAGCAACCACTTTTTAGAGCCTTTTAATGATGATAGGACTAGTCATCGTTGTTGAGATTCTCCATGCCTCTGTCTCCTACTATGTCTTCCAGACCATAATTATTTGGATAATCATCAAAATCTTCAATCAAATTGAAGATGCTCTAGGTTCCATTTCTCAAATAATTTAAGAAGGTATTTCTATCCTTTTTCTGATAAGAGTTTTCTAACTCCAACATCAAACAGATAATCAAAGATATCTTCTGAAACAGGTCATTCCACCTTCACGTATTCTTTAAACTCATTGCCATAGGGGAAAGCAGTGTTTCCTTAATGCATTAATGTTTTTCCTTGTTTAATTAATGCCCAACGTTGATGATGAATGTTGTAAAAACTGATGGCTCTTGCTAAAGCAAGATCAGTAACTAATTCTCGCCGATATGAAAATCATTCTTGTCGTTAATCATAGGATTCATCTTAATCAACAATCTGTAAACGATGATGGGCTAGTTTGGCTTTTCCATTCTCATACTCGGTTAGTGCACAATATGTCGCCACATATAGGCATCGATTATTTGGAATTTTTGTTAGACCATTAGCAGATTTTAGAATCCAATCGATCCTTCTGAACATGCATTGTTAGAACTTGGTTAATTTTGAGAAAAATGGGTACTTTGGATATGGAAATTCCAGAAAATAAACTACCCTCCCCTACTTTGAAACTTTAATGACAGGGTCATGTAGAGAGATTGAATTTGATGGAAAACTAATACCACCCGAGAAAGTAGATTGTTGTATTCTAAGTTTCCCAAAATATCATAGGAATAACTATGATAATAGTCAATGTAGGTTGCATACCACTCATTGAGCCATTTTTCTGGGACATGATCTAACACCTCCAACCCCTAGGGTTAGAAGTATTAACGATTTCTTAATTCCAACTTAAATTCTGGGGCAAAACGGACAAACTTTTGCCTAAAAATGGGATAAAACCAGGATTCTAGCCTTATAACAAGTTCTTGCACTCGATAAACACACAGACGTATATTCATAACTCAACGGCTACACGTCGGAGATCACAACTCTACGGGCCACACACCTAGAGTATACTAAACAATATAGTTCAATAATAGAAAGAATTGGAAACTACTACCCAACGGATCTCACATCTGGAGTACTAGGGTTTACATCCCAAAACACAATAAACAACTCCAGCTATAAGACGACTGATAAATTAGATGGCCGGCTCACATGGCCATACAGAGCGACTTCTAGACAATATGCTTTACATGGCTTCAGTAATTGGCTTACATGTATTCAAGAACTTAAATTACATCACAATACGTTACTAAGCTCACAATTTACCTACAAAAGCATATAAGTTTACTTCTAGGGCAGCAACAGAGACTCCACCTCAGCTTACAAGAACCAACTTCTACCTGTCACTTTAGGAACCTGGGAAAAAGGGGAAAAGATAGGGGGATGAGCTACCACACGCTCAGTGAATGACTCCCAACCCCCAAAAAACAAAACAGTTGCACATCATACTTTAAGTAGCACTTAGACACACAATCTGATATATAATATCATATAATATGCATATAGGGTCCTCTACACTTATCGTCACCTTAGTGACCTTTGTAGTACGATGGTAACCATATACTCCTTCTGATTCACGCCTAAGGTACTCAACTTGCCTGAACTAAGTCTCTTATAGCTTATTGGTGGTAATTCCATGTTCTATCAACATAAGATCACATAATGTAAGCATAACGCCACATAACACGCACACATGATTCATTAATAAGCTATCCCATGCAACAATTCAGGTATTAGATGCAATAGAACACTTAGGTCACATATGAGCACCTAACGTCAAGGAGTTAAAACAAAATGACCAAGTGAGACCGTTTTTCCAACAGAGTAAGATTAATGCATATAACTTAAATCAATGGAAGTTCTTATAAAATCGCCGTTATGCACTTGGCAGACAATTGAAACTCAATAAAAACTCTTTTCAAGAAAACATGCACCTTTTCAAATGTTTACACCAACATCACCCTCGAACGAGGCATTCACATCACATAACATGCACGAAATCATTTTCATAGGCATCGGAATCCCATATTTGTGCTGGGTACGGGTGAGGTCGTCACTCATGTCCCACCGTACTAGTGAGATCATCACTCACATTTCATATTATCCCCGTTGGGATCTTCCAGGGCGCCCACTTATGGGTCTACTCCCTAGGGAACATATTACCCCCGTTAGAGTCTTCTAGGGCTCCCATTTCTTGGTCTATCTCCCTAAGTATTAGGGTTCTCGAGAACCAGGCATTCTCCCTAATCATTGTACATGTAGCACCATTTTCCTAGCCCAAAATGTTTTAGATGCGTTTCACCTCTGAATGCGTCTACATTAGAACTTTCATTGTCTCACAAACAATGATATTGTCATTCTCATGAAGCTCAAAGCCTTAATGATTTCACATCCACTTAAAAAGCATAACCACACATTTGGTAAAATATTCTTAAAACGAGTTAATCTTTGCATATTCATTCACTCTTCAAGAGGGGTAACATGGAAACTCATTTTAAAGCATTAACAGTGACATCAACACATGAATATCTTAATTTCTTTACAATTCCGATACAACAATAATTTCGCAACACATTTTGTCTCAAAACTCTCGTTGCATCACGAAAATGGCACTTTCTTTCTCATGAAGGCTAAATGACTTAATAGGGTCATTTAAATTTTAAAAAGAATACAACCATTCTTGTTATCAAATTACGCTTCTAAATGAGTTAATGGCAAAATACACATTCATTTTTCAAAGCAAACGTTGCTAAAACTTGTCTCAAAATCTTACATACCTACAACTCATTCATAGTTAGTTTCGCTTAAAAGTATCCTTGTCAAATGAATGCTCTATAGTCATTACTAATCACATAACTCAACATGCTTGTCATATCATAGTAGTTAGCATGCATGCTTATTAACATGCACCATTAAGCATAACATAAACATATTCACTCATAATTCACATTGTTTCCAACCTAATGGCCCATTTAAGTAACTTCGAGAAACAACTAAGGCGTCAGTAAACGTTCAAGTCACTTGTTTAAGCAGTTAGGATGTTGTTTTAGCCATAGTAATGAAGAAACCACTCTTAAAAAAATTACTTGAAAGATTAATTATTTGAAAGCATCAATGTGAGAATGGTAGCGTGTGCTTAGTGAATCAAGCGGGTTTTAATCAAATTGACTCCTATTTCGCAAATTATTCGGCACGAGACCCTTAAACATGAATAGGCAATTTGAACGAGTAGGGTTGCAACACTTGGACATGGAACTCAGTCGCGACATACACACATAGCACAGATAAGGCATAGACTAATAAAGTCGTAATCTTGATTTAGCAGCACGCAATTGTAGACTCGATGCATTTAACATCTACATATTATCATGCTGATACTCAAAACAAGTTCAACATTTATGCAAGCACGTTCGATCATGGAAACAAGTACACAATTAGCACATCTAAACACTTCCACAATTTACCAATTTAAAACTCTCAACTCGCTCCCTCCTTACAGCACTGAACACAACAGTCCTCAAAACCATCGCAGTTCAACCTATATGATTCATCGACTACTTGCAATTTCTCAACTCGTTATAGTTTCAACCTAACTACTAAATTAGTTGTCACAAATATTTCAAAAACATTTGCAAATTAGGACTAGGTTTCGGCATCAGGAACCACCCACTTGGACTCCAAGCTTAAGGACCCAACTCCTGGGTTAATTGGGCAAATTTTTCGCGTTGAAATCACGTTCCCACACATGCAGGTCGTGGTGGTTGTACTTGTGTAGGTCACGGTGGTGCTGTTTTTGGTTGCGGTGCTTACGGCTTGACCCTAGCCTCGGTTTTTCACGCTCCACTGGAGCTGCTTCCTCTCCCTTCCTCCCTGCTCGCCGGCGGCGAACGGGCTGTTGTCATCCTCCCCTCCTGTTCATCATCACTCTTACTCAATCTCTCTGTATTGCGGTGGGTCCTGTCGCGGTAGCCGCGGCTAGGGATGGCCGGCTTGGTGCGACAGTGGCCAACCAGGTGCCGGCGTCGTGGCTGTGCACCGTCACTGCCTTCTCTCTTTCTTTCTCTCTCTCTTCCTCTCTCTGGTGGTTTCGCAAGGGCTGGGTAGCATAGAACCCCCCCTGATTCCTTATTTTACGAAGCGAAAATGGGGTCTCGACCCCCCTTTCGTTCCTTTCTTTTGTCTATTGTTATTTTGGTATCACTTAATAAACTGATCCCAGTGCTAATTAGTCTAGTCTCGTTCGATCTCAACCTCAAACACGCTCACTCATCTTACCAATTTTGTGTAATCACGTCTTAGCTACCTAATTAATGAATTTACTAGTTTTACATAATTGCAAACTAAATCAAGAAAGCAAAAGCACTTCGTATAAATATTGCACCTAGTTGATTCGTAAACAAATAGTCTAACATGGTCAACTAAATAGAACACAGTCAATGAAAACACTAACCCAAACAGTTAGCCCGAGTTCAAAATCCCGGGAGTTGCATTCTCCCCCCTTAAAAGAATTTCGTCCTCGAAATTCCAAAGTTCACAATTCAGTCAAACACAAAATGCTCACATGTGTACTATGATCTACACGATTTGCACTAGGATCCATAAATTTCATTTTGCGATTAACTACATCTTTTAAATCGAAAGAAAAAGGGCTTATGGTAGCTAGTCTCCTCCTCGCCAATCCTCTTCAAGCATCTACTCATTCTATTTAGGCGCCGGGGGCAAACGCATAAAAGAGGGGCAAATGAGTTAGTGTGGAAAACCACATTAAGCTTATTTAAAAACGAACACCGACCCTCAATTATCTAAACACTATTCACATGGTGAACAGCAACTCTATGTATATACATCATTAAGAATCGAAATCTAAAGGTATGACAATTGGGCGATAACATCTCAAGGTTATATACAGGTAGTTTCTTTCTAAGACATGAATTTAAATCACCTTTAAGATCGAAACGGTTAACCTAGACACTAGAGTAGTAAGGGCATCACATAGCATCACGTAGCATGAATTTAGTATAATGACATCGTATAGACTAAAAAACTCAGCATTATCAAGCCCAAGAATCATAAGCAACATGAACTAGTCTAACACGTACATAGCAAGCATATTATAAGAGGGAAACATATGCAACTGACATTCCTATGTTTATACATCGACCCCAGCTAATTTTTAGGCCTTTTATTCATGGTAACTTACGCAGGACATGTCAAGGTCGTATGAAGGCGGTCAGCGTAAGTAGGTTCATTCGAAAGCATGAAGATATCAAATCAATCCGCCAAGAAGTTACCACATCACACCAAAATGGTAGAGACATCATAATACATTACCTTAATTACAATGGTTTACCTAATATAAACCTCTACCCTCAAGTTTCCATATGGAATTGGTTTCTCTCTAAGTCATGAAGACATGCAGGCAAATTGACATGCTCATGTCCCAATGAGGATGACACAAGTATATGCCACTATATAGTTAAACAGCACCAAAACACGTCCAGCAAATGCTTTAACTGCCATGTTCCACAACTTTAAGGACTAGGTTATACAGTTTTCATATGGCCGCAAGTACACCTATACATCATCATGCCATATGAAACACATAGGCATTTACATATCCAAACAAAGGTTGGCCCCTAAATGCCATGTACTAGCATGTTATCCTGAGTAAACAAAATATATCCAATGGTGAGCACATGTAAATGCAAATTCTAATAGTCACTAGGCTGTGTATTAAATATATGCGCATAAGGCCATTCGAGCTATAACATGAAGCAATAGGAGTCATGTAATGCAAGTAACACCCCAACGATCTTATGACGTGATAAGCCATACATATTAGACCATGCAGCCAATTCAAATGCATCCTATATAGGCTCAAAACAGGTACTAAGATGCGTATGCACTTATCAGTTCATTTACATAACTAGCCAATGACCCAACTCCTATAATGCATTAATGACCGTGCAAAAGGAACGTGAGTATCTATATTTATGCTAACATGACCTTGGATGCTCTACCATGCTACCTTTCTTACCCATAAGGTATACTCATCTATAGATGTGAATACATGCAAATGTAACTCTATTGTCATTAAGTCACACATTACATGCATCGAGTTCAATTACTCCAACTATAACATGAGGGAATAGGATTCATGGACTATAAATGATGATTCAAGAGTTATGTTGTGCGACTAACTGCATAAATCAAATTGCTCGACTAATACAGTCATAAGTTTACTCAAGTTCAACTAAGCAACCGCTGAAGACTCATTCTCTTAGCATTTGACCACAAACACATTGATGGCCAAAATCATAACAATCCTAACTATAGGTACTCCCATGGCTTCACATAGCACATGACGCCATAAGCATTCCTTAAGACACGCAAACTCGCGAGGTTGTCACATACGAAAAACGCTAGACGTGTATGCACGCGTGCAATCCTATTTGCAACCTATGGTCAACAGTATGCCCTAAAACTCACCCAAATTTAGGAGAGATTGGTGACCAATGAGCTATGGTCGTTTCAAGTGTGGTCGACATTAATGGTCTTCCAGGTATGCATCAAGATCTTATGAGACACACCTGTCCCATAAGTGATTATAGGAATCTTACCATGCATGTCGCTCACCTTAGTTGGAATTGTTTACTACGTACAATTCCAAAGTCTGCTAGGCTCTCTCTCCCTTGCGCTTTCTAGGTGTATTAGGGTTCATTCCGGCCAAAACAATGCCACCCCACATCACGAATAATAGTGCTTATGATAGAAAGTAAGTAATGCACTTTACATGCAACAATGACAAAGTTGGGGAACGACAGGTATGCTCACACAATGTTCAACAAGAACCTACTGCTAACATTTAATCTTTCAAGGATGCATATGAAAATACCCCCTAATTTACTCTAGAAATTCACTATTCACAAGAGGAAGGTATCATTGAGTAGGATTATCGATCATAGCAACTAATGTCCAATCATTCCTTTCCTAGTCCATTACGAACAACTCCCTTGATATACACATCTTTACACGTACACATTCACAAGCAGCATTCCGACACGCATAAGAACATGAACTTGTGAACCTAAACTCATTCATCATTACTAAAGAAACGCAAGTCCTTCTGTGGAAAGTAAAACTTAACTCAATACCCAGCAGCACATTAACATTTCAAAATCTTGAATTTCATGGGTTGAAAATAACTTATCTATTTTTAGCCTCTTCTCTACCATCTCGAAGCACATCTGCTCTCTCTATTGTAGGGCCTTAGGAGCAACCCGCACGTAGGGGCAAAGCATGAGCTTAAAAAAAGATTTTCAATTGTTCGAGTTTAAGTCAATGTGCTTTAACTTTTGATTGTCTTATCAGGGCACACGAATAAAACATTTACTGTTCGAACCATCACTTAGCTCACACAAGAATGCGCAAGTTAATTAGGTTCGCATTCTAACACGTGACTCACATTTATCTGATTGGCGTAACTGAATCATAAAACAGTTAATCAATCAAGTTAATTAGTACGTTAGGAACACATTGCTCCAATGGAGCACCCACAACGCTACCTTAAAGCATGAGGGGCCATTTAGGTCCTATACTAATGCATAATTCACCCCTTTTAATCAATCGACCTACTTGGACCGCATATAAGTCGCAATCGAGTATGCCATGAGGCACACTTGTACACAGAGTACGACATATGTCACATTATCACAAAGTGTTCCTAGGCGACTATATGAAATGCAAGACTCAGGTCACGACCTATGGTCGTAGAACCTTACTTTGATACCATTTCTAACACCCTAACCCCTAGCGTTAGAAGTATTAACGATTTCTTAACTCTTAAATTCTGGGGCAAAACGAACAGAGTTCCGCCTAAAAATGGGCTAAAACAAGGCTTCTAGCCTTTGTTCCTTCACTCGATATACGCACAGACATATATTCATAACTTGATTACTACATGCCAGAAATCACAACTCTATGGACCACATACCCGAAGTACACTAAACAATATAGTTCAAAAATAGAAAGAATTGGAAAGTACAACTCAACGGATTTCACATCTAAGGTACTGGGGTTTACATCCCAAAAGGAAATAAACAATTCCAACTGTAAGATGACTTATAAATTAGATGGTAGGCTAACATGGCTATACAGAGCAACTTCTAGACAATATTCATTACATGGCTTCAGTAATTGGCTTACATGCATTCAAGAACTTAAATTACGTTACAATACGTTACTAAGCTCATAATTAAACTACAAAATCATATAAGTCTACTTCTAGGGCACCAAAGGAGACTCCACCTCGGCTTACGCGAATTGACTTCTACCTGTCACTTTAGGAACCTAGGGAAAAGGGGAAAAGGTAGGCGAATGAGATACCACACGCCCAGTGAATGACTCCCAACCCCCAGAAAATAAAACATTTGCACATCATACTTTAAGTAGCCCTTACACACACAATTTGATACATAATATCATATAATAAGCATGTAGGGTATTCCATATCTGTTGTCACCTTAATGACCTTTCCAGTATGATGGTAACCTTTTACTCCTTCTAATTCATGCCCAAGGTACTTACCTTGCCTGAACCAAGTCTTTTATAGCTTATTGGTGGTAATTCTATGTTATATCAACATAAGATCACATAATGTAAGCATAACATCACACAATATACACAAAAGATTCAATAATAAGATATCCCATGCAACAATTTAGGTATTGGATGTAATATAACACTTAGCTCAGACACAAGCACCTAACATCAAGGAGTTAAAACAAAATGACCGAGTGAGACCCTTGTTGCAAGAGAGTAAGATTAATGCATATCACTTAAATCAATGGAAGTTTATACAAAACCATCGTTATGCACCTGGCAGATAATTAAAACCCAATAAAAACTCTTTTTAAGAAAACATACACCTTTTCAAATCTTTACACCAACATCACCCTCGAACGAGGCATTCACATCACATAACACACATGAAATCATTTTCATAAACATCAGAATCTCATATTTGTGATGGGCACAGGTGAGGTCGTCCCTTACATTCTATCATACCAGTGAGATCATCACTCACATTTTATATTATCGCTATCGGGATCTTCCAGTGTTTCTACTTCTGGATCTACTCCCTCGGTAACATATTAACCTCGTCAAGGTCTTTTGGGGTTCCAACTTCTGGGTTTATCTTCGTAGGTGTTAGGGTTCTCGAGAGACGAGCATTCTGCCTAATTATTATGCATGTAGCACCATTTTCCTAGCGCGAAAACATTTTAGATGCATTTCACCTCTACATGCATCCGCATTAGAACTTTCATTGTATCACAAACAACGACATTCTCTTTCTCATGAGGCTCGAGGCCTTAATGATTTTACATCGAAGCACTCATTCGGTGAAATATGCTTAAAATGAGTTAGTCTTTGCATATTCATTCACTCTTCGAGACAGGTAATGTGAAAACTCATTTTTAAACATTAACGGTTGCATTTACACATAAATATCTCGATTTCTTTGCATTTTAGATGCAAAAGTCATTTCACAACACATTTTATCTCAAAACTCTCATTGCATCACAACAATGACACGTTCATTCTCATAAAGGCTAACCGCCTTACTAGGGTCACTCAACTTTTGAAAAGCATGCAACTATTCATCTTGTCAAATTATGCTTCTAAATGAGTTAATGGCCAAATGCACATTCACTTTCCAAAGGAAACGTCATTAAAACTTGTCTTAAAGGCTTACATGTCTACAACTCATTCATTGTTAGTTTCGCTTAAAAGTGTCCTTGTCAAATGAATGGTCTACAGTCATTACTAATCACATAACTCAACATGCTTGTCATATCACAATAGTTCCCATCCATGCTCATTAACACACGCCTTTAAGCATAACACAAACATATTCATTCATAATTTGCATTGTTTCCAACCCGATGACCCATTTATGTAACTTCGAGAAACAACCAAGGCGTCAGTAAACATTCAAATCGCTTGTTTAAGTAGTTAGGATGTTGTTTTAGCCACAATAATGAACAAACCACTCTTACACAAACTACTTGAAAGATTTAATTATTCGAAAGCATGAACGCAAGAATGATAGCGTATGCTTAATAGTGAATCAAACGGGTTTTACTCAAATTGACTCCTATTTCAAAAAGTATTCGGCATAAGACCCTTAAACATGAATAGGCAATTCAAACAGCTAGGGTTACAGCACTTGGACATGGAACTCAGTCGTGACATACACACATGGCACACACAAGTCATAGACTAATAAAATTATAATCTTGATTTAGCAGCATGCAGTCGTAGGCTCGAAGCATTCAACATCTACATATTGTCACAATGATACTTGAGACAAGTTCAAGATTTATGCAAGCTTGTTCAATCATGGAAACAAGTACACAATTAGCACATCTCAACACTTTCATAATTTACCAAATTAAAACACTCAACCTGAACTCCCTCCTTACAGCACCGGCCACAACAGTCCTCAAAACCATCTCAGTTCAACCCAAATGATTCACCAACTGCTTGCAATTTCTCAACTCGTTATAGTTTCAACCTAACTACTAAATCAGTTATCAAAAATATTTCAAAAACATTTGTAAATTAGTAATAGGTTTAGGGATCAGGAACCACCCACCTTGACTCCAAGCTTAAAGACCCAACTTTTAGGTTAATTCGCAAATTTTTCGGGCTGAAATCGTGTCCCCACACATGCAGGTCGTGATGGTTGTATTGTTGTGAGTCATGGTGGTGCTGGTGTCGGCCGCGGTGGTTAGAGCTTAACCCAAGCCTCGTTTTTTCACGCTCCACCTGAGCTACTTCCTCTCCCTTCCTCTCCGTTAGCCGGTGACGAACGGGCTGCCATCACCCTCCCCTCTGGCTCGTCCTCACTCTCACTCAATCTCTCTTTGTTGCGGTGGGTCTCTGTCACGGTGGCTGCTGGTAGGGACAGCCAGCCAGGTGCGACGGTGGCTGACCAGGTGCCGGCGTTGCAGCGGTGCATCGTTGCCCCCTTTCTCTATCTCTTCCGCTCTTTGGTGGTTTCGCGAAGGTTGGGTAGCAGAGAATCCCCCTGGTTCCCCATTTTGCAAAGAGGAAAGGGATTCTCGACCCCGCTTTCGTTCCTTTTTTTGTTTTTTTTGTTTGTTGTTATTTTGGTCTCACTTGATAAACCGATCCCGGTGCTAGTTAGTCTAGTCTCGTTCGATCTCATCATTGAACGTTCTTACTCAACTTACCAATTTTGCGTAATCATGTCTTGGCTACCTAATTAACGAATTCACTAAATTTACGTAATTGCTTATACTAAATCAGGAAAGCTTAACAAAATCACTTCATATAAATATTACATGTAGTTGACTTGCAAACAAACAGTCTAACATGGTCAATTAAATAGAACACAGTCAATGAAAACACTAACCCAAACAGTTAGCCCAAGCTAAGAATCCCGAGCATTACACATGAGAACTTATTTTTCTTAGATATCACAAGGACATCTTAGATAATTAACTTCTAACTCTGTAAGGAAAAATATTTGGGTTATTAGGTAGGCAAAAGATAACAGACCAAAATGTGATATACTTTTTGTATGGAATTCCAAATTATCAATAAGGAATTTACTAGAAGGAGAAACCTGTTCTACTAACAATGGCATTTCATTATGGATTTCCTCCTTTTCTAGCAGGAGTTTCGCTTTGAATATCACCATTTGCGAGTTCTCGAATAAAACTATATGTCATTGAGTTCTTCGATCCTTGTATATGTTCAATAGAGAAGGAAAACCGATTAAGCCATAATTGCCAACACAGGAGTCGCCCTTGCTTGCATATTTGATAAATTCTTTTTTCACAAAACCAAGTATTTCTTTGCAATCAGTTCGAATAAGAAAAGGTTTTGGGACTAGAAAGATTAAGAACTTTTTAATTCCCCTTATGACTACAAGGATTGCTTTTTCCATCGTAGGATAGTTGCATTCTACATTATTAAAACCTCCACTACAATATTTACAGAGCTTTCCTCCTTCTTTGATTTTGAGTACCGCACTCCAGTGTTTAGTGCTGGCATCTGTCTCAAGAACTAAATCATCTCCTTCATTAGACAAATTAAGAACATGAAGATTCTTACACATTTTCTTGAAGTTTTGAACAATCTTTGAATCATTAGGGGTCCATATCCAACTTACTTCTTTCTTGAGTTTCTGCTGCAATGACTTTCTTAGCTTAGCTAAATGTTTATTGAAATCTAAGGCATAGGGAAGGCACCCAAGAAACCTTTCCAATTGTTTTCTATCTTCAATATTTTCAGGAAAGTTTTTTATTTTTTCCAAAATATGCTTTTGTAGGATGATTTATCCAGCCTTTATCTCTGGACCCAAAAACTTAATTTCTTGTTCAGCATAAATACACTTGTTCTTTCCTAGTATAATGTCATGATCAATGCATCTTCGGGTGACAACTAAGACATCATTTTCATATTGTTCTATGGCTTTAGAAAGACAAGGATATCTTCAATGTAAATTAAACAGTAGTGATTAAGGTCTTTGAAAATATTATCCATTCTTCTTTGGAATATTTGTAATGCATTCTTAAGGCCAAATGGCATTACTATCCATTCATAATGTCCTTGTGGGGCACTATATGTAGTTAAAGGAATACTTTCTTATCCATTTTTATCTGCTAATATCCGCTTTTGCAATCCATTTTTGAGAATCAAGAGTTTCCTTGAATTCTATTATGTAATAACCATCTAAGACGGTATTATCATTAAGGTTTTTGTAATTGATTACCATTCTTTCCTTTCCCCTATTTTCTTTAGCATCATTTCTTACCATGAAAGCGGGATTGGTGTGAGGACTCTTGCTATGCGTGATTAATCCTTTATCCAAAAGTTCTTTGATTTGTTTATCAAATTCCTGGATATCCTGTTGTGTATACACCTTTCGTTTGGCTCGAATAATAGTGTTGGGATTTAACAAAGTGATTTTAGCAAATGTTTACCTTTATCCCATAATTTTAGAGGATTATCAAAGTAGAGTTCTTTGTATAATTGCTCTTGTTGTTCAGTAGTTTGTTGTTTAATAGAAAACTCAAGCAATGAGATTGTCAGTGCTATCGCACGTTGTGCCGGCATTACCTTCTCACCACGCTAGCTGCCTGTATACTCAATTTTCTGATGAGCGTAAGTCGCACTTAATTTTTCAATAGCAAGTGAGTGAGTATTGATTGTAAATGTTATTTGGTTTATGGTCTGTGTGCATGGAGAATATAGTCTCTGAAAATTATTTTCAATAATCACATCATGAGAGGGTTGATTAGTAGCCCACTTAATTGGTATAATGCATTGGACTCCTCCTACTTCTATGGATAACCTTTCTATTACCTCATTATGGCTCATAATGTTATTATTAGCTATCCTTACTTGTTGAGATTTTTTTGCTTCTTTCCATATAAATTCTGGAAATAATGATTATTTTTCCAAAGCATACAGAACAACCACTATCTATGTAGGCACACAATTCACACTTATTATATCCCTCTAAACATACCTTCATTGGGATATAGATGCTATTAGGATTTGTATTGGTAGTCTCATAGCATATCTCCATAGTCATATTTTTAACTAATTCAATTTCATAGATTCGCTCACTAATAGTTTTTGTTTTGTACCCCAACTACCTTTCTATATAGACTCATACTTTGATTTACATTGTGTCTTGCGGGTTCAAAACTCATTCTACTAATTTCAATAGTCATACTAATTGTATAGTCTTCTTTAAACTCTTCTTTAGCTGATGAAGGTCCTTCTCCCCATTCGGGTCTTGTACTCACACTTTTTAATAATTGTGGTTTAATATTTATTTCACCATTCTCATCAATTTTTATCACATTTTGCTTATTGATTTTTGTAGGGTTGGCAAAGCTATATATCCTTGAATTATCAATTTTTATCTCTTGTGGATTAGATTTAATCCTTTGAATCTTCCACAGAGGAGTAGGACTTTCAAATTTTTCTACCTCTATCATTGTGAACTTAGTCTTTGGATCTACAGTATTATCTCATTTGTAGATAATTTTTCAAAATATCCTTAATGCTTATCCCCCTCTTTTCATGTCCACCCAACTGTTTTTATCTTAAGGAGATGAAGTTTTTGTCAAATCCATCCTTTAGGCTTACATAATATCCAGGTCGACAATTGAGTCCCCCAAATCCATTTACATAAATTGGTCTTAATTCCTGTGATAATTTGATTATGAAATTTTGGTATGCCTAATGTCACAGAGCAAAGCATAAAGATCAATATCTTTGCCATAATATTTTAATGGAGTGATTTGAACTTGGACACTAACAACATAGATATATCTATATTTTCTATCTTTGTTATGCGTAAGGATATTTTCGCTATTAATGAGATTAACTTCTCCTGCATCATACTCACAGTCTTTGATTTCAAGATCTCCTTCCATCATTTCACACACGTACTTGCTCTTTAATTGAAAGATAGATTTTTTGCAGATCATGTCTTGCTGAATTGTAGGAAGGACCCAATCTCCTTTAACTTCCTCGTGATCATTGTCTACAACAAACTCTTCTTCTTGAAGATCGCCAAGGCTAACCAAGCTATTTTCCATCATATGACTAGTTTCTTCATAATCACTTTCTTCATATTCGTTGTCCAATATGATTTTAACAATTCATTTGTTGTTATTTAGAGTTAGGTCTAATGCCTCATCCGCACTAAGCTCAACATAATCAAGGCTTCCCAAGGTTTCAATAAGCTTGTTATTCTTCCAATTTTTGCATTCATTAGCATAATGTCCTACTTCTCTATATGCCAAGCATTTGCAATTGTTTTTCCCTGATGGAAAACAGGCTGCTTTACTAAAAAACCTTCGGTTTTTAGAACTTGGTTTGTTATAATATTTTCTTATATACTTTTCTCCCCTTTGCTTATTAGAGCTCTTTTTCTTATAAAATTTTCTTTTTCTTCTCCTTTCAGGTTTTTCTCCCCATTGGTGAGGCGAATCCCAGTAAGTTAGAAATTTCTTCTTAATTTTCTTTTGCTTATGGAGATTAAGACATTGATTATTGACCCGTTTTCTTAAATAAGAGATTCTCGAACCAAGGGTGTCAATGACATCTGCTATTTCAAGCCATGCAATGTATTTTTCATTAATTATGGAATTTATTGGATATGGCAATTTGTCATAGAACATACCCAAATTAGTTTCATTATGCCAATTTCGTAATAACATTGACTAAATTTAGCAATATAATTTTCACTCATATCCCATGATTCTATGTTATTAATCTATCTTTGCCACTCTCTTGCTTTTTCTTCATAATCAAGTTTAGCTCCTATAAACTCAGTTTTGATTTCCTTGCATAAATTTTTGAACATTACAACTAGTGTTTCTATTATTCTTAATGCATTTTTACCATCTTAATTTAATGAATCATACTAGTCGGCTACAGTGCCAGAAAAACTATGTTTGATGTAATTTAGGAAATTTGTAGCAGTCTAGGTAGTATTAGATTTAAGACACTATTCATGTCTCTTTTCCAATGTTCAAGATATTTCTTCTCTATTACAAGCTCCATCTATGTCGAAGATGTATCCCATTTGACTAGTTGGAGTAAGACCAACTTCTTCAAAGGTTGTAGTTTTCCTTGGGATGAACCCTAAGGAAAAGTTAGTTGTATGTCTTGTTGGAATGTACCTAGGTCTTATAAGATGAGTATTTCTTCTAGAAGGTTCGCTAATTTCTTCAGGTTCAGAAATAACATTGCTAACCAGATTGGTTTCTATCTCACCTAAATCTAGTTCTTCTCCAATTTTATTAATCTCATCTTCAACAATTATTTTACCGTGTTTTTTTTATCCAATTTTCTTCTAATTTCTTCTAAAGATAACGCACTAAGATCTTCTAGTTTAATAAGTTCATCTACTAATATATTTCTTCTTCTAATTGGACATTATTAGTCACTTTATTATCATCAGATAACACGTTATATTTATCACTAATTGCAACCATAATCTTATTTAATTCTTCTGGATTTTCATCTTTCTTGAACATATTCTGTAGTTCTTCAAGAGTATACTGCTTATAATCTAGTATCTTCTTCCTTTTCTGCTTTTTCACCTGATTTTCCTCCTATCTCTTTTTGGATTTTTATATCATGCAAAGTAAATGGATTCTTGTTTTTAGGGTTTTGAAAGGGATATTTATGCTGAAATGGGATACTAATACTTGAAGTAGATTTTTTGCTATATCTAACTTTGTTAACTAGAGAATGTTGAATTACAAATAATTGCTTCTTAAGCTTCCAGAGTTCAGACTTAATTTTAGCTAACTCTGCTTTTAATTCTAAAATTATGTCAGTGATATAGTTTAATTGAGATGCAACGGGAGAAATTTCTTTCGATGAGTGAACAATGTGTGAATAATTCAGATCAGGGCAAGCAAGTGATGATTCAAGCATTAATCATAGTTAAGTAGCTTAATGAACCCTAATTAAACTTAATTATCTAAATTATTTTTTGTCACGTGGCTCTGATACCAGTTGAAAGAGGGCTTCGAGTAGTACCTATGAGTAGAAAACCACATGGACAAATTTAAATTTTTCAAAACTAAGTTTTGAAACCTTAGGGGTCTTTTTGCAATTTAAAAAATTACTTTTGACAAGTTTGGTTTCATAAATTATTAGCACCAAAAGTAGATAGACCAAAATAGAGTTTATCCCATTAAATGCACCTAGTCTTCAGTGTATTTACACTGCACCAGGGTCAGATTCAATTAGTCATAAGAGCACATGTGATGCAATGCTCAAGAGCCAAAAATTTGGCTCTCGGTCCAAAAAACACCATGCATCAGTGATCCGCTTCGCTTGCCCCACAGTCCAGCTCACGTCCGTCATCCACTCCCAACACATTTTCTCTTTTTTTTTTGGTGCCAACTAAGCCCATAGAAGTCTAAAACCAAATAATATGTTAGTGGTGGGATCCATAAAATATTATTTTATTCGGTGATCCGAGTTGGTGATCTGTAGGATGTAGAGAAAAAGAGAAAAAGTTGGTTTGTAGGACAATGTGGGCCCCCACTTATGATCTAAAATAATGGATCACCATTGCATTTGCTCTAACTCCCTTGCTTCCAGTCCAAATTTAATGAAATAGGAGTCATATGAAAGATTAAAGCGTCTATTTTTATATGGAAAAACCTTCAGTAGATTTAGCCTGGCCATTTTGAGAGAAATGGTCCACACAATCCAAATGGTCAAAACTGGTACTGAACAGTCAGTTTTCTGAAATGCTTCCTTTATGCTCATTGGCACATGGCTTGGTTATATTATTCCTCACGACCTTGAAAAAAACTCACAAAGGTTCCCAAAAAGTGGATTCACAGCTCTCTAAATACATTTTAGGCTTGCATAATCCAGCTCACAAAACCGGGTATTTTTAGACCAACTTGGACAGTTTATACTTTGAATATTCCTTGGACTTTTTGAACTATCCCTGGAACTCTAGGAGTTGCTTCTTGACATCCTTGATCACCTTGACTTGGGTTTAGCATTATGTGAATTAGATCCCCCATCAGGACGGCTCGGCCAAAGCAGTTATGGCAAGTGGGTGGTACAGAGCAGTTAAGTACGGGTGGAGACCCGTCCTAGCCTATTGAGGCGGCCAACACTAGCTATCGATAGTGAGTTCCCCTCATACTTGATCTCCATTTCATTCTGGTTGAGGTTGTTGTGTCGACCCCTAACTCGCTAGCAGTTTTAGTCTGTTGTCTCACGGTAACAGGGCACTGGTATTAAGCGACCCCTTGCTTGTCGACCACCGGCATTGGCAAGGGTGGCCTGAATTCGGACAGACCCACATCTGACCATATCATACCACCTCCCTTTCCTCATTTCTCATACTTAATCATTCAGAAGCCCAGCGAAGGTGGCTGAAGATGTCGTTGGCGGGAAGGGTTTCACCATAGAGTGCATTGCCTAACCTTTAGCATGTTATTTGTACCGTTGGGTGTCTATTCTAGTTATCTATTTAAAGTCGAGGGATAGGCCAAAGCGTGGTGCTTCTTTCCATTTTTGTGAAACTTCCTTTGGCTAGGCCCTTACCTAATAATTTATTTTTTTTAGTGAGTACTTATTCAAGTGCTCTAACTACTAATTCTAGTCTTTACCATATAGTTGCTTTACTTTTCTATTATTTTATTTTATTTTATTTTATTTATTCTATCTTAATGTGATCTCTAATTATCATGTTAAAGTATATGTTTTGTCTAGCCAAGTTTGGTTTTATTAGTTAGGTCTTGTTGATTGATGTATAAGTGATTTTCTTACTTTACAAACTCATTTCACCCTGTACGGTGCAAGTGTTTTAGTGTTTTAATTCGTACTAGTTCCTTTATCCCTTTAATATACTAGTTTCATTTACTCTCTCCCCTAGGTGTTTATTGATTTTTCTGTTGATAAAATTTTAAGGTTTATTGTATGTGATTAGGTCCTTCAATTTTTTTTTTAATCTAAGAATTGGTCACAAAATTATTTTATTACTCTTGTTACTTTCGAGCCACTTAGTCTTTACCTTGATTTGTGTAAGTTTATTGGTAGTTTGTTTATTAAATTATATTATTATTACTAGCATTATTATTATTATGATTAGTAGTTTTACCTAATGGCGAGTAATGAAGTAGTTCAAGCCTATCCTTTGGGCAGAGGGGAGGGCTAGGAAGAGAGATGGATCGATAGGTTGTATTTTGCATCCTTAAATATTGGGGCCCTTACTAGCAAGTCTTGAATTAGTTAAAGCTTTACATGGACGTAAGGTTGACATAGCTTGTATCTAAGAAACTAAATGGATGTGGGTCAAATCTTGAGAAATTGAGCGGTATAAGTTATGGTATTTTGGGCACACTAGAGTAAGAAATGGAGTTGGTATTTTAGTCAATAAAGAGTTAGTTAATCAAGTTACAGAGGTTAGGTATAAGAGTAACCTCATCATGTTAATTAAGTTGGCAATGAGGGTAGAAATCCTCAATGTGAAAAGTGTTTATATACCACAAATAGGGATGATGGATGAAATTAGAGGGAATTTTGGGAGGAATTGGAAGAAGTCATGCAAAGTGTACATCAAAGAGAGAAACTCTTATGGGGTGGAGGTTTTAATGGACGTATTAGAACTGAGATAGATGGGTATGATATGACGCATGGAGGTTTCAATTACGAGAAAGAAATAGTGGAGGGGTGTCAATCCTAGACTTTGTGGCCGCCTATGATTTGGTGATTGTTAACTCCCTTTTTAAGAAGAAGGAGGACGACTTGGTGGCCTTTAAGAGCAGAACTGTTAATACTCAAATTAACTACATTCTAATAATGGCGAACAATAGGATGTCGTGTAAAGATTGTAAAGGGATACCCAGTGAATATTTGGGGACTCGGCATAGACCATCGGTAATGGATGGGGTGATTAAGAGTTCGCGGATAAAGAAGAGAAGGGTTGAAGAGCCTAGAGTTAGATAGTGGAGTCTTACTACGGGGAGCGCAACTACATTATCAGAGAAGATTAAAGCAGACAAGAGTTGGAAGTAAGTAGAGAATGCCGACACAATGTGAGAAGCAATGGTTGACTGCATTCGTAGGTTAGCCAATGAGGTCTTAGGATCTCTAGAGGAGGTGGAGGCAGGATAAAAGGAGCTTGGTGGTGGACTGGAGAGGTGAAAGAGAAAGTTAAGGAGAAACAAAATGCATACGTTGCCATAATTGATAGTGGAACGGACGAAAAAAAAATTGTTAATTTGGTTAAGTACAAGCTTGCTAAAAAGATAACAAACTAAGTTGTCACTATAGCAAAGAACAATGCATATGATAGATTATATCAGAACCTGGATACAAAGGAAGGTGAAAAGCACGTCTTCAAGTTAGCAATGGATAAGAAAAAGTGACCAAAAGACTGGGGAAACATAAGGTGCATCAAAGGTGATGATGATAAGGTATTAGTGAAAGAAGTTAAAATAAGGGAGAGAAGGCGGAGTTACTTCCTAAAACTCTTTAATGGCAAAAGGAGTGAGTATTCCTAGAGCAATAAGAGATAGGATCAGGAGGGGCAATGAAACTATAGGTTGTGCAGTTGTATTAGTAAAAAAGAGGTTAGAAATGCATTACAAAAGATGACAACTGGAAAGGTGGTGGGTCTGGATCGTATCCCTGTGGAAATCTAGAAGTGTTTAGGTGTGGAGGGAACAAAATGCTAACAGAACTTTTAATGTCATTTTTAGGACTGCAAAGAACAAGGGTGATATTCAAGATTGTAATAATTATAGGGGTATTAAACTGCCTAGTCACACTATGAAGTTGTGGAAAGGGTGATTGAGAGAAGGTTGATAAAGAATATTTCAATTTTGGAAAATGAGTTTGGTTTTATGCTGGGTAGATTGACTATAGAAGTAATCCATCTCATTAGAAGGCTCACATAATTGTATAAGGATAGGCAAAAGGACCTCCACATGGTGTTCATACATCTAGAGAAAGCATATAATAGTGTATCGCGTGAGGTGTTATGGAAGTGTTTGCGGAAAAGATAAAGGTGTCAGTGTCATATATCCGAGCAATCAAGGATACGTACTAGGGAGTACAAGCAAATCTTCAGACCCCAAGAGGGGACATAGACGACTTTCCCATTAGCATTGGGCTACATTAAGGGTTAGTTTTAATCTCGTTTCTTTTCAGTATTGCTATGGATGAAGTCACAAAAGTGATTCAAGATGAGGTACCATGGTCTATGCTATTTGCTAATGATATTATTCTTATCGATAAAACCATGGATGGTCTTAATAGTAAGTTAGAGAAATTGAGACATACATTAGAATTTAGGGAATTTAGATTGAGCATATCAAAGACTGAATATATAATATGTGGGTTCAGTAGTAAGGAAGTGGGCGGTGAAGAAGTCATCATGGGTGAGCTGGCAATACCAAGGGCTGAGAAGTTTAGATATTTACGATCGATTGAGGAGGAATGAGATATTGATGAGGATATTAACTAGTGTATTAGAATGAGATGGAAAAAGTGGAAGAATGCTTCTTGGTGTTGTGTGATAAGAAAATTCCTTTAAGATTGAAAGGAAAAGTTTGTCGTATGATAGCCAGACTATCTTTGTTGTATGGTTCAGAGTTCTGGCCAATCAAGAAGACTCAAGTCCAAAGGTTAATGGTAGCATATATGAGATTGCTTTGATAGCTGTGTAGTTGTATGAGATTAGATAGAATTAAGAATGAAGTGATTAGAGAGAAAGTGGGAGTTGCACCTATAGAAAATAAGATAAGGGAGACTAGACTAAGATGGTTTGTCCATGTAAAGAGGAGGAATGAGAAGGCACCAATGAGAAGGTGCGAGACGATTAACCTTGCGATATGCAGAAGAGATTAACCTTGCGATATGCAGAAGAGATAGAAGACAACCAAAGAAAAGTTGGAACAAGGTGAATAAATGTGGTTTGAAGTTTATATAACTAACATAGGACATGGCTTAGGATATAAGTTTGTGGAAATGTAGGATTAAAGTTGAAAATCATAGGTAGTGTGCTTATAGCCCTTCCTTTTGCTTTTGTTTAAGTAGTGATTGGTGTTGTGTTGTATTGGTTGTAATTTTTCAATGCTGATGTAGCCTATAGGATAGTAGATTAATCTTAGTAGGGTTATTATTATCACACTTCTGATGACTTAAGTAGTACCCTTGTCGCATCTGCAACATCACTCCCCCACCTCTTATGATTATTCTTGGCTATATTAGTAGTAGGTCGCCGCTTGCTGCTCAAGGTACGTGAAACTCTTATACCTCACATGTTGTTCATGTTAGCTGACGTTACTTAAAGTATTTAGGTATTCGGTTTATTAACGTATTTTTATCAATTGGTTTTCAACTTCTAAATATTTTATTAAACTATGGTTATCAGAATCGGACCGGACCAGCCAATTCAACCGGTCCAGCCGTGAACCGAAAAGTACTTCGATCCAATCAATGGTAAAAAACCATTGTCTTGCTGAGCCAGTCAAGAACCGGTTAAACCAATAGATTTTCATGGTTGGACCAGGTACTCAAACTGGTTCAAGACCTTTCTCAGTTCTTTTTTTTTTTTCAATACCATTAAAAACTACATTGTTGTGGAGAAGATTCAAACCCCTCACCTCCTCCTAGCTTGGAATTGCTCCTAGTCTCCTATCACCTGCTCCACTCAAGCTTTGTGTTAAATAGATGACTTACCAAGTTAATATTTTACGTTTTAGCTGTTTTATTTTTCCCCCCTTTCATTGAATGCTTTTAGCTTTGTGTTAGATAGATGACTTGCCAAGTTAATATTTTACGTTTTAGCTATTTTATTTTTCCTCCCCCTCATTGAATGCTTTTATTAGTTGATTATATATTAGCACCCTAAAAATATCTTTATACTTCATCATTAATTTTTGTTCAAACTAAATAATTGTATTCTTCTGATTCATAAGGTAATTCATAAAAAGTTTCAGAATCTAAGAAAATGTATTACTTATTTGATATTAAAACATAATAATCTAAAATTAGTCATTCGTGATAGTATATATTGGAAGTTTTCTGCCTATTTAAGTTTAGAATTTAGTTATATAAATCACAAATTATTTATAATTTAATAAATTACAATAAAACTATTTTATTCAGTCTGATCGGTCTGACCGATCCGACCGTTGACCACTAATCTTACCGGTTCACTCACCGGTTTGGTTTTGACAACCTTGATTAAAACTTTTTATGTGCGTCTATTAGAAACGACCTCTGTACAAGCAGTCAAGTAAATATAGGTAAGACTGTTTATATCTGGATCTCACCAGATCCCGTGAAAGTGGGACCCACACCTGGAGTATTTGTTGTTGCATCAAAATTTTAGATTATTAGAGAGTAATACTATTTAAAATATAATGACACATATTCGTTCACTAAAAATATAATGGTATGATTTGCATACAACATTATCTTATGAGAATGAACCAGTGAAAGAAGGGATACTATCATGTAATTTGCGAATGATGTGATAATTATATAACTTCTCTCTGAATAATTTGATATAATGAATAACCATTACTATTAACAGGGCAAATTAAAGCAGAATCACAAAATAAGGATATCATATTCGACTTGAGCTGGCGGGTTAGGGTTTGGATTCAGGTTCGGATTTGACTCGCTAGTTTGTGAGTTTTTGTGATCGGTTTATTTCGGATTCATGTCAGAAAAAATTGTGTTCAAAAGCCCAAATTTTATAGTAGATTTCATTCATGTCAATTTAAGAACTAAAACCCAAAACATGAAATCGATGTATTTGTAGTGCTAAGTTTTTCAAGGCCTTATATGAAGCCCAATGGGCTGTATTAAGTGCACAAATGTGCATAGATATGCGACATATAAACTAATGTTGACTACATGCTTAAAAGTGTTGCTCAAATTATTAGCAAACTTTTCACCATTGTATTAGTGGACATTACTTATCATATCATGGTGTGCGTATGTCTCTCTATATATATACATATGTGTATATATATATATATAGATAAACTTAGCACT
>JACYFF010031958.1:30695580-30717931 GCA_017589665.1 Selenicereus undatus | reverse complement strand
ATTAAAAGTTGGGTTGAACTCATGTATGAGCGACAAGTAAGCTTGTCATGTAGGATGCCATATAGGATTGAATAGTCATGTGAGATAGTTTAATGCAACATAGGATGAGATATGACTATATGAGATTTAAAATAAAACAAAAAACTTATGTAGGATGGATGTAAATTTAAGACAAAATTAATTCTATTTAATAAGGTAATTTTTCACATACCTTTCTATTACTTAATAATAAAATTCAATCATAAAATATACATGATTTAATGATGCGAATATAACAAAAAATGTGTGTTAGATATTAATTAAGAATAAAAAAAGTATGTTATTAGTATCCAAAAAAAACTAAAGAAGACTCACTTTTCTTTTGCATCAACAAAATAATATAATACATGAATTTATTGTTTGTTTTTTTATAAAAAAAATCTATTCTCTTAATAATATATTAAAAAATTATTTAACTTATACCCTTACATCGTAAGGTTATAACCCTAGTATATATATAAAAAGTTGGACGGAATTAACGTATGAATGCCATGTGGCATGCCACGGAGGATGTCATGTGTAATGCCACGTAGAATTAATTAGCTACATAAATGTTCATTTATGATTAAGCTAATGCACTACTATATTTATTTTAAGTAAAAAATGACTTTTTGCATATCTTATATATTTATTAATATACTGTAATAAAATATTCATTGCATTGATAAATTAAAAAGGATGTCCGTAACGTTTGCCCATAACAACAAATGTTACAAATGCTACAGAATTTTGACAAGAAAATAGTAATGAATAATTATGGCATGAAAACAAAAGGAATTTTAAATTATTTAAAAGGAAAAAAGGAAAAGAAACAATAATAACTCAAAAAAAAATAATTAAGTTGTTATGGAGTTATTACTACTTTTAAAATTGATATATTTTTATTGTGTATTTATATTTAATGAACTTAAAATAACAATCAACTAAAATTCTTGCATGCACTTTTCACATGTCTTATGCAGTCATTAGCAAGATGATAATATAATCTTTACTAAATTAAGAAAAATAAAAAGTTGGTCCATTTATCTAAACTTTCCCACAAAGAAAATATGTCTCATATATTAGAGAATTTTCAAAAGTAGTGAATAAATAATTATGGTACAGATACAAAAGAATTTAAAATAATTTAATGGAAAAAGAAAAAGAAACAATGATAACTCAAAAAAATAATTATTTGTAATGCAATGTCATTTCATAACTCAAAAAAATAATTATTTGTAATGCAATGTCAATTGTCTATATTAAAGTGAACCAATGTCATATAGTCATTACTAATCAGTAATAAAATTTATTTTCCAAAAATATAATCGTTTAATGGTGAAATACTGAACAAATGAAATGAAAAGTGAGTTCGAATTAAGAATAAAGAGGATGTTATAATAACAGAAAAAGAATCTAGCAAAATGCACAATTTTATATAATTAAATAATCTGACACATCAATTTATTTTTATTATTGAAAAAGAAATTATATATTATATTAGTAATATATTTAAAAAAACGTTTGAATTATGTACTTGCATTATAAAGATATAACACTAGTATTAATATATATTGCTGCTTATACATGCATCGTTTGTTAGACTGTTATCCCAGGTGAAATATGAGGCAACATTAATTTTTGTCGTCATAACAATCCTTTGGCAACACTCTTGCTATCGTTGCAATGGATTCTTTTCACATTAATTACATGGCTTAACTTAAAAGCAACACAATAACACTGTTGCCTTACGGTATCAATGGTAAATTTTAGTAATGTATAGTTACATGTGTTGTCTATTCTCATATTGGTTGTAGTGTTATAATAGCGTGACTTTACTAACTGTAATGAGTCACTATAATCAAAATAAGTCATAGTTACGGTGAGGTTAGTAATAATTATGCAAGTGTGATTATTTATTTTACACAAGGATGACGATTATAATACATGTAATAAGATAGGCTCACCAAAAAAATAGGATGACCTAGACTCATTTAAAAGAGTTTAAAAGTTTTAAGATAGCGAATAAGTTATCGTGGAGTGAGTTTTTTTAGGTGACTATCTTTCGAGGTGACCAATAATTTGTCAGTTACTTTTTAAGGCTTTTAAAATCACTAATGGCTCATTAAAGTGACCGTTTTTTTAGGTGACCAATAATTTATATGTGTGACCTTTTATAGGTTATAAGATAATTAATAACTCAATTTAGAGTGATTCATTAGAGCATTCCTAGCCAGAGTTCCAAAAAATTAGAATTCTGGTCTGCCACATCAGCAAAAATTCTATATTTATGGAACTTACATTCCATCACTTCTCCAACCCATGGAACTCCAATTTGAGTAACCCAATAAAAAATTCAACATGAACCTACTTCATAACACACAACCTGTTTTTTTAATCATATAAAAAATATTTATTACCTAAAAAAAAGAAAAAAATAAAAAAAGTCAAAACAGTCTAGCAGGGAGACTCGGTGGGGCGGGGAGGCATGCGTGCCCCTCCACGCGTGTCACAGGCTGGGAGACAGCTGTGTCACACCCGGTCCTACCCCCTCTCCAAGCGTTCTCGGGCTGCGGATGCCCTTATGGGTGACTTTTTAAATGTTTTAAGATGACTAATAATTAATTGTAGAGTGACTTTTTATTTTGAAGCAACTAATAACCCATCAATAAATTATCACTTACTTTCGTAAATATCAAAGTCACCTTAAAAGTGTCTACCTCAATATTTTAAGTTAAGTGTTTATCAAAAACCTAATACTATTTCTTTTCCAATCCATCATGTCATATTTTGTTTTGTAATTGAGTCTACAATTACCCAAACAACTCAATCCAAATAATTACCTAAGATGACAATTTGTACATACATTAGTTATGAAATATGTGCACGATCATTCACCAAACAAATTTGTTGCAAAATTTTACTATTAAAAACAATTATATATAAGTTGTAAACAAGTCACCTAACAAAATTTCGCACAAACAATTTTAAGCCGTGAGGGCCATGACCAACGATTAGCTGCAGAAAGCAATATAGTAGAATTTTAAGTTGTAAACAAGATGTTTGACTTCTCAAATCACGCTGACCGAGAAAAATCTGTCACCTCACAGTAGAATTAATTGTGTCAATAACACCGTCGACAAAAATTTTAATGTTAGGGGATCTTTGAAAATGAGGAAGTCTTTGAAGCTAGGCATGGAAATGGCGCGTGTCTGCACTCTTCATCAAAATTGGGTAGCTGAAAAACATTAAAATCCTTGCTGCGTAAGCTATTCCATATTCCCATGGTAAGTTTAGAGGAGATAGTCTTATTCAAGGATTTGTAATAAGAGAATCAATGTTTGATCATATAAGATTGAATTTCATTATTAAAAGCAGCCTGTACTTATGAACATCAATCAACATTTATTGTTTTTCAAAATAATTTTTTGGAATTCTATTTTCCATGTAACTATGGAAAAAGTCTTTTTCTACACCTGTTGAGTACAAATAAGGAAAGGACACATGAAATGTTGCAAACATCTCTTAGATGCTATAATGCTTTATGACTTTCTATATCTATTATTATTATTATCATCGTCATCATCGTTATTATTTAATTTTCATTGAATAATTGAAAATAATGTGAAGTTATGGATTGATATATTGTTATCATTCTTAAAAACATTATTAGAAAACGTATTAAGAAATTATCAAAAAGGGCATCTTAGTCATTTTCTTCCCATTTCTAGAACTTTTAATAGTTTAATAGTCCAATGTGTTATGTTTTAAAAAATCATGATCCCTAATATATTATTACACCACATTTCTGAGCCCCATTATGTAAATTTGTTTTTAGAACAATGGAACAAAGGACTTTAGTCTCTAAATCATACAATTTGTATGCTTTATGACCATATGGATATCATAAGAAAATGTGAGAAACGACTCTGGACTAATATTTACTTATTTATCTGTTCAAAGTTGATGCCTAAGACATACAACCAAACTCCCTTAAACGAGAATTAGTAGGTTTCTCATTGTATAAAATTTCAAAGGGTGTTTGTTTCTCAAAATAGGTGTAGGAAACTTGTCTGTTCCATAAGCAACTATCAAAATGCTTTCAGTCCAAAAGTTTTGGAGGTAAAAGGGCTTTAACAACCTCTACAAAGAGCGCCGTCTTTCTTTCTAGCATTTCAGTTTGATTTTGTGTATCTACACAAGTAGTTTGATATATCATCCCTTTGATGTCAAAAAATTAAAGAGTTGTGATGTCCTAGACTTCCATACCATTATTTGATCTAATCAACTAAATTAAAATTTCAAATTGATTTTCAACTTAAGCAATGAAGGCTTATAATAAAGGAAATGTATTGCTCTTGCAAGACATTAGGTGCACTGAAGTATCAATAATACTAGGAAAGTACTTGTATACCTTATACATTGGATGCTTATTGGTCCCTCAATATCAACACGTATAAACTTAAATATGCTTGAAGCTCTTATATTACTTAAAAGAAATAGTTACCTCTGTAACTTAGCCTCACAACATATAGAATAAGTTGTATCCTTTCTCTTCTTATTACAAAACAAACTAATACATTTCATTTTAACGAAAGATAAATGGCCTCACATGAAACACCATGAATCAAGTTTTGAAAGATACTATGTTGGTGATAAACAACATATATGAAATGCTACTGAAGACCACTTTGCATGACTCTTGAATTACTGCTTGCTACCTCCTTCCTTATGTTGTTGTTCTATACATGATAAAGGTTGTCTTGAACCTTACCAAGGACCCCTTCAATTCATGTAACATAGGACCCTAAAAGTTACACTTAGTAGATGTGGCTACTTTCCTAGCTATTTGTCTACATAATTTGTGATTAAGTATATATAGAACATTAGGCATAATCACCATAGAGATTTGCTATACAGGACCTATATACAATTCTGGATTGCTTGCATATCAATAAAACTAATGCCCTGAAGAGGTTGAACTGAAGAAAACAAATTGAGATGACGTATGGTGTGATCATTTGCCACACCATTGATAGTCTAATCACTATTATCAAATGATAAGGTAAAACAATTGGTCCCTAGTAAACAAACTGAGATGATCTGTGATGTGGTCAATTGCAACATTATCAATAACCTAATGACTGTTATTAATTGATGAAGTAAAACAGTTGGTCTTAAGTAAGCCGAGTTACCCTAAGGGGATGAATAGGCTGACTACAAATAATTTACAATAAAAACTTTAAGCACAAGTTAGAGTGGAATATAACAAACTCAAGAGCATTAAGGAAATAAATGAAGGACGCTGAATAGACGGATCAATTTGAGCAGAATGAGTAAATAACACAATGCAAAGCACATAGAGTTTTTTAACAAGGTTTGTGCCTCGACTAGACTACGTCTCCATCTAAGGACCTTCCTTATGATTTGACTAACTTGTATTAACTTGGTCTGGGTTGCACAACTAAGAATCCTCTAAGGACCTTAATGACAATACTCTATTTAAGAACATCTTGAAGTGATTTCTCATAATTTTGCACTTACAAATGATGATTCTCCTACTCACCCTCTTGCTTAGAAGTTGGATTCTCCTAATCGTGTTGTGCCACAAGAAATTTCAAATATGTGTACAAAGATTACAATATTTTGGATTGTTCACTCAGGAGTACAATAACACTAGCTGCAAGCTTAGTTAAGGGGCTTGACCAATGTTCATTTTCTCGATAGGTCCTCACTCTTCTCTTGGCTTTTTCTGGCTTGGACAGGAGGTCTTTCAACTTTTATTTATTGTTTAGCTATTCCATTCTTTACTTGATATGGCAAGTGAGCTTCTTTTTAAGCTTTAATTTTGACTCTTTTTACTTCTAGCAAGGTTGATTGCAACTGTCTTTCTCCATAAAGCACTTTTGGCCCCTTTCTTCATTTGGAATACATTTGAATTTTCTTTGTTCGTTTTCAAAAGTAGCTGGTTGTCAAGTAGTGAAAACCCTCTAAGTTAATCCTACCTCAGTGTTTGATCACATGAATATTAGCAAAATAATTTATGCAATAAAATTCAAAGCAATTTAAGTAACTAGAATTAGCATATGTGAGATAACATTAGTTTTAAAGGAAGATAACACAACTAAATTTTAAGCAAATGATAGAAAAAGTTGATACTACAATTTAAGCTGTGTGCACTGATTATGGAATTGCATATAAACACATAGTTTTATTTTTAATGAACAAATATGCAAATTCCATATTTATTAAATTATATTTGATTAGATATTCATAAAATTAATTTTATGCTCAATTTAATATGTAGGTATTTTTATGAATATGACAAGAGTTTATTTCTAGCAAGCTTGTCAATATCCTCGATGATGAGAGTCCAAGGTGGTTGAGCTCTAGCATTGAAGTTTTAGATGGTCAATAACCTACGAAGCTTGATGTGAAAGTTACTTGTGACCACTTCAAGATATGGACAAAATGCAATCAACTATAGATTCGTGACTAAGTGACCATTAACTCATAACAAAGATTTGATGAAATCAAAACACATAATACCTAATAAAGGACATAGTTGCTTCACATTGAGGGGACTCCTCAAACATTAAAGCTTTTACCTGATAGAAAGCCATTTTCGATTTAAACGAGTTGATATGAGCTTGAGATGTTATGGTCCACATATTGTTTACCGAGAAGAGTGAGCAATGTTGATATTATTATGCATTCAAGGTAGGCAGTGAAATAGCAGGTGCAAAATGATAAAAGACCGGTGGATTTTAGATGGCTTCTATCCAGGAAGAACCCTCTTGTTCAAGTAACATGCGCTGTAATTTTTTTGCCTTTGTATAATCTATGGCTTAGGTGGGTAGCCACGAAGTTTATAGCATTTCTGAATTTTGTACCTCGTTATCTTATAGTGGTCCCAATATAATAGCTTCTTAGAACAAAGATTCTTTTCCACTACACCTGGAATTCCTAGGATTGATATAAGAAGCACCATAACTAGAATTGTTTCTAACATTTCTCCCTCCATAATCAAAATTAATGGCATTATGGTTACCATGTGCTACATTCCTTCCACCAAAACCAACATCATTTCCATAAATACTAAAACATCTTGTCCAATAAGTAGCACAATCATTACGATAAAAACAAGTAGGAAATGACATCATTGAATCAAGTTTCTTACAATTTCTTAATATAATTAACAAATGAGGTAATGTCTTACTTACATTGGGAAATTAAATACAAGTTTTTCTTCACTTGGAAGAACATGGTACCAGTTGATTGTTCAACTTTGTTTTTTTTCTTGACTAGTCCGAATATGCCTGGAGAAATTTGCGAAAAGAATGTTGTCTGAGATTTTATTTTCCATAGCATAGAGAAAACAAAAAATAAATATTTTGTTAGACTGACACCATTATGCAAACAATGGAGAATTAGCATGAGGCTTGGTATAAGTACCATAAAACAAAGCCCAATGTGTTTTCCTTGGCACCATAATTCGTATCATTTAATCGTCCATTGACAAGAATACTATTGGGATGATTTGAAACATGTAAGAAATGAATGTGGGAAGGATTGAGAACAGTATCTGAGGTTGCATCAGTATTTAGTATAACCATGAGAAAGATGAAAGAAACAAGACAAGATTGGAGGAGCAAAGGTAGTCCAGCTAACATCATGAGACAAAAGGCAAAGAAATATAAGTGAAAATAAGAGGTGTTATTTACGTGAATGAAATGAGTGCAAGCTCTTTTCCATCTCCCTTAATAAATGACTAAATAAGTTGTTGTGTAATCAACTAAAATAAGAAAATAACTATCTAAGACAGTTAGTTAATGCCTTAGATGTCAAAGCTATAATAGAAGCCATAAAGATTTAGTGGAATCTTGGGGTTTATCAAAGGATTAAGGTTTTGCGAAATGAAAATAAATTACAATAGGAAAATATCCAAATATTTCTTGTTTCAAGCTAAGTAGAGATGACACCCTTCGAGGAGTTGACTTTCTCTTCCCTTGTTTTCTCTTCCCTTAATAGGTGAGTTTAGTCCTAAGATTAGTTTACGACCCTTGAAAGAGGGAGAGGATGGGCTCAACTGTCAACCGTTCCATTCACAATGCTTGCTTGAATAAACTTTTTAGGGGGCTAGTAATTTATTTTCTAGTATAATTGCTAACTCCATACAAAGTTTATTCAAGCAAGCATTGCGAATGGAACAGTTGACAGTTGAGCCAATCCTCTCCGTCTTTCGAGGGTCGCAGACTAATCCTATGACTAAAGTCACCTATTTTATAAGACCAAGAGTCGTGAGAATTACATGATAGGTAACCTCAAATTCCAATTAGGATGGTAATTATTTTCATATTAAAACTATAATTGTCTATTGGATCACACTAGCTGAAGGTTTCATCTCTCAACATTCCTGTTAACCCTAATAAAAGAATATGAACACTCTTTCAAGCGATTCATCAAGAATGTGGTGATCATAGCAATATTCAATCAACGCTAGCATGAAATAAATAGGATTGCGGCTAATCAAGATTAATTAAGCAAAGTCGATGTCAATCCTAACCCAAGTTGGGGAATCTAGCCATTAAACATAATGACAATCACAAACACAAATTTCCAAAACTTAAGCACATTATTGAATAACAAAAATGAACAAGAAACTATAAGAGAGGGATATTAGAGAACAAACTTGATAATCGATTGGTTGCAAGAACATAAATTTTCAAAGTAGAGTAACAATCTTCAATACTGATCACTAACCCTAAAAATTCTTTAAGAAAACTATCTTTTTGAAAAGCTAAACACTTCATCGCTCTTTTCTAAAAACATTACACTTAAATAAAACTAAGGTTGACTGAGATACAAGGATGCACAACTACCTGTGTAAAATTTCAAGGTGAGGAGATGCACGACTGTGTATCTTCATGTCCTGGTATTGATTGAAATGCACAGCTGGCACAACCAGCGATGCAAACATTCAACGTTTTAGCAGCATTTTGGTTATTTGACACGGGGTATGCAGATATGCACGACTACTAGTGCAATCCTTGTAACTTAATTTTTGCACTTTTAAACATTGATACCGACTTCTCGAACCTCTTTCTTAGAAAAACATCGCTCCTTGCTCGTCTTTAATTATTGACTGTGAATTCTCTCAAATTGGGACTAAAATAGCTACTTAAAGTAAAATTAATTTGAATAAGATATTTATGAGCAGAGAGGACCAAATACGATTGATTTCATCACTGAATAGGCAATATGTAAGAAAGAGAGGTGAAGTTATGGGAATAAAATAGCAAACTTAGAGGTTTGTCAACTCCCCCAACTCCCTCATCTTTATCTCTTGCTTGTTTCCAAGCAAGACTAAAAACCTAATCAAACTGTAAGTGGGGTAATTCCTCTATTTCCTACCTATTCAGGCAAAGCAATGACAACAAATCAATCAGGCACAATCACACGCAGGAACATGACTACTCAAGGTGTAAAGATGCAGTCACAAGGCCATTCAAATATACTGCAAGATCACAATCCCTAGTCACAATACCTAGCCAACCCATGTCAAATCTCGTACCAATCAAGGTTTTGGCAAACAATTGGTCAACCAGCAGACTTGGTAGAGCCTTACATTTAGGGAAAATGAGAACACTTCTACTCATGTGTTTGTAATGACAGTTGCTCTCTCAATCATCCTTCCAATATAGCGACCTTACCATCAGCTTGGTTGTATTCTCAATCGTCCACTACTAAAATGTAATATGCAAATGTCAATCTTAGACTTGTTATGGGTTGTAATATGGAGGCAAACCAACAGAGGAAAGAGCATCAAAACAATCCCCGCAAAACAAAAATCTTATAACATCATACAAGACTTAACAAATTAAGAACAAATGATGGGATAGGCCCTAGAGAAAAATGTTGAGACAATTGGGAGCAAATTTGATTCACTCATCCTCACAACACTTTATTCACTTTCTCTTTTTCAAATTTTTTTCTTTTTTCCCCTCTTTTCTCTATTCTTTTTTTAACTGGTGAACGGCAAAGGAGAACATCTGATTAGGACTACTAGAACTCAATTCTGAGTACATTTTTAACCCATCAAACCCAAAAGGAAGAACAATAGTATTCGATCAAATCACACTCTCCTCATCACAACAAAGACCCCAAAAGTAATGACCAAGATATATTAATCATCACCCGAAACCACACATTAATAAGCATCAAAGTAGAGCTCTATTTAGTCTTGGCAAAAGAATAGAAAAGTGTATTAGGCCAAGGGTTAACTAAGAAGGTTTACACAGAATGAAAATGTTAGTAGTACAAACGGTTAGCAAAGGGTAAAACTGTAGGATAATTTTAAATGAAAAATAATAAAGTTTCGCAAGTATATGACTGTCGTCGTAGTACTTAAGGGTCGTATCCTCAGGGATGAGGATGAGAATAAGGTCACAATCGACTAAACCATCTTAAGCATAATTAAATTATCCTAACAATGAAATAGGCTAAAGTAACTACTCATTTTATCTCATTTTCACACTATTCAAAATAGCAACCAAATAGAGAAGGTATTCAAGCGAAATGAGAACAGTTCAAAGCTAAATACTTACATACCCTATTCTATACTTACCTAGCATACAAATCTACGTCATTGAGCTTTATTAGATAAACATAATAACGAAGTAAAATGAAACTAAAGGAATAAACATCCACTCATTGAAATTACTAAATTGAGACAAGCCCTTATACCTAACTTCCGCCACCAAACTATTGTTAACAAAATAGCAAGGGCAAAAAAATCAAACAAAATGATGATGAAAAAGTAATTAAAACTGAACCAAAACAGAACTAAAATAGGGGAGGGGGAAATATAACATTGCTACACTTCAGGGAAAAGAGGAAAAAAAAAAAAGAAAGCAGCAGGGTGTCCTTGCTCAACCTAGCTCAACCCCCAGACCCCTCTCTCCCCTTGCATTAATGGAGGTTCCCAACCACCCAGACAACTACAACAAATCGAAAGCAAAGAAGAAAAGATATGAAGGGAAAGGGAAGAAATCGGTCGAAGCAATTTTGGGGCAACAACGCATTACTAAGACTTAAAATCAAAGCACATTCAATAAACGCCCATACTGAAATTAGGCCTAGAATGTGTAATTCCAGAACCAAAAATCAGAGGGAACAAAATAGATAGTAAGGGGGAAAATTAGGGTCCCAAAACAGACCGAGCAGGGGAGATAACATAGTATAACTAGAATACGTAAAGAGCAGCAAGCAAGAGAAAAGGAAGAATCAGAAGCTCACTATCCGTGAGACCAAGCAACTCCAGCAGTCAATCTTCATCACTAGCAGAAGAACCACAATGAACGAGCTTCAAAACTCATTAACAATGGCGGATTCACATTCATCCTTGCTTCAGCACTATCGAAACAGGAGCAAAGGAATTGCAAGACACCAAAAGTGAATCTGATAATCAAAATTTCCCAAAATTAAACACCAAATTCAGCCTGAAAATGGCTGTAACAAATTCGAATCAAAACCTTGAAAAACATAACAAACCCTAGATTGCTAAAATTTTCGAATTAAACACAAACCCATAAATGAAAAGCTAAAAGCTTAAAACTAAACCCTAGCTAAAAATCTACCTTAGGGGCTGCAACCTCCATTTATACTTTAGGCCTTCAATCTCGACCGTCGATCTGGAAACACGTGGATGATGAATATGATGATGCAGTGGCATACGACGGAGGTCGCTGGTGGTGATTCAGTGCTCCTTGGTGCTCGATGTTGGTGCAGGTGGATGGAGATGACAGTGATGATGTGTTGTGGAGTTGAAGCAGAAGCCAGAGTGAGAGAGAGATGAATTAGAGGGAGAGAACGAACTGAAATAGGGAGGGGGGTTAGGTTTCTAGGGTTTGGTTGAAGAGAGAGAAAGTGAAAGGATTAAAAGGGGGGAAAGGGTGCACATGCACAGCACGTGATGGGCTGGGTAGATTTAGCTGTTTCCCCCTTTTTTCAGGCTATGAAAGAAAACGGACTAAGGATTTTGGATCGGGTTCGAGTCAATCTAGCCCATTGCTTTATTTCCGGCATTTTTATCATTTTTTCGCATTTTTCCCAAATTATTAAATACCTACAAAACACAATAAAATCAAATCAAAATGTAAATATAACAATTATTTTGAGCATAAATCCGCTATAAAGATATCGTAAAAATAGCATAGTTTAAGCACGAACAAATACTCACACACCAAGATTTTGCTTATCCTCAAGTAAAATAACTAAACTACCTAAAAAGAAATAGAAAATAAGAAAAAGAAAATCCTAACTCATTGTCGCAGGAATCACGGTTGCATTTAGCGTATGCAACAAGCCCTTTAAACCCCTCGGTCTTCCAAGTGGACGACTGAGATCTCATGAAGGTTTTCAAGTGAATTACCCACAAAAAGTTAGTTCAAAAACAAAAGAAAATCTTTTTGATTTTTTCTAAACATAGAAACAGATATACTAGTAATTGCGAAATCTTGTACACAATCCAGGCAATAGCAACACCTTAGTAACGAAGTCACAAAAGTATTTACAAATAGAATGTTTAATCAAAAGATATCCAAGTCAAAAGAAGCATTCTGACTCTCATTTTTCACCCTACACTCTATATGCGATGATATGTACTCCTTGGTGTGTGTGAATGTGTATAAACTCTTATGAATCAGGTTGCTAACATTGACATGATTCTCGTTTTCTTGCCTAATTGCCTTATTTGCTTCATTTTTCCAATTTTTCTTTTTTTTCTTTTTTTCAAGATAAATAACGCACACACCCTAAACCCGCTTGACTTACAAATATTCAGACCTTCCCTAAAAAGTGGTTTTATTAGATTGTGCAAAGCACTTATTTCATTGCCCAAACAGATGTGAAATCAAGTAAACTAGTACATATTCAAGCCAATCAAAGATCTGAAATAAAGATAGTGGCTATGAACATTGGTGCCCGCATTTTTATTCACTTTTTAGACTTTTTTGCTTTTTTTTTCAAGAGATAAAAAGGCAATTCAAACAAACAAACGATTCACATGTCATCTTAACAACAAAACCCTAAGAATTGAGGATAAGGTGATCAAGGTAGGCACAAAATCACACATACGAGACGGGGTTATTATGAAAAATCGGATCTACATCCTCAACTAGGTATCTCATCATGCAAACTCTATTAATATATAACTTAATAATTTAGCACATGGGGTCACAACCGCCTAAGAAAGCACACAAATCTCAAAAGAAAAACAAATTTTTTATCAAATTTATGAAAAACATATACGAATGGGCACCTCAACCTATACCAAAACTTCACAATATCCCCATTGTGGGAACTAAGGCGCAAAAGAGCAATCACATCAGCTATACAACCGTAAAACCACACGAACCCACAAATATATACAAATTAGGACAGAATGAAAATCAACAACAAAACTAAAACAAACACCAGTATCTTCTTCTACAATAGAACCAAAAATTGCCAAAATAATCAAAATCACAAAAATACCAAAACAAACCAAAACCTAACTAGAAATCACAAAAATCATAATCAAAATCATAAAAGAAAGCCAAGACAAACATGAAACTAGAAATCAAATCAAAATCACCAAAATCTCAATCAACCAAGAAAGCAAAACCAAACCAAACTAAAACCAAAGACAAAACAAAACAAAACAAAACAAAACTAGACCAAAACAACAAATTCACTAAAATAAACACAAAACCAAAACCAAGGACCTACTAAATCTCAAACTAAAGCAAAAGAATCCTAAAATGAAACAATAGACAAAAGAACAGAAAAACAAAATGGAAGACCAAAACAAAGTCACTCAAACACCGAAAAGGGAACAAAAAGAAACTATTAGACAAAAAACTAAACCAAAGAAAAACCAAAACTTGCTAAACTAAAAAAACAAAACACAAAACCAAGGAAATAAAACACAAAATCAAGGAAACCAAACAAAGGAACTAAAACATACACAAGAACACTCTTGGATATCCACAACTAACAAATATTCACAAAATCATAACACAACCAAGGGTGATCATAGCCAACACGGCTCAACAAATCCCAAATTGCTCCTCAAGATCGATCCCACCCCCCATACAATCATAGTCATAAATATGCACAACTAAGCATGAAAAGAATGAGAGGGAAAAGTTAGAATGATCATACCATGTCAGGTGCAAAAGTACACCTAAGTTATACCTCTAGAAATCCGCTTATTAGCTAGAGGTCTTTGGAGCATTAGCCACTCTGTATTAAGCTGAAAAATGCTACTCAAATCAAAACTCATTAAAGCACATAGCAACTTATTAAACAAAGAAGACCAACTCTCAATAATATAGAAATAATAAAAAGCACAGAGTTGGAGCCAGAAAGAGTACATCCACCAAGCCAATAAAGCACCAGTAAGGGCCCGATTCAACTTATCAAATAGTGGAGCCCAATCAGAAAGGAAATGAACAAACTCAGAACGAACCAGTATTGAGGTCATTGGCCTAGAAATGATATCGACATGAACGAGCAATCTAGGAAAAATAGTGGGTGCAAAGTTCACAAGTCTTGTAATATCAACAAGCACGAGAGTCTGGTTTAAATCAAAATTCTTAGTGACAACATTATTAGACTCGACAATTTCAGACTTGCAATATTCAAAAAGGAGGTCAGCTTGGACAAGATCAAAAGAAAATGATTTATATTCAGCACAGAGATCCACATCCAAACTTACATTGACTTCAAACCCACATGAAAAAAATTTATATTCTATAGAAAGAATATCATCCTCAAAGTCCAAAATAGTGGGTTCACTTACCTCATCGCATAGCTCCTGTCAAATATCTTACGAATCATCTAAGTCATAAGGATCAACTTCAGTCGCAGTGCTCATATCTAACCCTCCAGGGATCTCAAGGTCGTCACCCACCTCAAATTCACGAGAGTGAGTAAAAGGGGTTGGTGGGTCAACATAAGCTAGGACATCTTTAGTGACATCCTTGGGTGAGCTAGTGAGGGATGCAAAGTCTAATGATAGAGACGTAGGGAGGCCACTCTCTTGTTCTAGATTAGGCAAATGCATGTTTTCATTCAAATGGGGCCTAGATTGATAAGAGGGATCAAAATCATCATCAACACTAACTGCAGTTCAGGAGATCCTAAACTAGAGTCAGGCTCACTACAATTCTCCCTACTTTGATTCAAACATTGGTAATATTTAGTAATTCTATTTTTCATTGTCTCTACCATTTGATCAGTCAATTCATTAATCTGTCTTTCAATACTTGCACATGTAGCATCCACATAAGCATGATAAGGGCAATGACAAGCAGCATGATCAGAAGACTCACAATAATTGCACAAAATAGAAGGCAAATAAAAGTGAGATGGGTCATGTGAATCTATAAAGGGATCCTGTGGGCAAGGACTAAGAGGAAAAACAGACTCACTATGAGCTCGATAGCCAAAACTATTCATGATCCAAACCCCTGGGGTACACAGACTCAACATGATCCCTATATTCATGATTAAGCCCCTCAAAGATCACTTGGCAAATTTTCCATTTCTCAAAACCACAATCAACACATTGAGCACGAAATTCATTCAATCTACTCAGGTATCGCCAAAAGATCTCATGCTCAAATTGAGGGAAATAGAAACTTGCCATTCTGTTTTTGAGGTTTCTAAATTTTTTAATTTTTAGGGGTTTTCAAGTTTTTCTAATTTATTTTAAATTTTACACCTTTTCTAATGTTGTTTTTTATTTTGGGAATTTTTCAAGAAATGAACTAAGTTCAGCAACACTAAATAACGAAATCAAGAAAGCAAGATAAACCATGTGCAACTAATAGGAAAGCAACAAAGAAGAAGAAAAATGTAACCCAAATCTAAAGCCGTAGTCCCCGGCAACGGCGCCAAAAACTTGTACGATAATTTTGAATGAAAAATAATAAAGTGCCGCAAGTATGCGACTGTCGTCATAATACTAAAGGGTCGTCTCCTCAGGGACGAGGATGAGAATAAGGTCACAATCGACTAAACCATCTTAAGCAGAATTAAATTATCCTGACAATGAAATAGGCTAAAGTACCTACTTATTTCATCTCATTTTCACACTTTTCAAAATAGCAACCAAATTCAAGCGAAATAAGAATGATTCATAGCTAAGTACTCACATACCCTATTCTATACTTATCTAACACACAAATGTACGTCAATGAGCTTTATTAGATAAACATAACAACGAAGTAAAATGAAACTAAAGGAATAAACATCCACTCATTGAGGTCACTAAATTGAGACAAACCCTTATACCTAACTTCCTCCACCAAACTATTGTTAACAAAATAGCAAGGGCAACAAAATCAAACAAAATGATGATGAAAAAGGGATTAAAACCGAACCAAAATAGAACTAAAACAGAGGAAGGGGAAATATAACATTGCTACACTTCAGGGAAAAGAGAAAATAAAAAAGAAAGTAGTGGGGTGTCCTTACTGAACTTAGCTCAACCCCTAAACCCTTCTCTCCCCTTGCATTGATGGAGGTTCCCAACCACCCAGACAACTGCAAAAAAACCCATTTAACAAATCGAAAGCAGAGAGAAGAATAGATGAACGAAAAGGAAAGAAATTAGTCAAAGCAATTTCGGGGCAGCAACTCATTACTCAAACTCAAAATCAAAGCACATTCAACGAACACCCATACCGAAATTAGGCCTAGAATGTGTAATTCAAGAACCAGAAATCAGAGGGAACAAAATAGATAGTAAGAGGAAAATTAGGGTCCCAAAAAAGAGCAAGCAGGGGAGACAACATAATATAACCAGAATACATAGAATGCAGCATACAAGAGAAAAGGAAGAACCAGAAGCTCACTATTCGTGAGACCAGGCAACTCCATCAGTCAATCTTCATCACTAGCACAAGAACCATAATGAACAAGCTTCAAAACCCATTAATAATGGCGGATTCACATTCATCCTTGCTTCGGCAGTACCAAAACAGAAGCAGGGGAATTCAAACGTCCCAATAAAAGTTCATTACAAGCTCAAATTAAGCTCCAAATACACGAAAATTGCAAGCTAGAAACGAATCTAAATCTAAATAGAGAAATCGAACCTAAAACCCTAAAACAAAACCTGAAATTGCAAGACACGAAAAGCGAATCTGATAATCAAAACTGCCCAAAATTAAACACCAAATTTAGCCTGAAAATGGTTGTTACAAACTCGAATCAAAAACTCAAAAAACATAACAAACCCTAGATTGCTAAAATTTTCGGATTAAACACAAACCCATAAATGAAAACCTAAAAACTTAAAACTAAAACCCTAGCTAAAAATCTACCTCAGGTGTCGCAGCCTCCATTTATACTTTGGGCCTTCAATCTCGACTGTCGATTTGGAAACGCGTGGACGATGAAGATGATGATGCACTGGCATGCTACGTGGGTCGCTAGTGGTGATTCGGTGCTCCCTGGTACTCGATGATGGTGGAGGTGGATGGAGATGATGGTGATGACTTGTTGCGAAGTTGGAGAAGAAGCCAGAGAGAGTGATGAGTTAGAGAGAGAGAACGAACTGAAATAGGAAGGGGGGTTGGGTTTCTGGGGTTTGGTCGAAGAGAGAGAAAGTGACAGGATTAAAAGGGGGGAAAGGGTGCACATGCACAACACATGATAGGCTGAGTAGATTTAGGTGTTTTCCCCTTTTGTTTTCGGGCTATAAAAGAAAACGAACTAAGGATTTTGGGTCGGGTTCAAGTCAATTTGGCCCAATGCTTCGTTTCCGGCATTTTTATCATTTTCCCGTATTTTTCCCAAAATTATTAAATACCTACAAAATACAGTAAAATCAAATCAAAATCTAAATATAACAATTATTTTGAGCATAAATCCGGTATAAAGATATCGTAAAAATAGCAAGAACATTAAGCACATGAGAAATATTTGGCTATATGAATATCAATTTGACAGGGAATGCCGCTGTCATGATGTCAAATGCATATGCTTTGCATAGTTTTAAAGAAAAACAAACCAAGTTCTAGAAGATATGCACACAAAAGGTCACTTAGGGAATGAGAAGAACAAGAGTATATGGTAATGAATATCTCAGCATGCTCAAAAATCTCACGGGGCTATTACCAAGAGCAATGCAAGTAGTTCTTGGGATGTCCCACATGAAAGGGTCAACCAATCATTATAGAAGGTTCTCATAGGTAACCGATGTGTAAACCAAAGCAAGAGTTCTTATAATCATACAAAATTAGTTGACCATCATGCATTATATCATAATCATAGAAGGAGGTTTTTCAAAAACCTTTTTTTTTCGTTAGTGTTTTTTCATTTTTTTTCAACAAACTAAGCTAATTAACAATAGTAGTATTGAAGAGAAAGGCTTAGAATGATTACCTATATATCTTATGGATGCCCCCACTCAACAAGTCTCCACTTGAAATTAAAGATTAGAGAAATCTACACAAAAAAAAAGATCGAATTAAAGCTCATGCATTGTAAATATGCACCTAGAATGAGAATGAAACCTATGACCTGGATGAAAGTATGCTAAATGCAAGGATGAATATGGACCAGTGGAATACTCATAGGGTGATCAATAAGCACTAGGGGAATACTCACAGGGTGATTAATATGGACCAAGGGGTCACTAGGCCTTCAATAAGGTGGAGGCAGGGCCATTGGAATTGCTTATAGGTAAAGTGGACATGATGCTTCATGTTCGATTGCTCATCTACATGATCCAGCCGTAAGTTAGGTGAGCAAACATATTAATGCTGAGCTAGCAGAGAGGAAACTCCTGTGATCCAAACGGCCTAACCTTAGTACCCCCGTTCATAGGTGCCTTACCCGTATGGATTCCCCTCTTGACATCATCAGCTTAAGGCATTGCCTCGTCATCATCATCATCATCATCACCCTCTGCTTTACTGTCATCATTACAGCTTTCATTCGCTTTATTGGAGATGGCAATCTTTGTGGCATTAGGTAAGGGGAATAAAGCATGCCATGGCGTTTCACACATACGTGACCACTCAAAACTAATAAGATTTCCATGCACACATGAGGTCAACTTAAGCCGCTTGCCTTCAAAGAGAATAGGCATATGAGTAAGTCTATCCCGTAGTCTCAAACCACTATCTAAGGAGTAATAATGCCACTGATGGGTTACTTCCACCACTAAAACATGCCAAATTCATCTCATGGGTTATGTTACATAATATAAAGTGAATGTGCTATGCTCCATTATTTTAAATCTTATCTCATCAACCACAAATGAACTAAAGAACTCCCAAACCAACCTCTCATAAATAGGAAGTTACAAAGTCACAAAATCTTGCCAACCCAACACATCAAACAAGTGATGTATGTCATTCCATTAATGCGAACCTTTCAACAACCTAACATGCATCAACATACTTTGGTTCAGAGATTTTGCATAAAACTAAGCTATCATAACATTGATACTGTTCCGCATTTACAAACTAAATACTATGTTCATTAATCACATGAGAAAACTAGGATTCAACCAATTACCTTGTCGTGGATGTGGTGGGCAGCTAATAGAGGAATTAGTGGCCTTGTTAGTCTTGGAAGCCTTCTTAGGAGTTGATAAAGAAAAGCCAACCTTGCTCTTTGGGGCCATAATAGTGGTGGACAGGTTACCAAACACACAAATTAAACACCCAAACTTGCAACCAACCTAAAAAAGTACTAAATTGACACAAAGAAAGGAAGTAGAATCGGTGGTTATGCCACATTTTGGTTGAAAATCCAATGGAAACATATAGGGTGGTGGTAATTTGAGAGTTAGGTGTTGGGACCTTTGGGTGTGATAAACCATGAAAGTCCAAGGCGAGGAGGGTAGAAAGGGGATTTGGCAGTATTCTAGCGCTTGGACTGATATAGATAGCAGTGACAATGGTTGGAATAGAGAATTTTGGTGGAGGATGGGGGGGGAAGGTAGGGGTGAATGGCCAAAATTTCAAATGTGAGGCGTGTTGCGGGCGAAAGTGGCAATGATGGTGAATCTACATGTTGGTGGCTGAAAATCTAATGGAAAATCGATGGGCGGTGTTATGTTGAAGTTGCGAGGGTGAGAGGTGAGCGATGAAAGAAATGAAAGTGAAGGCAAAGGAAAAGTTGGGTTGAATTTGACACCCAAAAGCATGGTTGTCCAAAAATAATAGCTAATCATACAACCTTTTGGTCATTGTCGACCATGGGTGAATGGCCGTGTAGGATTCATGCAGCCACCCTTGCATCTTGGGGCCTCATTTTTCTTTTTGTGCTTTTTTTATCCCTAAAAGCAACAACGCTGGGACTACCTTCTAAGAAGCATTAGTTTGAGGTCCTGAGCTTCACCTTTACCTTTGACTAGAGATAGGTGCATTGGGAATGGTCCTAGTGATCTTTCCTCCAATCAATTTTTCGGTGACATAGCGCTTCAAGAGTTGTTCATTGGCTATGAATGCACAAGTGGACTCACTCCACACTTCAATAGCCCCGTAAGGAAGCCCTTTTAGCACTTTGATAGGTTTGAACGTGAGTAGAGTTTAGCAAGAAACAGTTTTAACCTAGAACTGAACAAAAGTACTTACTCACCTTCCTAGAACTTTCTCCTACGGATGAACTTGTCATGCCACTTCTTTATTCTCTCTTTGTCGATAGGGGCGTTCTAATCTGCATCAATATAGATCTCCTTAAGTATATTGAGCTGGAGAGGCTTATTCTCTTTCGTGGGATTGAGATCAAAATTTAAATCCCGATCACCTAATCAGCCTTATTCTCCAATTACATGTGGAGGTAATAAGAATTTCCAAACATCAACCGAAAGGGTGTAGTACCAATTGGTGTCTTAAATGCGTTTAATAAGCCCATAAGGCATCATCCAACTTATCTGCCCAATTGTTCCTCGATTTCCCAATCATTTTATCTAAAATAGACTTCATCTCACAGTTGGAGATCTTAACTTGGCTGACTATTTAGGGATGATAACCCAAATCAATCTTGCGGTGCACCCTTACTTCTTGAGTAGCTCCTCAAACTTCTTTGCGGTGAAGTGGGTGCCCCATCACTAATCCGTACTCGGGGCGCTCCGTACCTAGAGAACATCATCTTTTTAAAGATTCATGTAACCACTCTAGCATCATTGGTGGGCTAGCAATTGCAACAACCTGCTTAGAAACGTGGTCAATGGCTACAAAGATGTATTTGTTGCCATGAGGGGAGGGAAACGACCCCACAAAGCCAATGCCTCAAACGTTAAAAGCCTCCACCTTGAGAATATAATTAATAGGCATTTCATTCTTCCTTCAGATATTTCTCATCCTTTGATACCGATCACACACTTGAACATATTTATGGACATCTTTGAATGGTGTAGGGCCAACAGAATCAAGTTTGAATTACCTTGGTTTTGGCCCTGGAGGTGCTAGCATATCTGTAATACCCGCGTACATTACAATCCGTCAAGTTGTTCGTAATGCCTTTTTGCTCTTTGAAAACCTTATTTTATTAGCAATATGAGCTAAAATTATTTTCTAAGTACCTATGTGAGCGCTAATTTTATTAAAAAAGGATATTATTGTCATTGCTATTCTTATTACTATTAATATTATTATTAGTCTTGAAAATCTTTCAATGATTTTTAATAAGCGTTAGTAACGATTAGTAACGAGTACTAAATCGATCAGCAAACCGAAGACGATTAGGACGTCAACCTTAGAAGTAGTTCGATGCTATTAAATCGAACCTAGATACATTTGGGAACGAATAGTTGATGAAGGATTATATTATCAATTTGGGTTTAAAATTCGGTTTACGAATTAGACTAGCGGTGTTAAATATGAACTACCTTGGGTCGAATAAATGAAAGAGAGTAGGGAAGGGCAAACTGGTAATTTTACGCGCCCCCCCTTATTTCTCCTCTCCCTACCCACGCCCCCCCCCCCGACACTCTCTCTCCTCTTTATTTCTTTCTTCTTCTTCTTCCCGTCTCCCATGTTCCTCATCTTCTCCTTCGCTTCTCCTCTTTCCATACACCACGACCGGCGAAACCGAGCCCCAACCCAGCCAGCCCAAGAGCAGACCACCCTCCTACGTGTGGCTGACCCAAAATTCGGGCATAGGCAGGGCTGATTTTGGCGAAGGACCGACAGAACACCCGGTGAATTCGGTGCATGCAAAGTGATTTCAAACTCCTCCTTCATCTATAAATTGCATTCTTGACCTAGATTCTTCCTAATTGTGTTTAATTTCTCAGAAAAATTGAGTTAGGGTTTTGGGTTGG
>JACYFF010031958.1:30678377-30688623 GCA_017589665.1 Selenicereus undatus | reverse complement strand
TATATATATATATATATATATATATAGAGAGAGAGAGAGAGAGAGAGAGAGAGAGAGAGAGATAAAGGGAGAGAAATAAAGAGAGATAAAATGCATATTTAATCAAAATTTAAATGATACAAAAAGTACAACTTTGTAACCATGAAGCAGTTGTTATCAATTAACTTGAAAAATAATTAGTATTCAACCACATAATAATGAAAAGTACGAGCTGAGATCTATGCAAACAACTAATACTAAATTGGTTCTAACATGCCTATAAAGTATGCCTCCACTACATATGTAAAGTAATTGTCATCAACAAAGTTTGTTTGCAATACACATGTATAAGAGCAAAGCTAAATAAAGCGAATGTGATGGTGCAGAGCTCCATAGTTCCAAGTGAACAATTCATGAACCTGAACTTTATATCCGATTTTGTGGCATGGTGCCCTTGGTTTCAACTTGAAACCACCGAACACATACATTAGGGTTAAGTACAACAAACAAATACTACTAAAAGAAAAAAACTTCTAATAAGAAGATTGCAAGATGTAATATCAATTAGCTTTCATAACTAGGTACTCTCACGCTACAAACATTATACAACATCCCTACCCCTAAGCTAGTCTTTTTAATTAGTAAATTCCCTAATTTTGAAAAACAATTCAGCTGAGTTTCGCCTAAAACTTTGCTATTTCTCTTTTACAACATGTCATAAATATATCAAGAAATAATAAAAACTTTTAATAATCTCAACGATCACATGCTGGAGCAAATCAACTCAATAGGCCATACGCCTGGAGCATCCAACACAAATCCAAAAATCCATTATCGTCAAAAAATCTAAGAAATCAATCAAGGATTTAAATAAGAAAGAAGTCTCACCTTGATTAGGAGTCCTCTAGTAATGGTTGCAAATTTTGACAAAATGAATTCCCCAGTTAGGTTTAGGCCACTGAAAAGTTCAAAATTTGACTTAAGAAAAATCAAATAGAAATGGAAACTAGGGTAAGACAAGAGGGGAGAAAGATAAGACTTTTGAGCTATTACGAGTTGAGAAATTACAACAACTTGGTGCCGAACACTGAAGACTTGAAGTCATTGCCTTACTTGCCCTATCTCCCATTCATAGTTGCGAAGCTTCCTCGATGATTTTAAATGTACAACCATGGATTTAAAATGGGCCGGTCCGTGATGATACGGCCGCATTAGAAAGATTTTTGAGTTGGCTAAATTGCGTTTTGCTGCGATATGGAACACAATTTCCGCACTAGAGTGATTTTTTCATATCGTGACTGAAACTGCTATCACAACCAATACTGCATTTTAAGTCCCTAGCCATCACCATCAAAATCATTAATTTACAAAAAAGCTACAGATGGGAAACAGGGTTGGGTGTAATCTTATTTATAAGTATAAGCACCTTAAAAAAGAAATATAATAGTAAACAGAAGGGCTGGTCAATCAAGTCCTCTGGTTAGGTCTATCTCCCAAAGAACACCCCCCAAACACCAAACAAATTTGATAATGCTGAACTATCAGTCTCAGAGGTTCCTCGTGAAATAGAAAGTTCAAGACAAAGGCCCGGAGAGACTGGCGGATTGTGTTGAAAATATATAACAGGAAAAGGCTTCTCAGCTAGCAAAGCTACCTCCTGGACAAACTTTCCTTCACTGCCAGCGTCATACTTCATCACAAGAGGTCGTTGAGTGCAAAACACACAATCAGTTCCTCTTTAGGACAAACTTGCTCTGCCAAAAGTAGTCACGTTTTGCCCAAGCTACTCACTGCAGAAATCCAAGCTGCTCACTTCCTTAAAAAATTAAGCGCTTAACAAGATAGCTTTTACTCTTCTCCCTCATCAAAGCCAAAGCAAGTCCTTCACAATTTTCTTAAGCTTCGCATGCGCATGAATAGGGATGCTAAGGATTGATATAAACAGTAAAATAGTACGTAATATATAAGATGTAAATTGCATTTCCCCTGTTCATTCTCCCATCATTTGTGCAATGTATTTAAGCCATATGAAATCCCTAAGTGTGCCATTTCAAAATTCAAAAGAAGCCAAGCAACTGAATAAGGTGTAAATCATGTTTTTTCCCTTTCATTTCTCCCACCTTCTCTTAATATATTTAACCAAAGAGATCAGCGGGTGCCAGTTCGAGACTCAGAATACGCCTCACATCGAACACCCCCTGTATGCAAGGTCACAAATAATGGGGTAACTCTCAAATTTAAACGAGTTCTGTTGCTCCCTTTAATTTGTACTGTATACCTTCAAGTACAAATTAGCACCTTCAATCAGCATCAGTGACTACTTTTTTCACCCACTCCGACCATTCTGTCACACTCCTATAACATTCTTACCCCTTCTTCTCCATTTTGGTTTCTCCCATTTTAACTCATGTATTTAGGTTCAAGTAGAAAAACACTAAAGGGAGTTATTTCTAACCCTCGCCCCTCCCAATACAACAACAACAACAACAAACTCCCAGTGTGGGTCCCACTTTCGCGGGGTTTGGGGAGATCCAACTGTAGGCAACCTTACCTCTACCGGTATTCCTACCCATAGAGAGGTTGATTCCATAAGACCCACAAAAACAGTTTTGTGAAAAAAGATTTATAGAGAAAACGATTGCGAAACCATTTACCGAGTAAGAGAAAGAGGAAGAGGAAATGTTCCGAATAGCAAATAAAGAGGGATCAGAGACATACTTCAACAAATCAGGGGGTGCTTGGTGCCGTCACAACCCAGAAAAGCACGACCTGCAGGCAAGCACACCAGAAACCCTACCCACCCCACACCGCCTAAGCTACTGCCACCTACGGAGCCGGACCCCTATAATCAGAGACAAAAATCCTATCCCGCCACCGCCTCCTATCCTGAGTCATGTCCTCCATCAGACCGACAACTCTCAAGTCCTCTCTAACCACTTCTTCTAGACTCTTCTTCGATCTACCTCTCCCTCTCTTACCACCGGGGGGGTGATCATCTCACACCTTCGCACTGGGGCGACCACACTTCTCCTCTTCACGTGGCCGAACCATCTGAGCCTCGATTCCCTCATATTCTCCTCCATGGGGGTCACTTCAGCTAAGCCCCTGATTACTCCATTCCTAATTCTGTCTAATCTCGTAACCCACACATCCACCTGACCATTCTCATCTCAGCTACCATCAACCTTTAGACATGCGTCTTTTTTAGAGGCCAACACTCCGATCCATAGAGAACAACCGATCTAACTACCATCCGATAGACTTTGCCTTTCAATCCCATGGGCACTCTCTTGTCACACAGCACCCCTGACGCTGACTTCCACTTTTGTCAGCCCACTCTAATCCGCTGGCTAATATCCTCCTCAATGTCCCCATTCTGCTGGATGATCAAGCCCAGATACTTAAATTTAGCGACTTTCGGTATTGCTCTCCCATCCAGTACGATTTCTCCCCCCTGTTCTATCCTTCCGCTGAAACAACAGTGGAGGTATTTCGTTTTTTATCTACTCAAACGAAAGCCTCTAGCCTCCAGCGTATACCTCCAACTCTCCAACCGGTCATTCACCTCCTGCCTGGTCACATCGATAAGAACGATGTCATCTGCAAATAACATGCACCAAGGCACCTCGTCCTAGATTCCTCTAGTGAGTTCATCCAGAACTAATGTGAAAAGAAACAGGCTTAAGGCGGAGCCCTGATGTAGGCCCAAACTAACAGCAAAGTCCTTTGAGACCCCTCCCGGCGTCCTAACATTCGTCCGTCCTCCCTCGTACATATCCTTGATTACACGAATGTACCCGGGCGACACCGTTTTATCTTCCAAACACCTCCACAATACCTCCCTTGGAAATCTATCATACTCTTTCTCCAGATCAATGAACACCATATGGAGATCCACCTTTCTATCCCTGAACAAGCCCATGAGCCCTCTGAGGAGGTAGATCGCCTCAATAGTCGACCTGCCTGGCATGAAACCAAATTGGTTCTCTGAAATCTCTACTTCCTCTTGCAGCCTTCTCTCAATCACCCTCTCCCACAGTTTCATAGTGTGGCTGAGCAGCTTGATGCCCCTATAGTTATTACAATCTTGGATATCCCCTTTGTTTTTGTACAGTGGGATGACTGTGCTGGCCCTCCACTCTCTGGGCATATTGGCGGTTCTGAAAATAACATTGAAAAGCTCCGTGAGCCATTCTAGACTCACTGCCCCCATAAACTTCCAAATTTCCACTGGTATCTAGTCCGGGCTCACTGCCTTCCCATGCGTCATCTTCTTCAAGGCCTCCCGAATCTCCTCCTTTGTTATCAAGTCGCCCGCACGCTGATCGCTACACCCTCCACCCCTACTATAGTTGTCTCCCCCCCTTCCCCATTGAGGAGTTTAGCAAAGAACCCTCGCACCTCCCAATAAACAAAGAAAAAGAAAAATGGAAAGGCCACCAAACAATCAGCCTTGGCCCTCAAAATTAGGTTGAGTCTTCATATAGCATTGCCTTCAACCGAATCAATCATTGCTTTCTACAACTACCCAAGCATTCTTTTTCACTCCCTTTTGAAGTTCATATATTTTCCCACTCACTTCCTAACTCCACAGCCCACCCCCCCAAAAAGCAATAAACCACCACCTAGAACTTTTCACCACTTTCTTTCCTTAAGCTTAAATAGAAATCTGTCTCGAAAATGACTATTGGATTTTCTTGACAAGCTAATCAGATAAATTGATAGTATCTGCAAATATATCCAAGTTAAAAATTCCACCAACCCAAAATTGGCCCAACTTAAAATGAACGCTACCTAAAACCAATCCCCATACGATCCATTTAATTGGTGCAACATTCCTACATATAACATCGTTTCACTAACATAATAATGCAGCTAGAGAATTTCAAGTCTCCTAAAACATCACAAAACAATAATAACTGCAAAGGAAAGATCCATAAGTGAGAAGATGTTGACGTTACGGATGAGAAAAAGGATATATCAAGTCATCCAAGCTATATATGTCAAAAGCCATTCAATCTCTAAGAGTTGTACAACATAAATGAAATGGCATATCACAACATCACCTCACAATTGCCAAGCATTAGAAACGCGACAACACACACGCATTAAAATAAATAAACAACAAAAGCTCAAAAAAAAATAAAGACGTAAGACCCTGAAGACTCACGTTCTCGAGCTATCCAACCGTTCATCAACCAAAAACTTCGTCATTTTGGGTGTCATGGGACGGCGCATCCACAAATACTCTTGGTTTGAAAATAATATGGCAAATAAAATAGCATCAAACTTAAAGAATGAAGTGCATTGTTATGAAAATAAGGCAGAATTGACATAGACATTTCATCGAACACTTGCTGGGTGCTAAAATTTTAGCATTGTTTTAGACAAACCAGAACCAACAAAGGCCACAATTTATCTAATCTACGTACTTCTGCCGAAAATTATCCAAAAAAACTAGGCGAAAGACAATAATCAAGGAAAGTGTGGTCCAATAATTTTGAAATTGTACTCAATCTTTCATGTAGGAGTTTCAAAATTCTCAGTTAATCTCCAAATTTTCAGTGGTTAAGCCAGATCAATTTTGATTGATGAACAAAGACAATTCAAACACCTAATTTCATCTATGAAATACACAAATAACACAGAACAAAAAAAAAGGACGAACTAGAATTGAACAACAAGAGAACAAATGTTCTAATCGACCGTCCATGAATGCATAAATCTCAGCAAACCAAAGAAAAATCACAACTGGAAGATGAGAGATTAGGGAAACAAAAAAGTTAGAGACAGGGTGATTAATTACCTCAATGACCACACTCAAATCTTACCAATGGTCCGCGATGCAGAAAGTGAAGGACGGGCAGTCGAGGAGAGTGAGAGAAACTCATAGGCAGCATGTTGAAATAGAGATACAACACCGCCGAACCCACGCCGAACCCACGCGTTAACGCCTGAAAATCTCACTGGCAAGCATGACCATCATCGACGATGGGAACGAAGCAGCAGGGCATTCGCGAGCAATCCAGCAAGGGTTTGAAGGAGGGCTGATTAGAACCAAGCAGCGTTACACGAATGAAGCAGGGTAAACATTATACAAGCCCTTTTTTCCTTTTTGTTTTATTTTAATTCCATGGCCTTCACTAATTTGGTGGTGATATCTAAAATAAATCTTTATATTATAAATGCTAGAATAGGTAAGGGGTTGAGTGTTGAGGAAATGAAAAATGTTAACATGGGAGTAAATTTAGGGTATATGTTGCTTCACAACCGTTGGATCAAAATCTTAAACAATATTAGCCCTTGGATTTATCTTTACTAGCCACATTAGGTCTCAGGTTCGATTCCCCCATCCCTCATTGTATTGTACTATTTATTAGGCACATTAGGTCTCAGGTTCGATTCTCTCATCCCCCATTATATTATATTGCCCATTGTGGCTCTTACGGACCAAAACGTTTTTAATTTTCGTCATTATTATTATTAATATTTTGTATTTTTCAATACAAATATAAATTTGAGCATATGTTATTGTTGTTGTCGTCATTATCGTTGTCGTCGTTGTTATCTTTCCGTTTGAATTTGATAACATAGTCAATATTAATAATGATCGTCAAATTATCAAAGAGAGATTAAGAGATTATAATAGATATACAAAATTTTATTAGTTCATTATTATAAAATACATTAATAATTTAGAAGTTTTAACTTAATGAAACGAAATTATAATTACTGAACAAGTCATAAAACCTTATATGACACCTTATTATTAACACATAATATAATATACACAATTATAAAGAAACAATAAATATTTTTTATTTCCATTATTATTATTATTAATATTTTGTATTTTTCGATACAAATATAAATTTGAGCATGTATTATTAGAGATAATAGAAAAATAACTATGATTTCCATGATTATTTTCATCATTATTATTGTTGTTATTGTCGTCATTGTCGTTGTCGACGATTTTATCTTTCTCCTTGAATTTGATAACATGGTCAATATTAATTATGATCATCTAATTATCAACGAGAGATTAAGGGAGTATAATGGATATAAAAGTTTTTATTATTTCATTATTGTGGAATAAGTTCATGTTTTAGAAGTTTTAACTTAAGGAAACCAAATTGTAATTACTGAACAAGCCGTAAAACCTTATGTGACACCTTATTATTATCACATAATATAATGTACAAATTTATATAGAAATAAAAAAAAATTATTTCCATAATTATTATTATTATTTTGTCTTTTTCGTTACAAATGTACATTTGAGCATGTATTATTAGAGATAATATAAATATAAATATGATTTCCATGATTATTTTCATTCTTACTATTGTTGTTGTTGTCATTGTAGTTATCGTTGCTGTTATCTTTCTCTTTGAATTTGATAATATAGTCAATATTAATTATGATCATATAGATGTAAGGGTTGTACTGAAAAATTACATATTGTAACAATGATATAACATATTGCAAGGGTCGAATGTGAAATATAAAAAAAAATTAAAATAAAACACAATCATCATATTAGGCCCATGAAACTGAATTTCTTTCACATTTAAAATGATCTATTTAACAGAAGGAAATAAACAAACTATTTTTATTTTTGTTTCAAAGCATATATATCTTACAATTAAATTTAATTCATTTAAATCTTAAACGTATAATTAATTTTTTAACATTTAAAATAAATTGACCAAAATCTAATCTATTTAACGTACAAGAAAAATTGAAATCACTTTCGTTTTCTTTTAAACCATACAAATCCAATAATCAAATTCTCTTCATAAAACACCTAAAATTATAATTAATGTTTTACCGTTTAAAACAAAATAGCCTAAATTGCCATAACACTTCAAACTAAAAAATATCTCAACCCACAAATCTGAACTCAATCCATCTCTTGCAAGACAACATAAGGGCATGGGAAGTTTATATCAAAACCCATGAAACTATTCAGTTGACGTGAAAGCCAAATGTACAAAGTTTGAACACTTAATTATATTAGCGTCCCCTAATTGGCCATTTTAAATAGCCAAAAAAGTTATGTATTAGCATAAATACTGTGAGACCCGGAGTTTTGTCGTATTCGTCTAATGAATTTTATGCCTGTTGGGTTGAAGTGGTTTACCTAAATACCCTTCAGTCTTGAAAGTAGTTCGATAATATTAAATCGAACCTGGATAGATTTGGGAACGAATAGTTGATGAAGGACCATATTATGGATTTGGGTTTAGGAATCGGTTACGAATTAGACTAGCAGTGTTAAGGTTGGGACTATCGCGTAAATAATAGAAATAAGGGAAGGGCAAAACCGTAATTTTACCCCCCCTTATTTCTTCTTCTCCTTCCCCCTCTGCGTGAAACCCCCGACCGGCCCCCTCTCTCTCTCCTCCTCCTTCTTCCTCACCCGACACCCTTACAACTCTCCACACACCCTCGCCGCTTTCCCTCGCTGCCACGCCGCGCCCAGGCCTAACCGGACCACCGGGCGACGCCCACCTAGCTGCCGGCGACCCACCCCACGCGTGGCTAGGCCAGAAACGGCCACGGGCAGGGACGAAAGTCCGGCGAAGAACCGGTCGAACGCCGGTGAACTTGAGGCATGCAAGGTGAATTCGAACCCCTCATTCATCTATAAGTGTATTCTTGACCTAGATTCTCCCTAATTGTGGTTGATTTCTCCAGAAATTGCAAGTTAGGGTTTCGGTTTGGAGGAGCCCGAACCCCCCACGCGAAAGCAAACAGATTTCTTGGGTGTGTGGAGTCCGAATTCAGCTTTAACCTAGCCATTGCACGCAAATTGTTTGAATTCAAGTGGGTAATCCTTCAATCCCACCTATTTTATGCATTTCGAATGATAATTATATGAATGAGTTTATTGATTTGGTAGTTCTAAGTATTTATGCCTAATGATTATGAATTATGCTAGAGTTATGTAATTGAAGTGAGTTGTAAGCGTTTGGTTTCGATTCGAATCAACTTGAGTGAATTAAGCGTAAGAGGTTATTTGGAATTGAATTATGTATGCTTAGTTTCGAATTGAATCCATTTGGGTGAATTAGGCTTAAAATGTTAATTCAAAGTGAATTATATACGTTTAGCTTCAATTCGAATCAATTTGGGGGACTTATGCTAACGAGGTTAATCCGAAGTGAGTTATAACTTCGATTCGAATCAAATTAAGAGAATTATGCTTAAGGTATCAATTCGAAGTGAGTTGGAAACGTTTAGTCTCGATTCGAATCGATTTGGGTGAATTCGAAGTGAATTATATACGTTTAGCCTCGATGCGATTCAACTTGGGTAAGTTATGCTTGAGGTGACAATTCGAAATGAGTTCTATGTGTGGAGCATAGATTTAAATCAACCGTGGTGAGTTAAGCTCGAGATGCAACTTCGAAGTTGTATGAATTCGATTGTATGTGTGGATTCGATTGTATGTGTGGATAAGTAAAGGGATTAAGCTCACTATGTTTATAAGCAACCTTATTATGTTCGTGAGCAGAAGAAGTCGTTTGTTGATTTAGCAAACTTTTCAAGATTAGAAGCAAAGTCGTTTATGATTAGGCAACCTTAACATGTTTATAAAGAGCCTTTTAGTTACAAACTGAGTCGTTTTACGACTAAGTAAACGTGTCGTCTTTATAAGACGCTTTTAAGTCAAAAGTAAGGTCGTTTCACAAGTTAATAAACGTATTACGTGTTTAAAAGAGCTTTTAAGTTACAAATGACGTCGTTTTACAAATTAGCAAACGTTTTACGTTTATAAGGAACTTTCGAGTTTGAAGTGAAATCGTTTTAAGTATTAACCAACGTATTACCTTTATAACAAGCCTTTAAGTCTAAAGGGAGGTTATTAAGCTTTTAAGCAAGAAATGAAGTCGTTTTATAATTTAGCAAACGTTTTACGTCCATAGGAAGTTTCCTAACCTTAAAACGAAGTCATTTTACGACTTAACAAGCTTATTACGCTTTTAACAAGCTTTGAAGTTTCAAAGGAAGTCGATTTATGGAATAACAAACTTATAACTTTTATAAGAAGCTTTTTAAGCTTATAACTTTTATAAGAAGTTTTTAAGCTTATAACTTTTATAAGAAGCTTTTGAGTTTCGAACTTAGTTTGACTTAAGTTGAATTAAGCATTAACTAAACCCGTTATGTTTCAAACGAGTATCGTTTTACGATTTAGCAAACTAATTACATTTTTACGAAGCTTTTAAGTTAGAAACAAGTATTGCTTTACGATTTA
>JACYFF010031958.1:30648753-30659626 GCA_017589665.1 Selenicereus undatus | reverse complement strand
TATTGAAAATAAAACGTTACATGGTAGGTTTATAATCCCCATAAAAAACTATTTATACTAACATAGATCATTCATGTTGCAGGACATACAAGCAGAACGACTACGGAAGTTAGTTGCATTATGGAACAGTGACAACAACATGTTTAGGAATTGGAATTGAGTTATCTAATGTTGACTTGACGTTAATTATTCTTATCACTCTACTAAATTGCTCCACTATGCACTGAGATTTTGTAATTGTCAAAAAATTGATTTCATGATTTATTGATATGGTACCCAACGTCAAAACTATTGTTGAGGGATGTCATTCCCTCATACTCAGTACGATTGATATATTGAGAACACATGAACTGCGAATCACTTTTACTTTGAGTTAAATATAGACAATAAATTCATTTGAACATACTTCCATTTCTAACTGCGATGTAATTTAATCCTATAATGAAATAAGATATGCTAGTGCACAAGTAATATTTCCCATTAAATTTCTAACTGTCTTATTGAAAAGTAATATTCGACATTAAATTTAAATTAAATTTCCTATTCTTTTTTTTACCAATAATCTGATGGGGTGTCATCAAAATTCAAAAAATTTTCTGAGACCATTTAGCAAAACAAACCAAAATAAAATAAAAACTCCCATAAACTGTCAATTTCGGTCCAGAAAACTGAAACACAACTTATGGGAGCAAATAGCAAATATCGATTTGTGTGTGAAGACTTTTTAAACACATGAATTTTTATGATTTGCACAGATGTGAGTTTTGTGGCAGCATCAGTGTGTGCATATCTTCCACTAGTAAGCGTCTAAAAAAGAAAATCCTTGATGTCTTATTGTACACCCTTGATGTCTTATTCTCTGCAATTAAGAGCCAAAACAGTATTCAATATTCAACATAAAAATCAACTTATTCAACACCATAGATTTAGAAATTTTTCTATGGCTTCATACAATTAACACAAATATCGGTAACTTAAACCAAATTTATTGAGTACGTATCCAACTTATTATGGTTAATGTTGGTGGACAAAACATATTCTTGTATCTATCATCAGTCTAAGCTTGTGGTTGATACGGTTTTTGAATATGATATCAAGGTCTTTTTGATTGAAAGGTCTTAGATTCGAATCTTAATTGCCTTCATATTGATTTATTGCGTTAGGTAAAGGGGATGCTTTATAAGTCCAAGAGGCATTTGCATAAGGGAGTGTGTTAGAATATAAAACCTATTCCACGACTAAGTCATAGTTCAAGTTGTTAGATTCCATGAATATTCTAAAAGATTCAGAGTTGATACCTCCAAAAACATGACATACATCACCCCTTATTGCACGCAAGGGGGGCAAGTCACCCATTCAAAACAGTCATGAAGAAAAGTCGTACATGAAGCACACTCTGTAAGATACTATTTGACAATCCGCTCAAGATCCCTTAATGAATTTCAAAATCACAACAAGAAATTTGAATACTGTTTCCTCTTGGTGTGTACAGGCAGAGCCTTGCAAGTGCAATGGTCCATGGAGTCAGTCTCTCATACGTTGAGGCGTAAAAGTAAGCACAAACTTAGGAATTACTAGGCACCTACATGGTCAACTTGAATGACTCGAAATCAGATGATGACATGCACCTCACCTCACCATCCAAATCAGAGTTTGCCCGATCAATGTTTCAATCCAAAGGCATAAAGTTTATTATTCTGGCATCCACCCTGACATTTACCACTATAAAAGCTCAGATGCACAAACCCTGCAACTTCAGCTAACATCGTCGACTGCAAAAAGCACACCAAATATCTTTCACAAACCAAAGATCACACAAATACAGATTCTCCCATACCAAATTACCAGAACACATTAACCATGTCATGCTGTTTGCGCAAGATCTGCCTAATGGTAATTTCCAGGAGTTGCATAAGTAAGGGGAGATGCATAAAGACAACTTTTCGAAGGTCTTATTCCATGGAATCACAAACTATAGAGGATGGATCACAGCTCTGTGTTATGGCTATTGTTTTGGGGTGGAGTTGGCAGTGGACAACATTATTGCTCAGTATTTCTATGACAGGTTTAATCTGCAATTGCACACTGCAGGGGTTATTGCAGCAAGTTTCGGCCTGGTGAATATCTTTGCTCGGCCTGGGGGCGGAATTGTGTCAGATTTGCTAGGAAAGAAATTCGGTATGAGGGGCCGACTTTGGGGATGGTGGATTGTCCAGACAGCAGGAGGTGTATTGTGTATTCTCCTGGGAAGAGTCGGGTCTCTGAGCGCATATGTTGCTGTAATGCTTGTCTTCTCTGTGTTTGTTCAAGCCGCTTGTGGATTTACTTTTGGAGTCGTTCCTTTCATTTCCAGAAGGAAATTCTTTGATAGACCTAGCAAAATTAACTCGTACCAGATTAACGCACGTAGAATCCAGGACCAAACCATAAGGTGAATAAACTAGCACCCTTGGACAAGAGCTTAGCTTGGCCTGATGGACAAATTTACACACAATTGAAGCAAACAGAACACCCAATTTACACACAAACGAAAAGAAAAACGAACATGAAATTAATCAAATTATGAGTAACAGAAATCAAAGAGAGGATGAGGGTACTGACACTGACAGAGACTCGATGGCGAGCTCAAAGCTGAATGGGCGAGAGTCGAGACCGTGACCCACGAGTCACAACAGCAGCACCCAGCCCCAACAACTCAGCAAGCACCAGCAGCAGTCAGTAGATCGACATCCGACATAGATGAGGAGCGTTTGAGCGTTTGAGAGAGATCGAGATTGAGATACAAGCCCAATGAGGCTGAGCCTGGGAGACAGAGAGAGTCACCAAAGAGTAGAAGACGAAGAACGAAGATAGAGAATTCAGAATCAGCACTGGCAGTGGCTAAAGAGTAGGTTTTTGTCTTAAATTCTTACCTGGACCTGGTTTGCTTGCCAAAATAACTTGACAAAAGCAGCTTGGCCCAGCAAAAAGCCCAACTACACTGAAATACCGATTGAACCACGGTTTACCCGGTTCAGCCGATTCTCCCAAGTCATGCCGGTTTTGTCCGGTTCAAAGGTCTGGATGAATTGAAGCACTGATCAGACCGGTGAGGGAGCCGGTTCGCGGTCGGACCGGTCCGGTTCCTGTAACCTTGCCACAGACCTCTTGGACTGTCTTTGTTTTTCTCAGGAACATCCTGTTGAAAAGGAGACCAAAATGTGTAAGTACATGCTATCTAATTAAAAGCATCACAGAAAAGGTTCGGTGCACCTACCTATCTTGCAACAGCTACTGATCTAAGCCCACGCTCAGCAAACTTGTCAGTAGTTGCATGAACCTTTTTCGTGACATCTTTCTTGCAGCCATAGAATGTAAGGATCTGTACACAAGCAAACATATGATATCATGCACTTGCCTCATTCTTTTTAAAAACCTTCTTGTATACTGAAGGTGAGTTACCTGCTCAGGGCCACCTTTTCTCACTCGGTGCCAATTTCCATTAGCATCAATGTAAGACAAGGCAGTCCTTTTATCCATAGGGCTTTGGAAGAGAAGGCGATACTAACTAAAATGCAGGTATATAACACATGATCACACTGCAGCACAACAAGGACAAGATTTGAGTTAGTTATAGGTAGAACCAACCAAGTCACCAAAAGCATTGAAGAAAACAGATGCACCACATATCAGCACTTCTCTAAGCATGCAGAACTCCAGAATCAGACAGAGGTCAAGAGAAGCATGATTTTCCAATGCTATCTAAAATTCACAACTGACCAATTGAATTTGAAAGAAATCCCAGACAGAAAGGAAAGAGAATTAACCTTGATGTTGTCACATTATCATATGCGATTCGTTATATACAGATGCACGAATTCGGTGGGGAGGTCCACTGCAGTTGTAAGCCTGTTCACGAGTTCCATAGAATGTAAGCTCATATCCATATTGACAAGGATTGTAAAATAACTGCATTGTCCTAAAAACGCTTAAATGTAACAGCAAAGAGACAGGGGAGCTAACATAACCAGAAATCAGGATTGAGCCAAACCAACTGCACACAGCTTAAACAGGTTACGAGAAACAAATGACAAACCCCAAACTAACAACAACTTACTGTGAAGGGGTCAACCTCCCCATCTTGGACATGCAATTATTGATGACACTAGTTTCAACATACAAAAACCGTCCGAGCAACCATGACATACCCATATCCAACGGTGTTTCAGAAACTGATCATGATAAAATCCAGAGAAGCATAAACAATTCAGAATGTAACCTCGCTGTTACTTCCATTGACTGCTGACCCTAACAAGTGCAGAATAATTACCCTCTCATACTTTGCACCTTCCTCATCAGATCCAACCATTAAAACAGAGATGAGAATAATGCTAAAAAGTACAGTTTAAAAAAAGCTCTACCAAGCAAAATATAGAAAAGATGTCCATGAACAACATGAATGACAGAAGATAATCCAGGATTGGGATGTCACCTGATATTCACATACTTAGAAAGCCTTCGTATTACATCATTTACTCTTCTGTTGAATTCTTACAATTTTCATAGTATATGCATATTTACAATGGTCAAATAAGGCCATTTGACGCATCTTTAGAGCCTTAGTCTTCTTTTCTATCTTGAATCGTTTTAGTGAGCTGTATACATCAATATGCCATGCATATACATCTGTCCGATAGGTACAGGAATGGGATTGAAAATAAAATAAAATTGAACCAAACACCCATTAAAAGTAAATAATGGTTGATCCATTTCCCTTCCTTCCCTCAATGCCCCACAATACTTTGAGATATGCTCAACATCTATCTAGTTTATTCAAATTTTTAAAAAAAATACAAGGTATATATGGTTAATATTGGCCCACTTGTGTTAATGAATACTGGGTCTAGAAACAGATAATGAACTCGCATCTCAACTGTAACCCCTCCCCACCCCCCCTTCTCATTGAGTTAATGCAGTGAAACTTAAAATGTCATTATGTAATCCCAACAATGGTGTTATCTTAAAATAAATGAGACTTCAATAGCAATCAATTTTGAACTTGGTTTATCTACAGGAGGATTCAGTCTAATTGAAGGAGTCCATACCAATTTCATGTTCAAATAGGGTGGTCTTTGCATTCTAACATTATTTAGCATAATCAAAGTCTCCTCACACTCTTCGCTTGTAGCAGTGCTCACAAGAGCAAGCCTATTTACATCTGGATCAATCCTATGAAAGCATGACGCATAATGGGTGTTATTGTCATTGAAAGTCTCTTCACAACAAAGCACACGTTGGAGTTTAATAGAATTCACTTGTCTGCAAAAATCCACGGGAACTGTATCACTTCCGATCAGCTAGAGAAAGACATTTGGTACAACTATATTGAATTCAACATACTTAATCCTTGTTTCAGTTTCAGGTTCAGGATGTCCCATTGATATTTTTCTTTGTTTCATTTCCTACCTTAGGACCGTCTCAGTAAGCAAACAGATAGCTGAAAATGTAACCAATTGCACTCAACTTGGGAACTCAATGAATCTGCCAGTCATTTCTCATTAAAATGATTAAGAATTAATAATTGCAAGAGACTTATCAAGGCATGTCTGGTATCTTATACCCTCTTGTGTGTCAAATCCAAAACTAGGGCAGGGGGCTTCCATCCTAGTGGGTTTTCATCATCTAAAGCATGATATATCAATGAAAGTGGATAGCCTTGTTCCAAATGAAAGCATACATCTGTACTCATCTCAGCACCATAGCTGGGGTCAAGGAGAACCAATAAGCCAAAGACACAACTATCATGGATTAAATGCAGTCATCCGATATCCATGATACCAAAACAGAGCTAGCTCAATTATAAAAAAATCATACCTTCAATAACAACTGCAACAAGTGGCCACCCAATAAATGAGATATGAAAACTGCATTTACTCACATTGACAAGAAGGGAAACAAATGGATTTTCAGAAGGTGGCTGGGATGAATACGCCTGATAGAGTATGCAAATTGCATTCAAACGCTGACATGGAAGAAGCACGGGTTTATCCTACACGACAAAACCATCAGGAGTTTAGCATGTCAAAAATTGTTCAAGCCAGTTCACTAGAAGAAACACTCCTACTACAAAAATATGTTGCAGTAAAATAAAACAAAAATTCCTACCCAGTGGAGAGTTTCAATCCACGGATTAAACTACACCATCCCATTCCCACCGCAAGCATTGGATCGACTGCTATTTCATGGTTGGTGCAATGAGAGGATTTGTAAATAACAGTCAATTCTCACTTGACTGAGTCCCTAAACCCCCCCACCAGTCACGCAGGCAGTATATTTTTTATACGTCAAAAAATATGATACGAACTTTGTATCTACAGAAACTTACATACCCTTATGGAACCAAGCAAACTATTGAAACAGCGAAGGAAAAATCTCACTGAAAGTGCCCTCTAGAACTTTGAACTAATACCCTCGGGTATTGAAAATAAACTTGGAATGAAATTGGTGTGTCAGACAAAATGTAGCAAAACACATATTTTATTATCCTCAAATGAGCAACCATCTCGTACATACAGCAACCTATGTACCAAAAGACAAATAAAGCCAGTTTTGATGGGCTAGAGACCTTAATATAAACAGCGAAAGAAAGTGGCATACCGAAGGACTGAATGTGGGATATGAAACCATTTGGTATATCCGACAGCAGTTTAGGGTACATATAATTTGGAGTTCGGACCCCCTAAAGCACAGGAATGTCAGTCACAATCATAAAAGACCAAGAATTTAGGACAACAACTACAGAAAAAAGCCAGGATGAACCCAGGAGTAGGGGGATGAGAGAAAGAAGTCAATCTTACTTACCACTAGCATAGAAGTTTACCATTCTTGAGCACTTATTGACAAAGCTTTCGTACAAAACATTACATTCACAGCAGAAAAAGATACAAGTCTAATGAAATTTCAATAATAGAGAACAATATATAGAAACACCGCCAAATAGAAATGCGCAATCACCCACCGAGCCAAACATCATGATCTTTCGTAAGAAATATATTTGAACACAGCAAATGATTATGATCGTGTAGAGTCGAACACATAATGCATAATAGTTGGTAATCTGGAGCAAGAAGGGCACAAATTGAGTTATGTAGTACACATTGACATACTTTAAGGTCTCGATGAAGGACATAGTTCGAATCCAGAAACTCAATGGCGAACAGTAATTAGGTAAACCACTTGCAGAGTATCTGAGACAGAGATCAATGAGCTTCAAATAGGAAGACCCAAATGTCAAAATAGCAAACATGACAAGCATTACCTTAAGATGGGTGATTCCATATGCTAATCTTCGATGACAACCACAGTCTCCTCCAATGCATTCATTTGTTGCTTGATTTTCTACAATTAGCCAATAAAGAAGCAGACAAAATATACTGAATGGAGTGAATGAATTATATTAATCTAGCAACATATGTGCCCCATAATTAAGCATACGCAATAACAAATTAGATGGAGAGAACATATCTTAATTAGATTGGCATGGACACCATCCCCATGGATAATTGCCAAAGGTCTGATAATGAGACATGAGGAGATATTAGTCTTTACCCATACATAACCACTAATTGAGCAGAGTATGGGTGTTTGACGATACTTATAAGTTATTTAGCACTTCAGAACGATCGAACCCTATATGAGCTACAAAGTACGTCACCTATAATATGGCAAAATAAAGAATTACAATTATATCAAAAACCATAGGAGAAGTTACAATGCACAACAAGGCATACAAAGACCACTACCACTACCAATGTAAATCTGGAACCCAATCCACCACAAGCGTATCATCGTCTACGTTGTCCACATCCACGTGCGGATGATACGTAGCCTATGTGCATAATTAAGAATAAAACAAATTTGAGCATCACCCGGTAGAAAAATATGACTTATAAAAGTACGAAATACCAACATATGAGCTGATAATGTAAATGCCAATATGAAATGCTTACCATTGAGGCCTCTCCTTCTTCATACAAAGAAGGCATACAATGTAGCAATCCATTCGAAGATGGTGGTTCCATTCGCGAGGTAGAAGCTTCTTTAGGCGATGGTGGACAACTATTCAAGCTTATGCTATTGTCCTCATCTTCGAGAGGTGTTTCATTCAGATTAAATGATACTTCATGCGATGAAACGAGCGTTCGGGGAAACTGGGAGGACTGGAATTCACATGCATTGATGTGTACATCCTTCCCAACTTCTAATTGAGGACATTTGCGCTTATTATGCCCTCGAATGCCAGAATGTCCGCATTTTCTTAATCTTTGATTCTTACCACGCCCTTTTGTGGACACAACATCAGGATCTCGAATTTCGTTTAATTTCAATGGACTATCTTTTTCAATAGTTTTCCCTTCAATCTCTGCATGTTTATACTTGAGCCAGAGCTTTTGCACACAATCCATTGTCTCCTTGTAATATACCTCTTCCTTAGAAGCCATGCGACATAAAGGAGTAAAAAGCGACATAAGGTACGCGTATCTTGAATTTGTCACATGTTGATCAAAAACTGCAGTCTCATTGACACTTAAATCTGGCCTTGCATAAATTGTCCATCTCTTTAGAATGCACCCCCTAGGGATTCGATCAAATTGTTCATGTTTCATCACAGCAATCGTATGCCGACATGGAAAACCTACGGACTCCAACTTCATGCAGCAACAGCTCATAGTTTCATTGGAAGACACATACACTACAATGTATGAGGAGCATTTTTTATCGGACTCTTCTAACCTGCATGCAATGGAAACATATGCATTATAAGCAAGCATCTAATGAATGTTAATACGAAATATTACATGTAATATTATAGAGTAGCAAACCTGTAAAATTTACATCCATTTGTTTCTTGCTGTTCTTTTACTACGTATGCTGACTCAAACATTAGCTCTTGTTGGAACTTATTGTATGCTCTTCTTGTGTATACTTGGGCAGCATCTCTTTTGATATTTAGTAGTGGAGGGTGAATTTCAGGAATGCTATATTTTGAGATATAATCATTTTGCATTTCTTGGTATCGAATTTCACTCACTCCACGTTCATAACTCTGAACAAATTGGTATAGTTTCATCTCTTTGTTGACAAATGCTTTCACCGTTCGATTCATCGACTCGTATCGTTGTGTGCTTCTCATCCCACCAAAAAAATACCCTTGCAGATAAGCCTCTGCCCATTTTTCCTTAGTTTCATACATATCGGCAGCCCATTTGTGCTTCTTCATATCAATCTTATAATGATGTAATAGCTCTTGCCACCCTTTTTCAAAATCTTTAGGCTTTCTATACTTGTCCACACATTTGATAAAACCATGTGCAAATCGTTTACCAGCATGTGTAACAACATTTTTCATTAAATGCCATAAACATATGCGATGACATGTGCCTGGCAACACTTCTCTTATTGTGTATGCCATTGCATTATCTCTATCTGTCATAATTGTTGTAGGCTTTCGTCCATCCATTGCTTTCACCAATTGATGTAATACCCATATATATGTCTCCTTCATTTCATCAAGTAGCAAGGCACATCCAAATGGAATGGTTTGCAAATGGTGATTTATCCCAACAAAAACGGTAAATGGTTTATTATATTTATTCGACTTGTAGGTAGTGTCAAATGCCAATGTATGCTTAAAAATTTCGTAGTCCATGCGGGACCTACCATCACACCAAAACAATTTATCTAATTTTCCATCTACATCAACAGTATAACTCACAAAGAACAGTGGATCTATCTCCTGCTTTCCATGTAAGTAAGCTAAAACTGCTTCGGCATCATTCTCTAACCGCCTCCGGTGTTGATCCACAACATTATAGACATCTTTCCTTACACAACCAAAATTATCATGGCCTCCAGCATCATGTACAATTTTGGTATAAATTTGCTTTTGACTTATTCCTAAATCGTACATCTCACTTACTTGAATTTTGGTTACGTCATCTATACCCCTGAAAGCTCGAATCAGATTCACTTGTTGTGGTGGAACAAGATGATGATTGTGTTCCGTCTTGAACTCTTTTACTATATACTGACATGTTGTTTTCATGTATTTCATACTTATGAAGGCTTTACAAAAACATCTTGTTTCATCCCTTGCCTTCCTTTTCTTATCTTCGCGGTTCTTGTCCTTCTCGGATCTCACCCCTTCGCGATCACAATAAAAGCGCAATTATGTTACAATACCATGACGATTAATTCGCGGTGCCTCTCTTCTAACCCCAAATCCAACTGCTTTAACATAACTAAAATAGAACACTTCACACTCAACTGGTGTTTTAAAGATTAACTCCTTTATATCATTTTCGTCAAGGTCGTCTAGCCTTTTGTCTATGAAATTGGAGCTTGTTCCTGCATTTTGCTTTTCCTCACTAACTATGTCATCCATAATATCTTGTACACATTGAGTTTCATCAACAATTCCTATTGGATCAACTCCTTCCATACCCTGCCAGAGTTGAACGTTAGAAACACTACAATATTGGATGATAGCTGAAGAAGAAATCGATCTTTCGCATGAGGAGGATGAAATTACATAATCAAAAAATAGAAATCTCCAGTAAGTGTGCGAGCCAACATCATGCCTTTTATATTCATATTCATATCTTATTGTTCTATTTGTAATACTACTACATACCCGCACCTTCTACATTGCATCTTCACAATTGTTTTAAGGAGGTTCACACCAATTGAAGCATCCATTGGGAACAGTATTACCCAATGTTGTTTCCGAAACATATATGTATGGTTTAAAGATGAAAACAATTGTAAACCCCAACTTCCCTTTTAACAAAGCCGCACAAAAATAAAGTATAATAAGAAGTAAAACCAAAGTCCT
>JACYFF010031958.1:30592803-30648653 GCA_017589665.1 Selenicereus undatus | reverse complement strand
CTATAATCAAGTGTACCTTTTGTTCTATGAACTGCTTTCAGAAACTTAGTACGATGTAGCTTTCCAAAAACACAATGCTCACAGAACCCAAGGTCCGTTACCACCTTGTGACCACAGAGGAGGTCACTCTTTGCCAAAATTTGCATCCCTCTTTCACTCATATGACCAAGTCTCATGTGCCACAACTTGGTCATATCATCCTTATGAACTTCTGAAGACGCAACAGCAGCTGAAGCAGATAATGTAGTACCTTGCAGTATATACAAAGTACCTCGCTTGACACCTTTTAGAACCCTATCTGAACCCTTGACATACAGAACTCCTCCTTCACCTTGAAAACTGAATCCTTTCGTGTCCAACAGGCTCAAAGATATTAGATTCTTTGTCATATGTGGAACATGCCTGACATTGTGCAACGTACAGAATTTACCATTATGTGTCCGTATCTGTATAGAGCCAATTCCAGCCACTCTGCAAACAGCACTGTTAGCCATAGAAATATTGCCTCCAGTCACCTGCTCGTAAGTGATAAACCATTCTCTACGCGGACATATATGGTAAGATGCCCCTGAATCTAGGATCCACACATCAGTGTGATGCACAGGTTCATCGGCGACTAGGGCTATATCTTCTTCAAACCTACTGTCACTTTCTGCGACATCAGCAGTACCTGCTCGTTTCTCCTGTTGTTGTTGCTGCCTCTTCTTTTTAGGATACTGATTTTTCCAATGTCCCGTCTCCTTACAGTAGTTACAGATATCACCAGGTTTAGGACCCTTAGAATCCGACGACTTTGACTTCTTCTTCCCTGGATTCCCAGGTCTTTTACCCCCACTGGCTATCAACCGAACAGCCTCGGTACCAGCACCACCTGTACCAGCCGCCTTATGGCGCAGCTCTCTGCTATGAAGAGATGATCTAACCTCTTCCAGGGACACAGTATCTTTCCCAACAATAAAAGATTGCACGAAATTTTCATATGAGGGTGGGAGAGATACTAACAGAATTAGGGCAGCATCCTCATCTTCAATTTTGACCTCAATATTACGCAAGTCTAACAGGATTGTGTTTAATTGATCTAAGTGATCTCGTAGAGACATACCTTCCTGCATTCGCAGGCCAAACAGACATTGCTTCAAGAGCAACTTGTTGGTTAAAGACTTCGTCATGTATAGACTCTCAAGTTTTAACCACAACCCAGCCGCAGTATCCTGGTCTGCAATCTCAGTAATGATATCATCTGCAAGACACAGCATGATCGTCGCGTGTGCCTTCTCCTTCAGACTGGCCATCTCAGCGGTGTCGGCGCCTGGATCTTTCTTTGCCAGAGGCGCCCATAACCCTTGTTGTTTTAACAAGGCTCACATCTTGATCTGCCATAGACTGAAACTGTTCCTCCCCGTAAATTTGTCAATTTTCACGTTAAAGCGGACATCTTTCTCACCAGAATTCGAAAAGAACCCTAAGGCTCTGATACCAGTTTGTTATAACGGATGCAAGAAAGTATGAACAAACTGACAATTACACACATATTTAACGTGGTTCACTAACAATGTGTTAGCTATGTCCACAGGCAGAAGAGAGGAATAGTTTTATTGATGATGAAGGAATACAGAGAATACGCATTACATATATAGGGTTTAGGTTTTAGGGTTAACCCTAACCCATACATCACGTACGCCGTCAATTTCAGGGGCGTTGCCCCCGAACCCCCAAACCAGGGTGCGTCGCCCCTGGACCCCGACTCGTTGACTAGTCAGCGAGACCACCGTGCTAGGTCTGCGAAGGGGGCTACAGAACAACAGATTCAAGGCATTCTAACACTTAGTGGCCAAATTACAAAACCAGCAAACTGAAAGTTTGCAACTCTACTTACTTGTATGACACACCTTGCAGACCTCTACTTAAATATAAGTGACTCTTGCGAGTCCTAGGGGCAAGTCTACTGTGAGAGCTTGTGTGTGAGTGAGAGACGGGGAGAGATGTACATAAATGCTCCCCAGAACCAACAGCACAGAAGAAGAGCGCTTTACACGCTAACAACAATAACTTTGGCATCACTCAAGCCAAATGAAGAATAAGCTAACCGAGACATCAGAAAGATGAAGTACATGGAGAACAATTTGCAAGATGTTTTAATCTAAACTCAAGTTGTTGCCCAACTAAGGTGGACTATGTTAAGCACCAACATTCAGTATAGCAAATGAAGATGTAAAAGAAAAATGAAAACAATACCCTACTTAATACAGAGAATTTCATAGGGCAATCAGGGTATATAGCAAATAGAGACTGCCAATTCCATTCTTTAGGCAAATACACAATGCTGCAGAGGGGAGATTACGCTAGGTGCGTGACCCATAGTAGCGATTCCATCTTGGCTTCCAAATGTCAAAAGCCGGGTGCATTCATAGGTGACGAAACAGGGTCAACGAGTGCTATAATTTTTGACATATCCATCTGACACAAAAAAACTTCCCAGTTCTGGTGAATCCAACCAAGTAAAGGCATGATCCTAATTGCATATTTCTAAACAGATGAACGAATTCTTTTCTCCAGGGCATCTACACTCAGTTATTTATGCATCACCACTCAATATAACCCCACACTTGGACAAACAACCCCCCACGACAAATACGCAATCCTTGCAGTAAACCTCAGCCAATGACACATATAGATAAGGAGGTTCAAATCAAAGGCGATAATTTCCTGCCCTGAACCTTAGTGTTAGTTGCAATCCAATATAGAGTCTCATTAACAAGCCCTCTGACAGTGTGTATCAAATATTCGCAATAAGAGCTTGGAAATGTTGACAGTACATGAGGTCTTGTGCAATGGCAACAGATGTTGAAATGGGGTATGATCAATGCTCTTCAACAATTGGACTTCAATGAGAAGACATCGACCATGATCTTGCGCAAGCAGTCCACTTCCATAATTCTTACAATCTTACAGTCATCATCGCATGATGCATAACCAAATATGAGCAAACGGTTCAGCTAGATTAGTGTTGCTGGCCGGGTCTAATGTTTTAGGCCCGACGGCCAGTAAGGCCACTTTAGACGGCTTCCCTAATTGTTCCCCCAACCTATATAAGGAGGTTTCAGGGGATCAATCAGGGTTACACACACATCTGATACAGAAACCACATACTCTTCCCTCCCCTCTCATGGCTGCCTTACCATCCACCGGGGTTTCGGGTTTAGAACGTGAACCCTAAAGGCGATTCTAATTGCCGCCTCACATTCAGATTGACGTGGGCTACTCCCGACAGATAATTCCGCATTCGAGGTCAGTCCTATTTGTCTAACAGTAGTATCAGAGCCTGACTAATCGGATTAGTCCCGTTTTAAGTGTTTGAAAATATGAGTTCTAAGCATGCTTGTTTTAAGACTACGAATACATGATTAATTGCCTAATTTTCGTAATTATGCAAGTTAATAGCATGCTTCTGTGATTTTAATTGACCAAAGATTGAAAATTTAGTCATGATAACTGATTAACTTGTATGCCCAGATTGCTTAACATGTTTATATTGTGCAAGCATGATTCTTTATTCGATTATATGTTAATTGAAGTTATGCCCAGATTAACCAAGTTCATGCTTAAATCCGCCTATGCCTTGTAAAATTAGCATGTCCAGTTAAGTCATCTATTACCAAAAGGGGTTAATCTTTGACTAACAATTCATGATTCCAATTGGTCAAATTCATGATTAAATCGAATTATGATGCAATCAGAAGGCTTGATTATTTATACTACTGAGTACAAAATATGATAAATTGATTTCATGAATGTACTCTTAGTATCCGATTGTGTGTGCATATTAAAACCCTACTCGGATTAGTTATTATGCCCGCTGAATTCTTGATAGCATGATTGTGAAACCCAAAACCCTAACCCTAACCCTAACCTCTCCTCTGCCTAAAACTTGACCTTGGCTAAAAGAAAAAAAAAGGGTAGAAGAGAAAAAGTGAACGTTACAGTATCCATCAAAACCACCATGGGAAAGGTGGTGCGTGTGACGAACGCGCCGCCGACGAAGGTTTAGTTGCCCCTTTTTCTTCGTCCAACGATGCCTTTGCATGTCGATCTACGCAACGTTAAGAAAATAAAACCACAAAACACCATCGTTGGAGGCGCGTGAGTCCATGCGCCGCCGCCTCAATTGTGCGTTGGCTGCGTGGACCACTCCCTTGGACTCAGTTTTGGATGATCTACATGATGGTGGCATCAGTTCTCGAAAGGTTGGCTTGGATAGAAGGCAAAGGTGGGCAACGGCTTCACATCACTTGGATGTTTTTTTTACAACCAGAATGGCGGCAATGGCCGCATAGTCGTGGTGTCGAAAGCTTAAGAAAGGAGCTCAGTGCTCCATTTCCCTGGCCATGGTGCCAGGAAAGCCGAGAGAAGAGAAGAAATTTTGGGAAGCAGGTCGAAGAGAAGAGAGAAAAATCTCGAGAGGCAAAAGTAAGAGAGAGAGAGAGTGAGGCCTTTAGGCTTAGTGAGGGGAGGTTAGTAAGTGAGTGTTACTCACTTAAAGGCCTCGGTTGGGCTCCATTTAATGGGCCGATTATTCACCTGGTTTTTGGTCATTTATGGGTTGGTTCTCAGGCCCAACTTTATTTTAAATCGGGTTGTTTTTTCTGGGCTCGGTCATTTTCGACTGATTTTGTTTTTGATTTTTGTTTAGGCGACGTAATCATAATTAGTTTTATATGTTGAAAGTGGTTATGAGTTTTTCCTATATTTTTAGCATTTTTATGGTCACATCACTATTGCTCATGTAACGATTATTTTATATTATTGTTTATGTAATGATAATATGAAAATCAGAGGTATGATATACCGATAGAGGTAAATGGTTAGAAATCGCTTTTCCTTTCAAACCTTTTCACAAAACTGTCTTTGTGGGTCTTTTGGAATCAACCTCTCTATAGGTATAAATACCGATAAAGGTAAGATTGCCTACAACTGGATCTCCCCAGACCCTGCGAAAGCGGGACCCACACTGGGAGGTGTTGTTGTTATTGTTGTTGTAGAGGTATGATATACAACAATGTGTTCTATGTCGAATTTATTTTAGTAATATGTTATATAAATTAGTTTTATATAACATAAGCTTATGTTTCATGTTGCCATTTTTGTAATAATATTAGAGTTAAATATAAATTTATGTTATAGGAGTTCTTTGTTGAGAACATTTCTTATGAATTAGTTTCATAAAGCTTATGTAAATATGTTTTATATAATTGAAAGTGAATATCTGTGTGATAGTCACCAATTAATGTGTTAATAAGTGTAACCAAACTTTTATAAATTTTGTAATTAACTTAAAGAAACTCTTGATTCACATCCATATGTGATGATAATATGAACGACATGATCGATGTATAACTACGTCTTATATATCGAAAGGAATAAACAAATTGTTTTAGTTATAGGACAGATGAATTAGTTTCATATAAAATAACCTTGTGTAAATGTGTTTTCCATGGCTAAATATGAATTTTTTGGCCTGATATTATATGACTAAATAGACATATTATATGAATTCGTTTCACATTGATTAACGTTTGTAACATTATATGAATGTGTACCACATAATTACTTACGTGTAATTTCTTTTTTGATATGTCATTAAATAAAGTTTTTAAATGACATACTAGTAATTATATAAATGTGTTTTATATAACTTCGTGTAAATTTGTTTTGCACGATTAAAGCTGAATATCTTTGTGATATTTCTAGATGAGTTAATTAGTTTAACAAATTATGCACTCCATAAATTTCATTTTATAGAAAAATGTAGTAATTAAATTATAGAAACTTCTAATTCATGCTTGTATGTGATGATTATGAGCTTAGCAAAATTTTGAATCATATGACATGAATGATGGAGTTTTTGATAATTTAACTACTTGAAAGTATGCCTAATGTCCATTTTTTAAATATATGCTTTCAGATATGGCAATTAAAATATGATTGGTGATTAGTTTACCAATGAAAAATAAATATAGGATTAGACTATAATACATAGTGTTGGAAGATTTAGCTCCTTGTAAACAAACGTAAAGTATTGGAACACTCGACAACTTTTAAAGTCTCTTAAGATAGGCAAAGATGTGAATAACATAGATGTAACTGCTTGTGAGCAGTATCAAGAGAAAGGCTAATAAGATACCATGAATGGCTGAAGGAAGGATCGATCAGCATGCTGGCTATGTGGTATTGCATGCATGATGATCTGGTAAGGGGATTTAAAGGCTATCTCACTGTTGAGGACTTGTGGGATCAGCTTGACATCCAATTTTGACCAAATTCATCCCCTTCTCAAAACTCCAAACCTAAGGACGGTATTACCAAAGGAGTAAAAGGTCAAGGTCAATAGAGAGTAGAATGTAGCGCGTGTGAAGTGCTATAACTGTAAAAAGAAGATACCCACTGCTTGGGATCATCTCCCAATAAGTGATTACCAAACTTTCTTCCTTAGTGGACTGTAGACATGGGAGCAACCCAACACATAGTTCAGGGTTGAGTTGATTTTGTGAACCTTCATCGCTACCTGATGGGTTCACAGACTATTGTCTTAGGGGACAACAGCGAGGAACATGTCCTTAACATAGCAACATGTTAGCTCAAGCACTGTGGAGGAAATAAGTTGTTTCTCCAGGATGCTCTTTACGCACTTAGGGAGCAGCGTACCTTTATACCTTTTAGTTCTGATATTAGTTCTCTCTTCATTTCCTTCTATCTCGACATCTTCCATCTTTGTTGCTTTCTTTGAACTCTATTTTTAGGCATACTCGACTTGACCATGAGGGTCAAGGTAGAGTTAAAAAGCTAACTAAAGATGATCCTTTAGATCAACTCACGAGGGTTAAGTTGCCTAAGTGAGTAATGTCTAGCTAGCATAGTAAAGCCTTTTGGTAAAGTTTCTAGAGCATTTAGTCCCTTATAATTAGTCCACTCAGGCATTTGCGGACCCATGAATGTTAAGGTACGCCATGGGGCTATCTATTTCATCACCTTTATAGATGGTTATTCGCGACGTGGGTATGCGTACCTACTACTCATCACTACGAGACACTCAATATGTTCAAACGCCTCGTAACAAAAAGTGGATACTCAATTAGAACTGAAAATTAGAAACCTTCAGACTGATCAAGGTCATGAATACCTCTCTGATAGGTTCAGAGAGTTCTGTAAGGAAAAAGGTAAATAAAGAAAGCTAACGATTTCACGCACCCCACAACAAAACGGCGTTGCGGACCGCATGAATCGTACATTGCTTGACATGGTTAGGTCAATGATGGCACATGCGAACCTCCCAATCAATTTTGGGGGATACGTTGCTCATGACAACCTATATCCTTAACCGTGTGCCAAGCAAGAGTATACCTACCACACCGTATGAGTTATGGTTTGGTAAGAAGCCCCCTTGGACCATTTAAGCCCATGGGGTTCAGCTGCCTTTGTGCATGACCCAACCCACAAACACGGAAAGCATGGTCTAAGAGCCACCAAGATGATGTTCATTAGATATCCCACACAATCTAATGAACAGAAATAGATTCCCGTAATGTCGACTTTCTCAAGGATGAATTCCCAACCATTGGTGAAATCAAGAAGGATGTCAAACTGTTTGAGTTACAGTAAGACACCCAACCATCTTTCGGTGGGGGGAAGAATTTGTACTCTAATCAAGTCACCGAAGATGGTATGCCTCCCCTAACTGAAAAGGATGGCGGAGACTTGTCTGCTCGGGAGAATGAGATTTGTCCTCAATCTCCTATACATGAGGAGAGTCAGCCATTGAGTGAGGTATATCTTCAATCTTCGGTTCCCGAACATGCAGTTAGTCCACATGTTCAGGATCCCACGCCCCAAAGGGATACTGGGAGTGAGTCTCCACATACCTAGTGTCCCACACATCTTAGAGAAAGGGGGAGGGATGCCATGGATAGTGGGAGTGACTTCCCACATGATTAGGGTACCCCACCTTTGAGAGAAAAAGGGAGGGATGCCTCACCTAGGCAGATAAACAGTGAATGTCCCATGATTCGAATGAGTGAGCGTGGAAAATTTCCTCGATGATATTTCCAAATCGAAGATGAAATATTCCTATGCACTTCCTTGGAAGCTATGGAGCCTACCTCTTATTAAGAGGCAATTGATTCACTAAACCACGAATGAAAACTTGTTAATCTTCTGCCCCAACGTAAGTGTATTGAAAACAAATGGGTTTTCAAGATAAAATATCGAGCATATGGTTCGATCGATAAGTTCAAAACCCGTTTAGTGGCGAAAGGGTTTACACGAATTGAAGGTGTAGACTATGAGAGACATTTTCGCCTATGGTGAGATTTTCCCCTATTCGCTTGCTCCTAGCCATGGTTGTCCATTTGGACTTAGAGTTGTTTCAAATGGATGTAAAAACTGCCTTCCTCAATGGTAGCTTTGAGGAAGAGATCTATATGGATCAACCCATTGATTTTGTATCAAAGGGACAAGAGGACAAGGTGTGTCATCCTAAAAGGTCCATATATGGTCTTATGCAATCTTCCAGATCTTAGTACTTAAGATTACATGAAGCTATAACTTCATTTGGCTTATCCATGGTTTCAAAAGACCACCGTGTGTATGTCAAAAGATCAACCGGGGGGATTATATTTTTTACCCTATACGTTGATGACATATTACTGGTTGGGAACAACTTGGAGATTCTTGAAGCCACTAAGAAGTGGATGTCATCTGTCTTTGAGATGAAGGACATGAGTGAAACTAGGTACGTCCTAGGCGTGGAAATAATACGAAATCATCCTAAGAAAATTTTAGGTATGAGCCAAGAGGCATATATCAAGAAAGTCTTAGAACGGTTCCCTATGCATTGTTCCAAACCCGTAGACACTCCAGTTGAATGGTTTAACCTTGAGTCTTGACCAACGCCCCAAAACAGACAAAGAAAAGGAGGAAATGAGTAATGTCCATTACGCTAGTTCCGTAAGAAACTCAATGTACGCCATGTTATGTGCACGGCCTGATACTTACTTTGCGGTTGGCTTGGTAAGTCATTACCAGAGCAACCCAAGACTTGCAGATTGGCAAGTTGTCAAGAGAGTCGAGCGATACCTTCATAGTACAGCTGACTTAGTCTTATGCTATCAGGGGGAGATCTCAAGTTGAGAGGATCCTTAAAATGTCGATTGAGGTGCTCACTCGGAAGAGTCTAAGTCAATCTCAGGACTTGCCTTCACCCTAGGTGTGAGAGCCATGTCATGATGCAGTAAGAAGAAAAAAAAACTGCACAACAGTGTTAGCTATGGAGGCAGATTATGTGTCACCATAGAAACAAAAGACATTGCCATAAAGTATATGTACACCAAGAAGGTGTTTATGTCCTTTTTGACTAAACCTATTTCTGGTGACACGTTCAAAACTCATATGTTGAGTCTAGGAATTCGCAAGGTTCAGTTTCAGGACATATCTTGTCATGTGATGGACAAGGTCCTTTTGCAATGAGCAAAATGCTCATAAATTATTGTTGCGTGTTAGGCATATTGAAATGTCACAGGCTTCTAATCGGTCTAGTCACACAAGCAATCGCCCTGGCGCTTAAGTAACGGGTAGGATGAGACTGAATCATATTGGCAATGAGTGTGCAATATTGATTACTCATATTGGAAGTGTGTGAATCTGATAAGATATAGTCGCCTTAATAAGTCTAAGATGAGACTCGAGGGAGTTGAATATGAGATATGATTTCATATTGAAGCCTTAAAAAGTCGAATCTTGAGTGTTAAGATTGACATTTAGTATGATAATCCAGTGGCTCAGGTTAGATTTTTTGGGTGAAAATCTGGACTGGCGATTCGCATGGCATATAGAGTGACGAGCCCAGTTGAGTGGGAGCTATGTCATGACACACATCTCATACTGTGTGTGCTTAAAAGACGACCATACACGGAGTGACAATTGACCTCCTAATCTTCTGTCACTGTGCGGCCCTATAGACGATGGCCCTTTGACTTAAAGCTATGATACGAAGTCAAAGCTTGATGTTGCTACTTCAATATTTTTCTCAAGGGCCACGATGTATACGGTTCAACGAGAACATGTTAGAAAAACAATCAAGCTAAGATGCAATATCATGACTGTTTAAGGAAAAATTTGTCTATCATCACCAATATCAGCCCGGACGATTATATTAAGTATATAATCACATGATATATCATGCCATAAGGGATTGGAGATGCCACTGGTGATGTTCAGGATGATTTGGGGTATCGTATTTCCTGAAAGTGCTATGTTAGTTAGATGGTAACTTAATATAACACTACTTGTTACTTTTCGACCGCACGTCCTATTCCTGGTATGAGCGTGCTGAGTTGTGATTCGTGGAGAGCATGCTTTTCGCAACCTATGTGGCCGAGTGGGAGCTGTTGGCCAGGCTTAATGTTTTAGGCTCAACGTCCTCTAAAGCCGCTTAGGGTGGCTTCCCTGATTGCTCCCCCAACCTAAATAAGGAGGTTTCAGGGGATCAATCAAGGTTACACACACACGTGATACAGAAATCACATACTCTTCCCTCCCCTCTCACGGCTGCCTAACCATCCACAGGGGTTTCGGGTTTAGGGTGTGAATCCTAAAGGCGACTCTAGCAGCCGCCTCACATTCAGATTGACGTGGGCTATTCCTGACAGATAATTCCACATTCCAGGTCAATCCTATTTGTTTAACAAGTGTCTAATTCAACCAAATCGTTTCCACCATAATAAGAAACTATCCCATGATCATCGTCACTACAGCAGAAGAGGTAAAACCTGTGGTATGATTGGATAAGTAGGTATTAAGTGCGAGAAGAGAAGCCATAAAATGGACATAAGTTGAAGTGGGCATTAGCAAATTGGGTAGAACAGACAGTAGACTACCAGGCTTTCGTAACGGATTTAAAAGGAGGAGGGATTTGATGGGTAGCTTTAGTAAGGATATAAGTGGTGAACAAATCATGAGGAATGCATTGTTACCTATGGAGCTGGTTTTTTGTTCTTCTTCGTTGGAGAAGGTTACTCCAAGCTCATCAGTCGCCATTGTGTGTCAGCCTTAAAAGTTTTTAGGAAATTTTGTTTAGATTATAAAATAAATATAGTCATTGATTATGCCTAGTTGTCAACTTTATCTGATTTTGTTCATGTCTATTTGAAATTTAAATGCTAAATTTTTTGTTAGAGTTTAAATGCATTTGAACTTTTCATGGGAATATCAAATTTTTAATAGAAAATAGAATCAACATAGGGAAATAGCTTGGAGTGAACCATGGAGTTCTTTGGGAGTCATGATTTACAATTATTTCTAGATAGCCTTTAAACATGTCATGCCCCTCTGGCTTGTGACATATCTTTGAAAATATTAGAGCTGGACGATGGGGGTGTTGTGCAGGATTTTGTATGCTAGACATGTGGGTTATGTCTTGTGGTGGCTAGTTGGGTACTAATCAAGGTCATGTCATGCCCCTCAAAATTGTACCCTTCCCTCGTTAAAAATCCGTTTAATTTCTTTGTAGTCATTGATGACATGACTTAAGTGATTCAAAAGTGACTATATATGGCTTGATGGACAGAGTAAAGTGATAAATGACAATGTTGTGCACCCGTCCCCCAAAAGCAGGATATCTTGTGTTGCTTGCTACTTAAGGTGTACATAACTCTTACCCTTGCTCTATTACTTATTATAGTTAATGTTATTTAAAACAATTATGTCTTGTATTTGTTATCTTTGTTTATCAAACGATTTTCAACTTTTAAAAGATTTTCTTATAACTTTTTATGTGAGTCTACTAGAATTGGCGTATTTACGGACAATCATGTATGTGGAGATGAGACTGTCTACATCTAAATCTCCCCAGGCCTCGCAAAAATGGGACCTATATTAAGAGTTGTTATTATTGTTGTTGTTGCAATTAGGTGTCAATCAATTTTGCATGGTCTTATAAGATAAAATATTTGTTTAGTATATGTAACATAAATATTTTTTTTACTATAGTCAATACACTATTGACCCAATAAAAAATAGGGCTTTCCCATGATAAATTTTCTCAATTAATAAGACTCAAACTTAATATCTTAATTAAGGGAAATAAGTGTCAAAATGTTTAAACCAACTTGTATTGATTGTACTATAAAATATTATTCGTATTATTCATCTTTCCGTTTACATGATTAATATGGCACTATGATGGAATATCATGAAGCCACATCATCAAAAGTGACTAATACATAAATAAATTTGAGTTAAGGTTGAGGTACTTTCTACCCTAGTCAAAAATTCAAGGCTATGCCATTTCAGAACTCAAAGAAATGTAGTGTCGTGACTGACTCAGCACCATGAATCGGTGATGGACGTGTTTCTTTCCATAATTAGAGGAAATTAATAAGTTGGGCCGCCCGGTCACCAGTGGGGCAGACCCACACAACGACATTCAACATCTCATTCACTTGCTTGTCTCCGCTTCTCACTCTTTCTTTCATCCACAACCACACGTCGCTACTACAACAAATACTGAAGCATCAAGAATAGCACAGATTGTGAATGAGCTGATGTCAATTAGGCTAAGACCACCTTTACATTCATCCCAGAAAAAGATTAGTATGATACTATGATAGCATGAGCATATCTGCAGAAAGTGATGAGATTTACATGCCTGTTCTTAATTCTTCTCCAACTCTGACATTGAAGATGGTGAAATCAAACTGGGAACATAGCAACTGATAGACGGTCTGTGATCTTCCTTAAAGGTTACAAGTGGAGTGTACAATGTAGGTGACACATTTGGATCGATCAAAGCCATTTCCCAATTCTTTGAGACAAGAAAAAACCGGCCAGCCTTCGTGAATCCCACCAAGCCAGAGCAGAACTGCGGGCCCAGCTCATGTGGCAGTCACATCGACTCCACCTGTCCTGATCTCTTCAGAATGGACATATACACCTGATCTTGCATGCTCAGGTCGTATAAGGACAAGATCCCTCCCGTTACACATAAGGATTGGTTCCAAGGACTGATGCTCCTTGGAGCTAAGCCTTGGACCTTCTCGAACTTCTCAAGGGCCAAGTTAAAACCCACAACCATGGGGTTCCTAGTTGGACCTCTTGTGTCCATGAACCAATACAGGGTCTCACCAACCAAGACTCCTGGGTGAGCTTTGGATAAAGAGATAGAGTGGTCAAGGCCATGGTCATGAACACGTCTCCACTTTTGAGTTTGCAAGGAGAAAACATGTATAATGAGTTCCAGGGTGCTGAAGTCCTGAATGACTCTCACAACCTTATAGTCATACTTAGATGAGACATAGGCGAATCCCCAAGAGGTTCTGTAGTTGAAGGATAAGAGATAAGGGTCGGTAAATTTGTGCCAATAGTGAGTTAAGGGGTTCCATATGTAGAAGTAACTAGATAAAGGGGAGGAATAGGCCAAGCACACCAGCCCATTGCACGAACCCACCAGCTGAATTTCAGTTTGGTGTTGGTCATCGAAATCAATCTCTAGTTTAACGAAGTAATAGTCAAGAACCTCATGTTCTTTTTCTTCGTAGAAAATAAGGTTATAGTCGTTCTCAGCTTGGATAAAGAGGAACTCAATTGGAGGAGAGGTGGTGTAGCTAGAGAGACAAGCTCTGAATCTGGCATTAGTGAATGCATAAGAGGAGATAGTGGAGTACCATTCTTTGGAGACCGACTTGAATTGGAGAAGGGATTTGATGGGCAACCTCGTGAGAATTTGGTAGGTGATGAGATCATGAGGGAGGTCCAACTGTTGCTGAGGAACTCGAGCATTCTCATCATCAGGAACTTCAGGCCTTTTGTTCTTCCAGGGAACAGCCGCAGTGTCACCGCTGTTTGCTCTGACAGTCTTGAATAATTTGATCCTTGAGAGTAACTTGGAGTGTGAATTTTGTCGGAGTATGGTCTTTGCGTAGCCACCATCTTCAACAGGGTTCCTTGTTTTCCTGCTTAGCTGCTCCATTTTTCCTCTCTTTGGTCACTCTGTGTCTCCACGCTATCTTCCTGCTTGAAGCAGCCACTGATATATATGCATCTTCATTTTACTGCTGTCAAAGTCAAAACTACGCAGTCATAATAAACAATTCCCCGCCTCACTGTTTAATCGTGAACTCTGTCTTGTTTTCCTAAAATTTCCAGCCTCACTGTTTTGACTTTACCCTCTCGTTTTTACATAAATTCTCAACTTAAACCATTCCTTAGAAACACGTAAATATGCTTTGGTCCATTCCAACATCATACAAAATCACAACACTTAAATTCACTTCATAATCATATCCAATAAAGATTATTTTTCAATATAACACACACATAAACCTAGCTTAAAGCTAGTTTAATCCAAACCTTACTGTACCTGCCAAAAGCCTAGTTCATGGCCAACTTAAACTCACTCTAACTCTTTTGAAATCACCAAAAACATCATCAAAAACACCAATAGATTAGAAGATGACGAAATTAAAGATAAAACAATCAAAATCCAACACTTCAACATCAAGTTTGCATGATTAACATTAACCCTAACCCTAGCATGATCCAACCTCAACTCCACCATGATCAACATCAAAATAACTCTTATTTCTTATTAAAACAACATGATCAAAGATCATAAACATCAAAACAAGAATCAAAACTAAAATAAAAAACAAAACCAACAAACACAAATTTCAAGTTACTCACTTTGATTGCAAATAAGTAGAGATGGAGATGAGGTTTAGTGGTTTTGATGGTGGAGGATGATAGCCTGAGGTACTAGGACACTGCGAGGGTCGGAAACCACCAGGGTTGGCCGCAAAACTGGCTGGAAACACCCAACACTGGCTAGAGCTGCTACTGGTCGTGGGAGAGAGAAAGAAGAGAGAGAAAATGGAGTTTGTGGATTATGATGTGTGTTTTGACTAATCAACTCATTTGGATGAAATTTTATCTAGTAAAGCCACCTTTTTAAGCTGGCAATGCTTAAGTTTAACCATGGTAATTAACTAGATTAATAGGCAACTTATTGGGCTTCAAACCAGCTGAAATAAGTTGGGTTCGTGAATAAAACGGTTCGTAACGATAACGTTCTTGCGAAACTCAAAATTAAAGCTTTGTGATGTTACGGAAAACACAATAAATTACTTAGATTGAACTTGTTAGGGCCAACTATCAATTCTTCCAAAGTTTTCACTAGTAAATTAAGTAAACAATTAAAATCCGAATTGCCAAGTGAGGGCCCAAGTAACATTTTTCCACCAAGGTGAATAAATGAAATAATGAATATGAGAGAAGAAAAAATTATAAACATGAGGTAATTAAATAAATAAACGTAATGAAAGAATTTTAGGGTCGGACTATTACAGTCCTCCCCCCTTAAAGAGTTTTGCCCTCGAAACTTATGACTTTTCTATGTAGTGCAAGATTACCTCAAATAATTATGGATATTTGGCTTTCATGTCCTCTTTAGTCTCCCAAGTAGCTTCTTGGGATGTGTGATTTGATCATAGCACTTTGACTAGAGGTATCTGCTTATTGCGCAACTGTTTAATCCTGCGATCTAGTATTTGGATTGGTTGCTCTTCATATACTAAACCTGCAGTGATTTCAATAGGTTCAGATACAATGGCGTGGTTTGGATTTGGGGTATACTTTCTAAGTTGAGAGATGTGAAACATGTTATGCACGTGTCCTAGTTCTACCGGCAAATCCAGACGATAAGCTGCAGGATTCAACTTTTAAATGATTTCATATGGTCCAATATATTGGGGACTTAATTTGCCTCGTACCCCAAACCTCTTGATACCCTTAGTTGGCGATACTTTCAGAAAAACTTTATCGCCTATTTGAAACTCCAAAGACCTCCTTCTCTTGTCTACATAACTTTTTTGCCGACTCTGGGCAACCTTATTGTGCTTCTGAATCCTTCTTATTGTTTCCACGGTTTCCTAGATCATTTCAGTGCCTAAAGTCAATGCCTCATCCAAATCACTCCAGCACAGTGGGGTTCTACATTTTCTCCCTTATAGAGCCTCAAACGGGGCCATTCTGATGGTGGAGTGATGGCTATTATTATAAGAAAACTCCACCAAGGGTAAATCATCTTCCAATTTTCCTTGGAACTCTAATACACATGCTCTTAACATGTCCTTTAGAATTTGATTCACTCTTTCAGTTTGCCCATCTGTCTAAGGGTGATAAGAGCTGCTAAAGTTCAATTTGGTCCCAAAGGCCTTTTGAAGTGCTTGTCAAAAACGGGCTTGGAATCTTTGATCCCTATTTGATATTATATCTAAAGAAATTCCGTGTTGTCAGACTATCTCTTTAACACACAATTGGGCTAGTTTTTCAACTCCCCAAGTATCTTTGATTGGTAGAAAATGGGCCGACTTGGTAAGCCAATCGACTATAACCCATATAGCATTCTTCTTTAAGACAGAAAGGGGTAACCCCATAAAAAAGTCCATTGAGATCGAATCCCACTTCCAAGTGGGAATTTCTAGGGGTCGTAATTCACCCACGGAACGTTGATGCTCTGCTTTGACTTTTTGGCAGGTCAGACACTTGTCTACATATTCTGCAACTTCCTTTTTCATATTATTCCACCAGAAGTATTGTCTTAAATCCCTATACATCTTGGTGCCTCCTGGATGCACCGTGTAGCGAGTATTGTGAGCCTCCTCTAGGATCTGTTTCCTTAATTCCTCTTTTCGGGGCACACATAGGTGATTCTGGAATCGCAGGGTCCCATTCTCATGTACTATAAACCCGGGAGACTTTCCTTTCTCTAAATTTTGCTTAATTCTATGGAGTTCAGGATCACTTTCTTGGTTCACTCGAATCTCCTCCACTGTGGAAGGCTATAAAGTAAGTGTTGATAATTGAACATGTGCTTGCCCATGAGAAACTAGTTGAATTCTCAAGTCCTCAAGATCTTTCAAGAGACTCAACTGAGTAATCACCACTGTATTTGAGCTATGTTTCCTACTCAGGCTATCTACTACAACATTTGCTTTTCCTGGATGATATTGAATTTGCAGATCATAATCCTTAAGCAGCTCAAGCCAATGCTGTTGCCTCAAGTTGAGATCCTTCTAGGTGAAGATATACTTCAAACTTTGATGGTCAGTGTAAATCTTGCATGGTACTCCATATAAGTAATGTCTCCAAATTTTCAGGGCAAAGATCACGGCTGCTAACTCCAGGTCATGGGTAGGATAGTTTTTCTTATAGGGCTTAAGCTATCAAGAGGCATAAACTACTACCTTATCTTCCTACATCAGAACACACCCCAATCCGTTTTTTGAAGCACCACTATAAATGGTATACTCCTCACCTTCCATTGGTAGCGTTAGGATTGGGGTGATAGTTAGTCGCTGCCTTAGCTCTTGAAAAGCTTTATCACATTTTTCAGTCAACTCAAACTTGTTCGCTTTCTTCAGCAGGTTCATCATGGGTGAAGCTATTTTTGAAAAGTTCTTGACGAACCTTCAACAGTAACCTGCTAAACCCAAAAAGCTTCTAATCTCAGTGATGTTAGTAGGCCTTGACCATTCCGTGATTGCCTTCACCTTCTGGGGGTCAACTTTGATTCCCTTTTTTGTAACTACATGTCCTAAGAACACCACTTCTTCTAACCAAAACTCGCACTTCTTTAATTTGCCATAAAGTTAGTGCTCTCTCAGGGTTTGTAACACCATCCTCAAATTATCAGCATGTTCATCTCTATCCTTAGAATAGATTAAAATGTCATCTATGAACACCACCAGAAATTTGTCTGGGTAGGGTCTGAAGACTCTGTTCATAAGATCCATGAAAGCTGTGGGAGAATTGGTGAGGCCAAATGGCATCACTATAAACTCATAGTGACCATACCTAGTTCTAAACGCAGCCTTGGAGATGTCTTTAGGTTTAATCCTAAGCTGGTGATGCCCTGACCTCAAATCAATCTTAGATAAGACTCCTACTCCATGCAATTGATCAAACAAGTCATCGATTTGCGGCAAATGATATTTATTTTTTATGGTGATCCTGTTCAACTCCCTATAGACAATACAAAGCCTTAAAGTTCCATCCTTTCTCTTTACGAACAACACTGGGGCACCCCATGGTGGCACACTTGGCCTAATAAAGTGCTTCTGCAACAGCTCATCTAATTGAAGCTTCAGTTCCTTAAGCTTAGTTGGGGTCATACGATGTGGGGCTTTGGAAATGGGTTGGGCATCAGGGATTAATTCAATTCTAAATTCAATTTCTCTATGTGGGGGTAATCCTGGTAACTCTTCAAGGAAAACATCCTCAAACTCACAGACTACAGGAATATTTCCAGCTTTTTTTTTCTTTTGCTTGGGTGTCAATTGCATAACACCAATATCCCATACACCCTTCACATAATAGCTTACTTGCTTTCATAGTAGAAATCAAGGAATAGGATTTTTCCTTTCTATGCCCATAGAAGAATACTTCTCTCCCTTTTTCATCTTTCAAAATAACCTTAAGATCCTCACAGTCAATCTTAGCTCCATAGGTCTGCAGCCAATTCATTCCCTGAATGATGTCAAAATCAGACAAATCAAATTGAATCAAATCCACAGGGAAGGTGGTTCCACAAATGGTAATGGGAACAAGTTTATAGGAGATAGGGCATTCAATCACACAATCATTGGGTAGCTTAATCCTATAGTTGGTTTCCATCCTCCTATCTTCCAGGTTCAATTGTAAGGCAGATCGAGTGGATATAAATAAATGAGTAGCACCCGAATTAAATAATACACAAAATAGCTTTGAATTTAAAAAGAGATTTCCAATGACTACCATACCAGAGGTGGCAGCTTCCTTCTTACGCATTACATGCACCCGTCCTATTGTTGCAGGCCTTGGTGGTAGGCCCCCTTGGCAAGGTGGGGCCAAGGGTTTTACTACACCCTTGTCTACAGCCTTCAACCTTCGGGGACATGCAGCAATCAGGTGTTCGGGGCTTCCACACCACATACACTTATTAGTTCCTACTCGGCATTCAGGGGTGGTGTGATTTGTTCTGCCACATTCAGGGGTGGTGTGATTTGTTCTGCCGCTTTTCACACAGGGCACTGTTGAGCCTCTAAGATGGCTCTTGGGGGAAGCAGGAGTAGGTTTCTTCTAGTTCTGGTTCACACTCTCACTCGGAGTTCCTCACTCAAACACTTTTCCCTTTTGGTTGATTGGATTCAGTGCTCTCAACTTTATCTTTACTCGTTCCACTTTAGCTGCTCGCTCATATAGTTCTTGGTAAGTCAAAATTGATTACCCTGCTAACTAATTTCGAATATAGAAGGCCAAACCCTCTTCAAACCTTCTCAACTTCAGCCTTTCAAATGATACAAACTCAAGAACAAACCTAGATAATTTTGTGAACTTACTGGCGTACTGCATCACAGTCATGGTGCCACTCATCTTCAGCTCTATGAACTCTTTCTCTTTTGCCTTTGGACCACAACTGGGTAGAATTCTGCCCTCAACTAACTCAGGAATTTATTCCAGGTGAATTCAGGCCCTACGAGCTTATCCTTAACAGTATTCTACCAAATATCAGTTTCACCGGTCAAATAATATGTCCCAATGTTTACTTTCTTTTCTTCTGGGACTTCGACCACTGTAAAGATTTTCTCCATTCCCCTTATCGATTACTCCAATGTTACTGGATTATAAGATCCATCATAAACTTTAGGGTTGCGTCATGCGACCCTATCCGCTAGATTATCCTTTTTAGGAGGGGTTTCAGTAGGTACTTGAGGAATCCGCTTCATCAATTCAACTACTAAAGCCGGCCAGTAGTTCGGTTCCCCAATGTTATTAGCTAATTTAGAAGGAATCGGTGGCATTTGGCCAAAATTTAGTGTCGCATGGTGGGAGGCTTGATCACCCGATCCCTGGCCATGATCCGAGATTTCCTCTATACTAACCTCTTCATTATTGTGCACTGATTTGGACATTCTGATCATACATTAAACGAGGTAATTCAATCACTGGAATACTCAAACATATAAGATAGCATGCCCACCAAATACATTTAATATAACTCAAAGACTATTGTAAATAAACCCAAATCAAAGATTATTGTAAACAAATCCAAAGCTTCATTATATCATTTCATAACTGATTATTTACATGCATAACTGCCTGTTTATACAGATGATCATCAAAACATACTACACCTAACTGACTACACAAAGTCAGTTTTAACTCCTAACTCAACCCCAAATACTAACTAGGTCCGTCACATGACCAAAAAGAGATACGGACCCTGTCATCATGATCGGAGAGGATCTAATTGACTATATACAATGTCATATCCGACACAAAATACATCCATCCAAACCGACCATGCTATAAACAAACGGGGCTCAAAAAGAAAACTACTAACACCAAACCCTAGAACCACCTAACGATCCCTAGATGGATCGTGATCCGGGTCGGACTTATCATCAGGCTCTTCGCCTGAATCGAAGCTGCTAGTCGATGCCTCTAACTCAGCATCACTAACCTCCTGCTCAACCTGATGCTCCTACTCAACCTATTGCTCCACTATCATCTCGTCAATCCCCTGATCCCACTGCTGCTCTACCCCCGCCTCATCAATGTCCTGATCCTCCTCGGGATCATCCTCCTCCTCCTCCTAATGGCCCTCATCCTCAAAACTAACCACCACTATCTTTGGTGTATCAGGGAGGTCTATCACCAAATGAGCCTCCCCATGACTGTCAGGCATCAGTGGGGTACCTAGTGCGGGTGGAGATGGTGGTCCTTGTACTAATGCTGGGGCTGCAGGCGGTGGATGTGCCTGATGTAACAGGAAGACATGTTGTAGAGTCTCTATGGTAATCCCCCTCTGTTCAAACTCCTCCCTTATTAACAACTTTGTAGCAATAGTAGACCAAGTCCCCTGGGCCTGAAACCTAAGCCCGTCCCAACCTGGGTTCTCTGTTAGCATATAGTGAGGATAACGAAGCCTAAACTCCATCCATGGATGACTGCGAGTAAGGACCAGAGCAATCTATATCCACGGACCGTAACACTATGAAACTTAGAGAAACGATCCTGTGCATGGGTCTCTATACTAGTATGCAGTAGAACAATGTGAGCAGCCATAGATGCCCGACATCAAGATAACAACATAAGGGTCCATCTAATAAAGAAAAGATATATATGAGAGGCATACACAACCATAATGAAGGAACATGCAAATGTAAGCAACCTGCATTTCTAATATCGTTACTACACTTCTAATGTCACTCAAACAGTATACAATGACCCTCATTACCAACCATTCTCACCCTCTTATTTCTAAACTCTACATTCCACAAAGAAAATCTCAACCTAGCTCTGATACCAAATCTGTGACGCCCTAAATTTACATAAATCACTGTTTGCATTTCTTTCATTAATAACCGCAGTTAGAAATGATAACCCAAATGATTAGGCATTACCACCGTCCAACAAGGACAAGGCTTTGCTTGTACATGATAAATTAATCCATAATAATTCATGTTTACCATTAAATACATTCACACCATCACAACCCATCAGATCCTTTAAATAAATATAGAAATTGTTCTAACATCAAAACAATTCAAACATCTCAAGGATTACACCAAAATATAGAATTTTGATAAAATATACAATCTCAACACCAAAACAACCACAATATGGTATTAAAGACATCTCCACGATAATACACCCCCATTCTATAAAGATTTTCCAGCTCACTTATCATCTTCAACCATCTTCCCTGCGTGACGGCTATTCACTGAACACTTTCCTAAAACAAAATAGGAAAACATTTCGAAATGTGAGCTGAAGCTCAGTGCATGCATTCCTGTATTGTTACACATTCATGGAACAAAAACTGGTTGGGCCCGTATTGCAATTTATTTTTAATTAAACACATCGAATGAGGCAAATATGAAATTGCATTGTCAATTATTATTTGATAGTGAACCCCTGGTAACTCTTACGATATAAAGATAGGTGTACACCTACGAAGCCGATCGGGAGCTGGCATGAAGCCGATCGAGACCTGGCCTGAAGCCGCGCAGGATAACTGAAGGGCTATGCTATGTAACTGATAATTGATGGGGTCACTAATTATATGATAAATCACTGATTAAACTGATTCATTGATGCACTTACCAAAACATTATAATTATGATAAATACGTGCTAATTTCTAAAGATACAGACAATGAACGTACCTGAAATTTTTAAAAGTAAGCTCAATGAATAATATTATTCACAAAAGTGGATGGAATGATACATTAGGCCCTGATTCTGCACAAAATTATCGTTGCAGGAACATACGGTTAGCAAAACTATTTATTTCATAGCTAATAATTTAGTAGAAGAAAAAGTGAAAGCATAACAGGGCTTAGGAAGAATGACTCATAACTTAATCATTTGACCTCTGAGTGAGACTCAAAACCCCAATATAGAAATCTTAGGATGTCAGAAAAATATTTCATTTAGAACACCAAGCTTGGTTCCCACAATATAATTCCCAAAATGAGGCTAGAACACAAGCATGTTAATTTTGGTCCATTCTTTGCAGTTAAGGTAAAACGACCATAACTTTTTCCATAGACCACAGATTAAGGCGATTCAAAAGGAATTTGAACGCTAACACACTGAACTATCTACCGACAAAAATTCATAATTTTTCAATGGGCCAATCATTACCAGTTTAATCGTGAACTATCTTGTTTATCTGAAATTTCCAGCCTCACTGTTTTGACTTTTCCCTCTCTTTTTTACACAAATTCTCAACTTAAACTATTCCTTAGAAACATTTAAACATGCTTTGGTCCATTCCAACATCGTACAAAATCACCACACTTAAATTCACTTCATAATCATATCCAATAAAGATCATTTTTCAATCTAACACACATATAAACCAAGCTTAAAGCTAGTTTAATCCAAACCTTACTGTACTTGCCAAAACCCTAGTTCATGGCCAACTTAGACTCACTCCAACTCTTTTCAAATCACCAAAAACATCATCAAAAACACCAACAGATTAGAAGATGACCAAATTAAAGATAAAACAATCAAAATCCAACACTTCAACATCAAGCTTGCATGATTAACATTAACCCTAACCCTAGCATAATCCAACCTCAACTCCACCATGATCAACATAAAAAAAAAACTCTTATTTCTTATCAAAACAACATGATCAAAGATCATAAACATCAAAACAAGAATCAAAACTAAAATAAAAAACAAAACCAACAAAAATAAATTTCAAGTTACTTACTTTGATTGCAAATAAGTAGAGATGGAGATGAGGTTTACTGGTTTTGATGGTGGAGGATGGTAGCTTGAGGTACTAGGACACTGCGGGGGTCAGAAACCACCAGGGTTGGCCACAAAATTGGCCGGAAACACCCAACACTGGCTAGAGTTGCTGCTGGCCGTGGGGGAGAGAAATAAGAGAGAGAAAATGGAGTTTGTGGATTATGATGTGTGTTTGGACTAATCAACTCATTTGGCTGAAATTTTATCTAGTAAAGCCACCTTTTTAACCTAACCATGGTAAAGTTTAACCACGGTAATTAGCTAGATTAATAGGCAACTTGTTGGGCTTTAAACCAGCTGAAATAAGTTGGGTTTGGGAATAAAACGGTTCGTAACGATCACGTTTTTGCGAAACTCAAAATTAAAGCTTTGTGATGTTACGGAAAATACAACAAATTACTTAGATTAAACTTGTTAGGTCCTACTATCAATTCTTCCAAAGTTTTCATTAATAAATTAAACAAACAGTTAAAATCCGAATTGCCAAGTGAGGGCCCAAGTAAAATTTTTTCATTATGGTGAATAAATGAAATAATGAATATGAGAGAAGAAAAAATTATAAACATGAGGTAGTTAAATAAATAAACATCATTAAATAAGTTTAGGGTTGGGCTATTATAGTAAACTCCATGTTGAGGTCAATGGAGGACCTCAATGTCAAGCCGGATATATATCATTTTATTTGCAGGGACAATTGTATGAACTGAACTTAGGTACCTTCAACAATATTTTTGGTTTCCCCCTAGCATGGATTTATCACACTGTCAAGTCCCCTACAAATTCAACCCGAATGCATTTTGGGTAACCTTTCGGGGAGTGTTATGTACAGTACCAGTTCGTCAAAATGTACACATATTAGAAACCCCTGCATTCGAGTAGCTTTGCATATTTTGGCTTGTTCTTTGTTTGCTCGAGACGATAGTCTAAATGTCCCGAGAATTTTTGAGTTGTACTTTCTATCTTGTATGCTTGATGGAGACCAACTTGATCCAAGTTCATTCTTAGCTAGGCAATTATATAGTTTTGCTGTTAGCACTAAAGGTAGGATAATTATTGGTGGGATAATAACTACTATTGCTAGATTCTAGGGTGTTGAGCCCAATCCTGAGGATAGAGTTTTTGGGTCCGAGCGGCTTGATCAAGCTGCTTTGAGATTATGAACTTTTGTAAAGTTAAGGCCGACCGTTTGTGTTGGATTTACCGCGGGGACCGGCTTTTGCCGCTTCCCAATGTTGATCGCACCACTCTTCTTCACCGAGGTAACCTTTATTGGGTACCTAGTGATGAGGAGGTTGTTTGACCTGCACCCCACCAACCAGCCCCTTGACATAGTCAAGTAGGACCTAGTTCTTCCTCTCATCCATCCCCACCTGACTATTGTGACCTCCAAGACACTGTTAGGTCCATTCAAGATGAGTAAGTTTCCCTTCGAGAGTTTGTTGCTTATGAAAGCGCCGCTCTTCAGAACATTGTCCAAGAGCACCACGATGAGCTTTGTGGGTTGCTTGCTTCCCAGACCCAATATTTTCAAGACTATAGGGCATGTTTAGAGACCTGGCGAGATTAGCATATGTCATATGGCCAAGCACCCCATCCTCCCCCACCTCCTCCTAACTGATCTTGTTTTCTGCTACCCCCTTCCCTTTTTTATTATGTGCCCACATTGAGGGCAATGTGTGATTCAAGCATGGGAGAGTTAGTCCTTATATTTGGCATCTGATGCCTATTTTTGTTTCGTGTGTTTTTGCATTGTATACGTTTTTAGTGGTAGTTTTTGATTGTTTTAGTTTTGTTAAGAAGTGCATTTAGTTTTCTTCTAGGTTGCATTTTAGTTTGCATTATTTGTAGGAGCATGCATAAAAAATGAAAATGGGAAAAAAAAAATGAAAAGTGAAAAACACAAAAAGAAACAAAAAAGTCGCCCGATGATGATCTATAGATTTGGTAGCTTTCTTTCGTGTAGTTTGATCCTTTGATTCGCCCAAATTGTGCATGAAATGTTTGCAAATAGGTTTTCGAAATGAATTCCATGTTTTGACCACATGTTGGATGCGAATTAATTTTCCCCATGAGTCTTTACAAGATTTTGGCGTGTGTTTACTAGTGAGCTAGTTTCGACCTTGGTAGATGTCCTGTGAGACTTTGAGCTTTTAGAGACTGTTAGTCATTATTAGTCTCATATTTCTTTCATGTGTGACTCTTCCTTGACGTCATTTACCTAGAACTTGCTTTGATTCTCGTTCAAAATCACATTTTGCGTATGCATTTGGACAATATGATTGAGGCATTTTTCTTTCTTTGATTTGTTTAAACCCCATGGCCAAATAGCCACTAGTTGTGTATTGTGTTCTTTGTTCGCCCCTTTGAGCTTGTATCCGTTTTTCTTTATTGGAACCTCCTATTATGACCCATGGCCAAATACTTGTCTTCCCTTTAAGCCAAGGCAAGAGGAGTGTTCTATTCTTTTGCATCAAGTTTGTTAGGGCATTAGTAGGATGAAATGATATCTTGTGGTGTAATTTGGTTGTTTGGTGCAGGGTTGTGAGATATTTATTAATCCTTGTTTTATTGTACAAAATTTAGAGAAGAGTTGAAATTTAAAGTTCATTATGGAATTCCCCCTTGGCTATCCCTTCAAAATGAAAAAATAAAATAAAATAATAAGTGCTTATAAAAAAAGAGCACAAAGGGGAAAAAATCGGAAAAAAAGCAGAAAAAAATGAAAAGAGAACGAAAGAAAACAAAAAAAGGAAGAAAGTGGTTAGCCTTGTTGGGAATGCAAGTTATTTGTGATTTTTGACTCCTTCTCTCTTCATTTGTGGATTTGTTTTGGATTGATAAGGTTTAAGAAGGATGTTATTCGATGCATTAGAATTGTTTAGCTCCTAGTCTTTGGCTTCTAGGTTCTCATTTCCACAAAAATATTTGTTCCCCTCTTACCTTTACCCTTAGCCCCGTTACAACCCTAGTAAAGTCCTCATGGTTGTCTAATGTGCTTGCATTTTTAGTGATGGTGAATTTGAGAATCTTGTCAAGCTTATGGTAGATCTGTGTCTAAGGTTGAGATTTAAGAGAACCTTCATAAATCCATACATTTCAAACACATGAGTGCTAAGTGCCACATAACTATAGTGAGGTTCTACCGGCCTTACTAGTTTCGCTTGTTCCATATGTTGAATGATTGTATTTGACAATTGGGGTAGATTGCTTTCAAGTTGCACATTGAGGTCTATTAAAAGTCTTTGAAAATTTCATTCCATACCTGTTTGTTAATGACTTTTCGTATCTTTTTGGCTATCTTTGGATTAGTCTTGCCATTTGAATGTTACCTAAATCTCTCCTAAGGAGGCTATGTATATTTTTAATCTTTGCATTGCTTGAGGGCAAGCAACAGTTTAAGCATGGGAGAGTTTGATAAGTGCTTAATGTGCATAGCATTTTAGGGCTAGCTTGTGTCGTTTTTAGGAGAATATTGTGCTTATTATCGTTATTTACGCTTCTATTCTCGATTTATGTTTGGGTATAGTTGTTTGATGTGTTTTGCAGGACTTTTAGTTTTTTTACCCAGCATTTGCCCTTCAATGGCTCTATTTTGACCTCCCCTACGGTCATCCATGTTATGCCACGACCGTAGAGCAAAGAATGACCAAAAACCCGGTTCCAGCACCGCGGTACACCCCACAGACCATGATGAGCCTGTAACTGTTGCCTCTTCATTTTCCCTCGGTTGTGTGGCTGAGATTGATCGAGCTTCTCTATAAAAAGCAATGTCTGCAGCATGTAGAGGCAATCCAAAATCATTCTAAGCAAAGCAAAAGTGCAAAGTATCATAGATTAGTGTCTTTCTTAAATTTTGTAGTTTTCTAGTTTGGTTATTGTATTGGTGTGAGTCTTGAGTGTGAGAGTTTGTCTTTGAGGCAGTTCTGAAGCCCTTGGTTGAAGGCCATCTTAGTCAATCCTCTTTTCGCTCAGATTTCATCAATCATTGGTTAGTTGTTAATCATCATGTCTGAGTAATTTTCTTTAGTCTAGGGATTTAGTAGTTTGTGGAATTGTTATTGGATCATGTTTTAATCCGTACAATTGTGCTTATCTTCATGATTGGTTTGACTTCGTTTTGTCAAGTGTTTGGATTGTTGTGAGTGGATTTTTGGTCGAAATTTGCTTGCACACTTGACACAAACAAATGAAAAACTATAAGGTGACATTTGGTTGTTGGACTGCTTGATAAGGCCTAACGTAACTTTGTCTCGAAAGAGAGATTTTTATGTTACGAGGGCTAGTAAGTAATGGAAGACATTGAACTTGAATTAAGGCAAATTGGTTTAAAAGAATGACTTTTGCTTCGCTTAGGCAAATTTAGTTGATTTCAAAAGAATAGACTGAGTTTTTGAAGAGATTACAATTCCTCAAATTTGACCAATTAGAAGAAAGCACATGTTCATTATTTTTGATTTCATTTCCTTTCACAACTACGAGAATTCCTAGACGATCTTTCCCTTATTGATTTAGAAAAGTTTATTTGCTATTGTTAATCTTCTTGAACTAGAATTTTACTTTGTAAATTCTGATAGGAACTACTCAGCAAGTTACAATTAGTCCCTGAGGAACGATTTCTTTTATCTATACTACGACTTTCCATGCGTTTGCGATAGTTGATCAGGCATAGAAAAAGGCCTCCCTCTCTAGCCACAACCTTGATCGTGAGGCCTTACCTATGACCTTATGTTGTTTGGGATCTTAATTCAACTCTTAAATCCTTCCTTTGATTCAAATCCGTTTGCGAAACCTAGAATTGTGTGATTTCCTAAGAACCAAATTTTGCCAACCTCTACTTTCAGTTTTAGCACCAAAACAACTGCCAACATATTGCAGGGGAGTGTCAGGATTGTTAGAGTTGCTATGCTATCATGTAGCAAGTTGTTACATATTTGGACAAAAAAGTAGCTTGTTACAGCAATTGAAGCACATGTATAACAAGTTGTAAAGACTAAGATGGAATTAATGAGGATTCTTACACAAATTACCACAAACACTCTATGTTGTCTTTCCTTTTCTCTACTCTACCATTTTCACTATATCTACTTATGGTCTATTTCTCCATGATTGAGTAATTTCCTCGAGCTACAACATTGGTATCAGAGCGTTAATTCTGAATGTAGGGTTTGTAATTTTTCAATCTGGCCTTCACTAGAAGCAAGTTCGCTGCCTTGGCTATAATCGAAGATGTCCTCGAGATCCAATAGAAGGCTATTTTTGCACAAATGGAGGAATAGATGGTGAATCAATTCAAAGAATGCGAGAAAGGTGACCTTGAATTCCCATGATGTAAGTTTGCTTTTGGTAGTGGGAAAGTAGAATTAGGGATAGTAGGATCTAAGGATTCCTTGCATTTCAATTCGAAAGTTGAATTTCCCCATTTTGATGGATTTAATACTCAAAATTGGATCAAAAAAGTGTAAAATACTTTTCTCTATGCAGGATTCTTGATAATTAGAGAGTAGATTTAGAATCCATGCATTTACAGGGTGGGGCTGAGGTTTGATGTAGTAGTTGCTCTCTTAGTGGGAAGAGTGTATCATGGAGGGCTTTATAGTTGATGTTTGGGCCAGGTTCAAGGCTAAAATAAGGCCAAAGGTGTTGAAGAATTCAATAAACTGAAACAATTGGGGACCTTGGATGAGTACGTGTATAAATTTAAGAGTTGAGAGGATTATTGTTGATAAAGAATTCCCTATTTCCTGATGGCCATTTCCTAGGCAGCTTTGTTGGAAGATTACTACAATCTTTTATGAGAGCTTTGCATCCTAAAACACTTTTAGAAGCTATTGAGTATGCTAGGGGCTAAGACGAATCTGTAAATACTCTAAAGCTAAGAAAAACCCTTTAGATTTACTACTCCAAATCCCAAACCCTTGTTACCAAATCCCAGTAAACATATGCCATCATTTGATAGGCGAAATGCCAAAAAAAAAACAAGCCCATTATCCCTGTAGTAGAAAAGGCAAACAAGATTGGTAAGGGTTTGTGCTATAACTATGACAGACCCTATGAGAGAAGGCATAAGTGTGATAACAGTAATACACAATTATTTCTTATGGAAGTACTTGGAATGGATATGCATGAAGTTGTAGATGAGGAAGATGATGTTGCATGGAAGGAAGATGAGTTTGAATAAGTTAATTCAACCCCTTATATTTTAGTTAGTGCACTTAATAGAGATCATGGTTTGCAGACCATGAGAGTTACAGGGTTTTTTGGTAAAAAAACCTTGCATATTCTGATTGATTCATAAAGTACTCATAACTTCCTTGATAATGCATTAGCTAGGAAGTTGGGGTGGAGGATAAATCTATTAGTGCACAAGTAGTTATAGTGGCTGATGGCAATAAATAACAGTGCTAATTTATATGTAGAAAGTTATAAGAGAGCTAAAGATGGATTTGACTTGCAGAAAGATAGATTTATATGTAGAAAGTTACAAGTACTCATGTGTTAGGAGGAGTAAAGAAGGGTATTTGACTTGCAGATGAGAGTTGACCACCAAAATTGATGCATAATTCTATTCAGCTATGCATGATACATTTGTTGCTCAATAGTGGAAACAGAGAAAGAACAAGTTTTCTACAATGTTGCCAAGTTGATACTACATTCACACATTTGATAATAGACAACCTCTTAGAAGAATTTGAGGATATTTCTCAGGAATCAAAGGCTTTGCCGCTGAATCTAGGACTTCATGATCATAGGATACCTCTCAGACCTGATGCAACACCAACAAATACCACTATAGGCACTAAAAGTATTTATGTGTCGCACCAAGATATAAAATTAAATTAATTATTTGGGTCAACCCTCTTAATTGGTTTAATTAATCCAAAATTGACTCAGAAGTCATGACCCAATCCCAAACGACTCCCAAGTTAAGATCCAATCAACGCCTGAGACAACTTCCAAGTTAAGTCACAACCTAAACCTAAATGACTTCCAAGTCAAGGCTCGATCGAAGCCTAAGAGATTCCCATGTCAAAGCTCAAACCAAAGCCTAAGTTAAGGCCCAAGTCCAAGTCAAAGTCAAAGTCAAAGTGAATGACTCATAAGTAAAATTGATTCAAGTTGGAGCTCAGTTGAAGGCCCTAAAAGAGGTCGAAGTCCATCTTGACCTTCAAAGGGGGAATTTTCCCATAAATAGACCCATATCCCCCCTTTATTGAAGGTTGGAAAATTGAAAGAAAATTCACAAAAGACTTAAACACTCACTCTTTCAAGGAAGATAAGAAGCACCTAAGCATATGCCATCCCCCCTTAAAGATCAAATATTTTTCTTAATTAAGATTAAGTCTCTTAGGCCATCTTTTGAGATACAGCTCATTCAACCTCATTCAAAGAGATCGAATTAGAGAATTACTTTCATGTATTCAGCAGAAATTGTACCCATAAATACAATATCAATACAAAGATTCAATTTTGGTACTCAAATTCTTATCCAATTTACTTTAGGGTTGAAATTTGTGTTTTCAAATTTTTGGCACGCTCGGTGGGACATTTCTATCTCTCATCTCTTTCTCCTAAAAATCAAGACTTTCAAACTTCAAGAGGATCATCTTCAAAGAAGACATGACATGAAGAATGTTGCCTCTCAATCTTCAAAGACGAAAGGAATTGGAACTCTCTCTCGTAGATCATACGAAATGGACGTCACTTCTAACGGGCGAACTCACACAATGGAGACAAGAAGCATGACAAAAGCTACTGCGCCGATCGTTGCTAGGAAAACAGTGACGACCTCACCAAAACTCTAAGGCTTGAAAATGAAAAAAAAAAGTGTCTTCTTGGATGGATGAAATTTAAAACGTCCAGCTTCAATCTCCAATCTGTGAAGCGGAAGACTACTATACTAGTGATTCTTGTTTGTCCTCACCCAAAGGGGCAATCTTGTTAGAAACCGAAGCTATATCCTCAAAAGTTGTTGTCATGCAAGCTATGATGTCAGGCACGAACGGTTGAGAAGAGGAGATGGCTAACATGAATGTCATTGCAAAAATTCACTAGGGAGAGTGAACAAAAGGAAGCGTGCATCAAGCTTCAGAAGAAAGAGATTGCTAAGCTAACTAAGACGTTAGAAAAACGATCAACTCAATCTTTTACAAAAAGAATCAGAAAGTGAGGATTCAGAAAAACTGTCCATCCGTAGTGAAGCTTCTGATAATGAAAAGCAACCAAGGAAAAGTTGTAAACCTAAAAATGACTAGTCCTCTGAATCAATGGTTGTTGAACAAATCCAAGATCTGATAGCAAATGTAGTTAAGGCATAACTAGAAGGACGTTTGTGCAGAACTCACCTATGCACCAAAAGCCTGAGTCAATTGATAGTTTGGAATAAATAGAGCAAAAGTTATATAATAGGTTCTATAACACTCAGCGCACTGTCAGCATGATTGAGCTAACAAACACAAAATCATGGAAAGATGAGCCAGTCCTTGACTACATAAACCACTGGTGCACACTTAGTCTGGTATGCAAAGATCGACTATCTGAAGCTTCTATTGTTGAAATGTGTACCCAAGGCATGGACTGTGACTTGTTGTACGTCCTACAAATGAGCAAACCTAGGTCTTATCAAGAGTTGGCAATCAAGGCGCATGACATGGAGGAGACAATAGCTAGTCATCATGGCAACTCCTTCTATTCAACTCAATCAAAGAAGGACAAAGTTGAATTCAAGAAAAACTTTAAGTTCTCTAAGAACATGACCAAAGAGGTGATGTTCATCTCTACAAGTCAGTTTATTCGGATTATGGGAAAGCCTAAATTAAAAGATAAGAAGAGCACGTCATTTAAGGATGCAACAAAGAGGAGTTCTACACTAAAAGAGCTTCAGGAAAAGAGTATCCATTTCCTAACCCATATTTGTCAAGTAAAATAGATGACTTGCTCGAGAAGGGTGTAATTGAATTGCCTCATCCAAAGTGCCCAAAAGAAGCTGGGAGGACCACTGACCCAAAATACTACCGATACTGTAGGGTCATTAGTCTCCCTCTTGAAAAATGCATTACACTCAAGAAGCATATCACATAATTGGCTAGGGAAAGAAGGATCATTCTAGATTTGGATGAAACAGCAGAAGCTAATCACGCGTCCATCTTATGTGAGCATCATGCTCCTTCATGTGAATAGAGGGTGAACTATTTGGCTGCCTCTGAGAAATATAATTTAACTCCTTAGTTGAAAGAGGAGCTAATCACAATACAATTTGAGAGTCTGGAACCATTAGTTTTCTCACTACTAATACCATGTTAACTGTTAAAGACCAACCATGCGTCAAATACCTTGAAGAAAAATGACAAAGGATGGACCCTTGTTGCTAGGCGCAACTTAAAAAAGCAATGGCAAGCCAAGCCACCATCATTTTTTCATGCAAAGAGTTAGGGAAGAATAATGTATGCGGAAAATAAGGAGCATGAAGTTCGGGCATCCACCCACTTCATTGCCTTAGGAGAATTCTTCCCAAAAGGTTTCCTAAACAAGGTGGTTGTCAACATGACTTCATGTTCCGAATTAGACGATGATGATGAAAAGACAAATGAAGAACAAAGTATCCTTCTCAAAAGAGACAATAAATAAAAGCTTTACCAGTGCACATGGGTTGGCAGCAAATATTTTACCTGCCAAAAAAGATGGGCGAACAAATTATTATTGTCATTTGCCATGCAAAGCTATATGCTAATAAGGTTAAGGATATACCACTTACGAGCTGTCCTACCTAATGTGCCACCTATAACACTGTCGTGACATTCACTGATAATGAGTTGTTATTAGGTTCTAAACCACATAATCGTCTGTTGTTTGTTACTGGATACATTCGGGGGTAAATGGTTAAGCGAATTCTAATGGATGGTGGTTCAGCAGTCAACATCATACCAAAGTCTACTATAAATGATTTGCGCCATCGAAGATTTATCTAAAAGCTGAATGATGATACAGGGGTTCAATCTAGAAGAACAACGTGCGATTGGTATGATTCTTTTGGAGTTAACAATTGGCGACTTGACAACATCATCAATTTTTCATGCGATTGATTCCAGGACTTCATACAAGTTGATGCTTAGGCGTCCTTGGCTACATGAAGACAAAGTGGTAGCGTCCAACTTGTACAAATGTCTTAAGTACTATTAAGAGGGTGAAAAAAGGATAAATGGTGATGTTAAACCATTTACTGTGGCCGAATTAAACCCGCTGACATAAGTTCTTTAAGGAAGATACTGCATCGACAGAAACTATCCCATCTTTTATATCATCCACAGCAAAAGGGAGTGTAAAGAATGCCAAGGTGATCGCGCCCCTCTAGAAGGCAATGGTGATGGTAACACCAAGCCACAACAACAATGGAAAGAAGAAAACGAGCAGACAATTTTAGACTCATCTGTCAAGCACAACTGTCCTAACAAACCTAGTAGCACCAGTCTTCAGGTAGATTCCCACATCCCATCAAAAGGATGGTGAATCACCATTTGGCGAATGTATAACTCCTAAAAGCACGACCAAGGTTGAAAGCAAGTTTGAGGAGGCCAGCTGGCATGTTCTCGAAGAAAAAGGTGTGCGTGCAATTCATAAGGTAAACCAAAGTAAATGGACCAAGGGCCCCCTACCTGATTTTGTCACTTCTTCCAAAGGCTCACTCCAATAAGAAAGTGACTTGTCGAGGATGCGCACTAGTGATGGGTTTGATCCTAATGCATACAGGTCAGTGAAGTGCCTGGTTATGACTTCAGCGGGCAAATGTTTTTGGGGGCATGTAATCAAAGCTAAGCCTTATGTACTTAAAGGTATATAAAAGATCATGTAGAGTCAAGGGGGCAGTGTTACAATGCCTAAAGTTGGCCTTAGTTATCTACCACCCCAACCCATAAGGATTTCCCGATGGTGTAAGGACAAATAATCACTCGTACAATATGTTACAACTGAGGAGGTTAATGATGATGGGGTGAAAATGTTAAGACCAACCTAAAGACATCGGTGTTTAACAGGTTACAGCTGTCTATGTCTGACAACGCCTTCCTGTGTTTAGCAGGATGGGAAAGGATAAAATCTAGAAACACTTCGTCTTCCACAGGTTGAAGAGAGATGAGTAGCCTAAATTCTCGGTCTTCATCAGAATCAAGATAGGTGAGATGTCATCAAGTTCACCATCCTCGCCGGGGAGGATTCGGTGCTCAGCTGCCTTGGCGAAATAAATGAAGTTCAAAGCTCCATCCCTTCACGTGTGAAGTGCATTTCTACTTTGGATGTGAAGCGGATGACTCGCTAAAAGTTAAGAGGCGTACTTTGGTTCGCATTGTCCATGAGGCTAATGCTAGCTCAAAAGAAAGAACTAAGGAGGAGGAACAAGCATCTTTAAACCACGTCACAATTCAAGAGGTCGATGACTTTCCTTAAACAAAAAAATGCTTGACTAGCTCCTGAACAAGAACCTAAACTGTTCACTCAAAGAAAAAATCTTTATAACACTTCGAGCCCGCAAGAGTATAAACTGTGAACAGTAAAACAAAAAAATCTTTACAATAATCATGGCCTGTAAAAGTACAAACTTTGAATGGAAAAATAAATAATCAAAGTATACTTTATTGAACTACGTGATGACTTTATCTTATTGGAAGTTGTAAGTTTCTATAAGTACATAGGTAGCTTGCTAAACAAATCATCAAGTGCAGTAAAACATAATACAAGAAAAAAGAAAAAAGAAAAGGAGGTTGGGGCAACAAAATGTGTTTCACATGATATAGAACACAGAGCTTATTACAAGAATTCATTACCAAAAAAAAAAACAATGAGAGAGAGAGAGAGAAGGAACAAAATTGGCTAAGTAATAAATCATTCAAAGTCCGTCCAAACATCAGGGTTGAGTGAAGATTGCATCTCTATCATGATCTGCTTATGTCTCTCTAACTCCTTCACATCATTAGGTGATAGAGTGGGCACCACTTCAAGATCAACAAGAACCTTGGACTTCTCATCAACTTCCTTCTCAGTAGCTGCTAGCAGAGTAGATTTATCCTGCACATCGTCCTTGAGCTGGCGCTCTTCTTCCCGGGTAACACGAAGTGCTTCCTCTAAATCAACAATTTTCTGCGTTACTCCTTTAAGCTTCTTTATCGATGCATCAAGATTTGCACAAACCATAGCAAGATGTGATCGTGCAAGTTTGACCGGCTCAACACACAAAGCCTTCTCCTTCCCCACATCATTAGGCTGACGGCACATGGAAGCTAGTTTCTTTAATGACAAGAAGGCAAACACTCTGCTTTCATAATCCTCCACCTTCTTTCTCAAGGGGTTTAGGTCCCCACAGAGCCGTCAATCCCCTTATAAATAATTGAAGCTACAAGGATTTTGGCTTCTACTTTATCAAATTTTGTGTTCTTTAAATCGGTCAAATACTACACCCCACTAAACATATAGCGACAGTAATAATGTTCTAGGACCCAGGCCCTGGGCGGAAAGAAGTGGTAGGGGCAGTAACAACATAAGAAAGCCTCCCCTTTGGACCTCCAGGGATATACCTGTTGCAATAGTAGGAAATACCCTCGTGGCTACTTTAAGAGAATTGGGCCCATCAACTGAATATTGATTGTTGGTGGGCGAAGCATGCAAAGCTTATGTTCTTCTTGAAGTTGAATTTCGAACCATGTGAGGAGATGTCTGCACTCCTCACAATAGCAATATCCTTGCCTATGCTCGGAAATGCCTTTGGTTTGGATGATCTAGCTAACGACTAACATCCTCAAGTAGTTACTAATCAACGACGACTGTAGCCTTTACGCTAGGTCGAACTCACCAATCTAAACAAAAAAGAGAAGTGGATTAAACAAAATAAGTATGGTATCATTATGTGCTTATGAAAACACAGAAGAAACAAAGAGAAAACAAAAGAAAATGGTAGTAAGAAGACCAAGGAAGGGAACGTATGTCATCAAGATTGGCTGGTTCAGCTGAATAGCTCTCGACATCATCAAAAAAGTTGTCCTCAAGGCTGACTCTAGAACCCCTAGGAATTACAATCTCATGCCTCCTAAGCTCGTTATGTCTGAAGTTCACCTCAGGGTCTGGTTCACTGTCATTACCTTTCACTAGACTTCACTTCCTATCGGAAAGGTGAATCCCTGCGAATTCATGAGCATCATCACAATACTTCTGCCCCTCAGCATCTAAGGTTCCTTTCCTCCCTTTTGCGTTTTTCGACAAGCCTACCCCCACATCTTTCTCTTGCTTAGATGAGTTCGCTTCCGTACTTTTTTGAGGATGGAAACACTACCTCTAATGTCATTGATAGTCACCTTAGACCACCAATTCTTATAAGCTGAAGTGGTATATTGACCTAGTGTCAAGGAGTGACAAGGTAGAACGCCCTGAGACATAGTCCTTAGGAGTATGAATCTCTTCTAATATGGAAGGGCATCATCATATGATACTACTCAGCTACGAGGATCCTCAAGAAGCATCCTGAGAATCCCTTAGCAGAACCAAAACTGCTTGCTAAATCGATGTGGACTATAGGATTCCATATGGAAAGTGGCACCCCAAAGAATAGGGAGGAAGCCATCTCAAAGAGAGATCAATTAACTTGGCTTATCCTCATCCAAATCCCCATTATCAACAAAGGTCTCCAATCGATTCCTTGCTAACATAAAACACCCCAAGGTAGGGATTTTTCCTTCATGAATAAACTTACGAGCATCACCAATGTCACTACATGTCATTTGGGAGCCAGAAGAGTGCACCATCAAAGGACTTGGATGGATGGGATATAGTACAAGATTAGTCTTGAGGTAGTGAGCAAGCCATCCATAAAGCTAGTGACAAGGAAAGAATGACCGTGAATAAGAACATTTCACGGCATTAGTGATCCCATTAATACCAAGGTAAAGCTTGCTAACACCGGGATTGCCATACTAAAGCTGCAGCCAAATGCCATCAAACTAGCGGTCTCAAAAGTTTTTGGGCGAATAAACCTCTCCGGGTCTCAAGAAGTGTAAAGACACATAGCTAACATGATACGAATGCAGCAAGTGCTCTCCCTCTTCTCTTTGAGAACTCCAAGGCTTCTGAAGACATTTAATTCATCCCAGATTGGACAAATATCTTAAGTTTGTATTTGGTCACTAGGGTTTTGAGTCTTCGTAGGAGTCGAATTACGACGGTGATGGTGCGTTTGTGGGTTATGAATGAGCTTTTTCTTGCACCAAAAGTCAATCTAAACTTTAGCATTGACTTCTTTCTTACAATTATGCACTTTTCTAGGCTTTTAAAAGCAGCAAACAAGAATTTGTAAAAAGATGGGATGACCTTCAAATTTTCCTTATCCCCATAATTGAAAACTTGAATACCCGGGACGGTCTCGTCATATATCTTGCCATTGATTGGAAGGCCACCAAATCTATGCAAATCCCACAAAGAGATGGGCATTTCCCCAGACATGGTATGAAGAGTATCAGTGTTAAGGAACCATCTCTCATAAAAAGCGCATAAAACATGAACATCGTGACTATAGGAACAAAGAGGGGCATACACCTTTTGATATAGTAAACAACTCCTTAAGCGCTCATCAAAGCAAGAAAGAACATGCTCTGTCCATTCCAGTACAAGGGAATGTAACCAAATTCTCCATAAAATAACATATTCAGTCTCCATTTAGACTTCGTAGATATGATTTGCCGCCCAAGCATAGGAAAATCAGTAACCAAGATGGACGTGTCATGGTGGATGCTTTAAAGAAAATACGTAACTAAATCGTTGTCTGCATCTTTCTCTACTCAAATCGACAAATTTGAAGGAAAGGACGGTGGCTCTATAGCGGTCGCTTAATTGACTTTTGGCTGCACAAGAGACTGTGGACACCAAAGGAACTCCTTGACTGGGGTTTGTCATTCTTCTTATCTACAATAGGCTCGATCAAAGCCCAAGAGACTCCTAAGTCAAAGCCCAAGTCAAAGCATAAGTCAAAACCTTAGTCAAGGCCCAAGTCTAAGTCAAAGTCAAAGTAAGTGACTCCTAAGTCAAATTTATTCAACTTAGAGCCCGGTTGAAGGCCCAAAAAAGGTCAAAGTCCATCTTGACCTTCAAGGGGGAAGGGGAAATTTTCCTACAAATAAACCCCTACCCCCTTTTATTGAAAGTTGAAAAATTGAAAGAATTCACAAAAGACTCAAGCACTCACTTTTTGAAGGAAGATAACTAGCACCTGAGCATGAGCCACCGTCCATTGAAGATCAAATATTTGTCTTGATTGAGATTAAGCCTCTCAAGTCCTCTATTGAAATAAAGCTCATTCAAACTCATTCAAGGAGATTGAATTAGAGAATTATTTTAATTGTATTCAATAGAGATTGTACCCATATATATAATATCAATGCAAAGATTCAATTTTGTACTCAAATTCTTGTCTAATTTGGTTTACGCTTGAAATTTATGTTTACAATCAGACCATATAGATATCCTATAAAGCCAAAGGATGTCATTGAAAAGTTGGTAAATGAGATGTTGAACAGTGGAGTTATTCATCCAATCCCTGTAGCACTTATGGGAAAGATAGATGGAAGTTGGAGAATATGTATGGACTATGGGGAGCACAATAAGCAAACAATCGAGGATAAATTTCCAATATTAGTGGTGGACGAATTGGTTAATGAGCTAGCAGGGGCTATTGCGTTTAGTAAGATGGACCTAAGGTTTAGATATCAAATGTCTGCAGATGACATACACAAAAGAACCTTTTAAACCCATAATGGACATTATGGAATTCTAGTGATGCCATTTGGCTTAACCAACACACCAGCCAATTTCGAAGTCTTAATGAATCACGTATTCAAGCCTTTCTTAAGGAAATATAAATTGGTGTTTTTTTATGACATACTTGTGTGTAATAAACACATGCAAGATGACATTCAGTATATAAGAACTGTAGTGCGTACCATGAAACAGATTTCTTTGTTGGTTGATAGACGTAAATGCGCCTTTTTGGGTGACAGGAGTTAAGTACCTAGGGCATTTCATATCTAAAGAAAGGGGTGTCCACTGATCCAAGTACGATCAAGGCCATTCAAGAGTGGCAAGTTCTATAAAGGGTCAAAGAATTGAGAAGTGTTTTGGATTTAGCTGCATATTATACGAAGTTTCTGAAAGACTGTGCACTTATTAGTAAACCACTCACTTCTCTACTTAAAAAAGGAGTTGTTGTGTGGATTGAAGAAGCTACTTATGCTTTCCAAACTATAAAGCATGTTGTGTGTGCTACACCTATTCTTGTTGTAGCTGATTTTTCTAAAGTACTTATAGTTGATACAGATACTTCACTGTATGGTATTGGGGTAGTTTTGATAGCAACAACATCAACCTATAGCCTTCATAAGTAGGACTTTAGGGTCAAATTGGCAAAAGGTGTCAGTGTATGAAAAGGAATTGTTAGCTGCGGTTTTTGCTATTCAAAAGTGGGAACGATACTTGGTTGACCAACCTTTTATTATCAAAACTTATCAAAAGAACCTTAAGTGGTTATTGGAAAACTAGGTGTTCACACCAATTCAGCAATTTTGGCTTTCAAAATTGATGGGGTATTCCTATGAGATTCAGTATAAGAGTGGCAAAGACAATGTGGCCATTGATGCATTGTCTAAACTAACAAGAGTAGAAACTTCATGTTTATCAATGTCCAACATAAAATCTACCTTAGTAAATGATATGTAGAAGAGTTGGCAATTGGATTCTACCTTGCAAGGCTATATTCAGCAATTACAATGGGGAGTTATGATTCTACATTTCTCTTGGAACCTCAATAGTTTAGGAGAAAAGGGAAGTTGGTAGTTGGTCTTAATGAAAGCTTAAGGAAAAGGTTGCTAACATGGGCCTATTCATCTGGAGTAGCTAGACATTGTAATACGGAAGCAACTGTAAAGAAGTTGAAGAGTTTTTTCGTTTAGAAAGAGTTGAATAAGGAGACGTCAAGTTTTATTTGAAAATGCCTAGTCTGCCAAGCTTGTAAATATAATACTACCGCATATCCTGGACTTCTACGACCTCTACATTTTGCTAATGAAATATGGAGGGATGTCTCTATGGATTTCATGTAGGGGTTGCCTAAGTCTATTGGGAAGGAGGTGATATTTGCGGTAGTAGACAGAATTAGCAGTTATGCCCACTTTATGGTGCTAGTTCATCCTTTTACATCTTTGAAAGTAGCACTAACTTACTTAGCCAATGTCGATCTTTAAACTTCATGGGATGCCTAATAGTATTGTGAGTGATAAAGATGCTATTTTCTACGCCAGTATTGTAAAGCCTTGTTCACAATACATGGGGTAGATCTGCTACTTTCCTCTTCATACCATCCACAAATAGATGCTTAGAGACCTATCAGTGATGCACGTGTTCACCATCCCCCAAGGATTGTTGTAAGTGGATTCCCTTGGCTGAATGGTGGTATAGCACCACTTTTCACTTTGCAATTTAAATGACACCTTATAAGGCATTTTATTAGCAACCACCACCCATTCACTTACTTTATTTACTAGGAGAAACAACACTTACGACTATGATAAGTAATTGCAGCATCAAGAGCAAGTGCTTAAAATGCTGAAATTTCATCTGCAAAGGGCCCAAAATATGATGAAGTACCAAGCATATGCTCATAGGTCTGAGAGGGAGTTTTAGTTGAGTGATTAGGTATGGATCAAAGTACAACCATACAGGATTTTTGTCCACCTACATACCATGTCCAATTTATTATGTTTGAGAATCACTATGCCACAAAAATGTTCCTGTTTGTGTTTAAGGAATAGCTAACTTTGCTTTGCAATTTGAAATTTTGTATGGTGTTACACATTACCACAATTTGCTCCATGTTCCCCATGTACCACTATCCTAGTAACTAAGCACCAATCTAGTGGACATGGCTTATGTGCAGCTGCAGACTGGTGTATTTGACTTTTGTTGTAGGTCAACCTATAGTGTTGTGCATTTTAGGCATTGGTGTGTGGTTATCTTGTCCACTTTATCATGAAAATGAGCAAGGTGTCCTACCTTAGGAAATGTTGAGATATAATGTCGATAAGAAGATAAAATGAGAAATCTTGGTTATGCAATGATTAGTCTATGACTTCAGTTGTGTGAACTAAAACATTCCTTCTCTAACTATTCTATGTCAACAGTTTAGTGGAAGTGTTTGGGTATGCCAATGATGTGTTAGGGAACTATTATACTGAGTGGAAACGGTGTAGGGAAGGCAAAGAATGTCCTTTTGTTGCCTTCCTTGTAAAGGAGAGTTTCTCTCTCCTCTTCCACCTTTCTTCATCATCTTCAGGTATGAGTATGGGTCATTTAGGCGAATGAAGGGCTTATGTCAACCAACACTGGCCTATCCTAGTGCAATTGTGCAGCTTGAACTACGTTCTTTGTAAGGTCTTTTGGGAGACCTAGATTGTTGATTAAATTATTCTGTGTTACTTCGAATTGATTTTGACCTACCTTCCATCCTATCATTAGGCTGACATGATGGCACTAAAGCAAGAATGAGAAATACCTAAAAGATCTTACATTACCAATGGTATTTTTCTCTACCATCTTAATAGCAATATGATATACATGCATGCATGCAAAAAAATATGTGCCCGAATTTTTTTGGGGGGGACCAAGGTCAAGTATTTCACTGCTCCAAAAAGCGTAGTTACAATTTAAACTTTGGCGCACCCAAGCGAATTACAAACAACATTCCTCTCTGTCATCCACTTCCAATCACAAATTTAGAGAAGTTTCAGCATCAACTATGGTAGGAATACGAAGACAAGTAATGTATTGGTTTTGGTGCACAATGCCTTGAAATGAAGGCTTCTATTTCTTAAATTTTAGTAGACTCCTAGCCTACATATAGTGTCTATACATCAGGAAAAAGTCTGCTCCTGAAGATTTTGGCTTTAGTCTTCTTACATTTGATCTTGTTTGAGTACTAATCGAGTTTGTGCCTCCCTAAGAAGGACCTGCTCTGAATTTCTAACCAAATGAGAAAGCAACTCTTGATTTGACTACTAAAATCACTCATAAAGAACACGTGCCAAACGATCTCACATTCCTTCTAACAAAACCAGCTGTTTGCAGGGGTTGTATGCAATAAACAAGTTAGTCTTTGTTCTTTAGTACCCTGCCATGTGTAGCTAACCAAACAATGAATAAGTGCCTCAAGATACAATACATTTTACCAACAGAAGATGTTTGTTTTGAGTCGTTTGCTCTTTTTTAGGTAGATTCTTCCTATGTCCTTGCAACTTCTTTTCACTCTCCAACCTCACAAGCCTCGCCTCAATCTATACAGGAAATAGGGTGTTTACATGATTAAGAAAACAAATCATTCCTGTAATCAGACATCAAAGATGTGAAATCTCTATAATCAAACACAAAGTAGGCATCCTATCAATCCCCTCCCCCGAACACACACCCCAAAAAAAGTGTGCTATTAATAGTTTGCTATTCATAGAGATTGATTGGATTTACTATGTACCTTAAAATGGATCATATACTTATTTAGCAAGCTAGCTATTTAAGGATCTAGAGGTTCTTTTGATTACTTTGGAATCGCAAGTTTTGAAGATATTTGGCAAGCTTCATAGGAATTAGAAGATCATTCTTTCTAAAATGCTTGACTTTGCTACAAGAAATAGGCCTTGTGCTAGAAAAATGTGACTTTTGGTATAACATTTATTTGTGCCTATGACACACTCAACCGAACTTAGTAGCTGGTATTACTATTATGGTAGTAGAGTTCGATGTCAACTTTTGTGTAATAATAGTTGGTTTCAGTGTTATCTCTCGATGGAAATATTTCTGATTGTTTCTTCAATTCATATTTTTATCACATATATTTACTATCTAGCAATACTTAGCTTTGTCCTATCCAACCTTGACTGCACTTAATTATTCATGCATCTTTTTTGAGATTTAGGAAGGACAGACTCATGGTCTTCAGTTCTTCAAGTTGTCTGTGCATCTCTCGAACCATCTTTATCATTTATTTAATGAGTTTTTCTTCTCTTTTACGATTTTGAATTTTTTCTTCAAGCCCTTCTTACCTGTCCTCAGAAAAATCAAATGAATTGTAAACTGAAGCACACTAGGAAATTAGAAAATTGGCATGAAAAAGTAGGGATTGCAATGGGGTGCCCAATCTACACAAAACTTTGGTCAGGGAGTTTGTGACACCCAAGTAATTCGATATGTCATGACATCATCAATGTTGGCAAACTCTAAGGAGGGAGCTCATTATAACCAAGATACATGTTTCATGATAACAAATTAAATTGATGTTTTATCCTAAAACCATTTTGGGAAAGGGAGGATTACCCCTCTAGGCTTATATTGTGATCATTCTTGTCCTAGACTTCCAGCAGGACTCTTAAGTGCGATATGCCAACAATCTCCTCAGACGAGTCTATGTTCAAACCACATCAATATGTTCCCCCCTTCGGTAAACGACATTTGCCTTAACCAAGGCGCCAATTGTACCCCATTGAAAACGAGCTCCAATCACACCCATCAAGCCATGGTCCAAACAAACGTGTTCTCGAATAATCAAGCATGCATGCTTTCTAAGGAGGATTCTTACTTCAACAAAGAATCATGACAAGCCCAAGGAACGTTCCTTTCCAAAAGCAATTGATAATAGGGGTAGCCACCGAGCTTATATCGGGTTGTCATTTCAAGCCTCCGATTTTGGACTTTAACTCACCTATGATATCATGTTGGAGAAGGAAGGGATGGACTTCCTTCACCTCCAAATATGGATTGATGAGGTCAAGCTTCCCCAACTTATTTCTTTATTTTTAAAAATAGGATTTCTCTTCTTTTTTGAACAATGCTTTAACAGTTCATGTTCATATTCATCATCAAGGTGATAATCATGCTCTCCATGAAGCTAAATGATGAGTCATTCATGGAATTCACAGGCACTGAAATAAAGTCAGAAAGTCGTTGTTGTGATTGTTTCTAAAAATCAATAAAAATTCTTATTCCCAATTATTCATAGATTTCCATATCCTAGCTTCTGTTTGGATGGTATTTTGTTTCTTCTGGCTCCTTATTTTAGGGAAACGTTATTGTTGCTTCCTGTAATCATGCTTTTACTAATTCTTTGTCAATTATATTGAAATCTCTTTTGCTGATCATGGTCCTAAAATCTAATTGTGGACATTAGTAAGGAAAGTTATCCATACGTTGGTCACTACCTAGCTCCATGGATTTTGCTCCCATCTTCAAGAAGTTGATAGGATATGATTTCCTAATGATTGTTCTTTGGGGACTTGATTGATACTCCTGGAAAACACAATATCCACCGCTTTCATTCTTCTTAGAGCCTTGTCAATATTGATTTCAACTGCAAATTGAGAGTTCCATTCCTCTTTTTTGACTACACATTATAGGGGAGAGTTGTGTGACCTAGGAAGCATGCGTCGTGGTTTTGAGTTGCACTTGAGTTAGGGCATTTACGCTTTTGCGCCAATGGATTCATTTCCACGACAAAACTATTGTTTCATTATATTCCTTGAGTTAATTGTCTTCTTCCTGCCTTTGTCCATTGTTCCTTCCCATAGTAAGGGCTGAAAAAAATGATTAGAAAACATGTGCATCGCCATTGATGCTATTCCTCAATGAACCAACGCTATTGATAGGGACAAAGAATGGAAATTCTATAGGCTCTATTAGCTTTGTCTATAAGACATCTACCAAAGCAAGCATAGTCAACTGAAATCCTGAATGCACATTCGGATATTCAATTTGTATAGCATGCTGTACATAATCTGTGTCATTGTCCTATGTTTTTCGATGCTCAAGAAGCTGCACAAATGCCTCAAAAAATTTACATATATAGTGCACGAATCGAAAATGTTGATATTATATTATTACAACTTATTAATTCTCTTTTGAACATTCTAGTTTTTTATCAGAGCCATGAATAAAAAAATCGTGATTGATAATCACTCGCCCTGTTATCTACATCCATCAAAAGGGCTCGGTGTAGCAATCACTTCTGTCGTATTCAATGGCATAAATTATAACATGTGGCAGTAAGCGATGAAAACCACTTTGAAGTCCAAAAATAAGCTAGGGTTCATTAAAGGAACTCTAAAAAGACCTGAGTTAAGAGGAGGAGATGATCCAACTAAGTATAACACCTGGGAGATTGTGAACTCGATGATATGTTCGTGGATAATCAACGTCAATGACTCGAAACTTCACATGAGCACAGTGTATGCGCAAACTACTGCTATTATATGAAAAAATTTGTGAAAGAGATACGCAGTTCCCAACACGCATAAAATTCACCAACTAAAGGCCAGTATTGCTGTGTGTAAGCAAGGATGTCTCGAAGTGGTTGAATTTTATTCAAAATTGATGGGCATCAGGGGTGAACTAAACAACTATGTTAAGGTTCCTCAATATACCTATGGAAAATAAAAATACGGCATATGAGGCAAGACCGTGAAGTTGAGGAAAAAAGAGCAAACCTACCAATTTCTCATGGGATTGGATGATGAGTCCTACACAAATATCTGAAGCCAAGTCCAAGCTTTGGACCCCTTACCGTCCTTAGACATAATTTTTAATATGATCCAACAGGAGGAAAATCATAGACGACTAATGTTGGGCAGAGAAAGCTGAACCGAAGCCACCATGGCCTTTGCCACAAGGGAGAAGATGTACTTAGTCGAGAAAGCAATGTGTAGACATTGTGGGTGCTACAATCATGAAGAGGTGAGCTGTTATGAACTTATTAGGTACCTGCCAGATTAAGGATCTTAAGGTTGGGGCAACAGTGGATGTGGAGGTCGAATTGCAGTTAATTGAGGTTGCATCGCTGGAAGAGAAACTGTAAATATTGTCACCAATTCATCAAACACCGAGCAAGAAGATCACAGGACCACACCCTACACAAAGCAAGTCTCTATCCTAGGCTTGTCCCTTGATCAGGCACAGAGGCTGCTGAGCCTCAGAAATATTCCAAAACATGGTTACGAACCTTCCTGGCTTCTTTGCGGGTTTTCCTTGACCAACCTATGCGGTTGTTTTGTGATATTAAAACTGCACTACACATAGCTAAGAACCCCGTGTTTAGGAACATACGAAGCACATAGAAATTGACTCGCTTTATGCGCGAGAAGCTAGATGCTGGAATCATCACTTTTTTCACATGTTGGCACCAAAGAACAACCAGTGGATATATTTACTGAAGAACTTGGTAGGAAGTTGTTTCAGTATTCAAGGGGCAATTCGGGCATGGTAGATCTACATGCTCCAACTTGAGGGCGTATTATGGATATAAATGTTAGAAATATCATATTATGATATTATTTCTAATAACTTTGTATTTGTTTCCAATTGCATCTCGATAACTTGAGAAGCAAGATAGGGCTAGGTTTTAATGTGAAGTAAAGCTTTTGTATATAATGAGTTGTACCTAGTAGCCGAAGGAATAAGAAGCAAGGGCAAAAATAATTAAGCCACATGTTTCCAAACACATTAAACTATCATTTCTTTATTCAGCATACCTAGAAACTGACAATGGCTTAGTTTGCTGAAGGTTGATCGTAATCAAATTATTCTTATTTTACCCTGTTTTCTTTTTTTGTTTCTTCTTTTGGGTAAATTTCCCAAGTAATTGGTTGTGGTAAGGGCAATTGCAATAAATTGTGAAACTTAATCTAAGTGAAAATTCCTAGGATTTCATATCTCATATTCAAAACTTTAGTTTTTTGAAATTAATTCGTATAAAATTGTTATACTATATGCAGATTACTTTTACACTTTCTTAATTGATTCCTATAAGGGCATTCTTTTCGACTTATGAGAAATACTTAGTGGTACTTATTATTGAAATATGTTGAATAATGGTGAAATATGTTGAATCACATGCTGAAATGTGCTGAATCATGCTGAAATATGTGGAATCATTATGAAAATATAACTAGGTATTTTCAATAAGTACTTAACAGTGTTGAGTTGCGCTAAATTATGCTGAATCATGTTGAATTGTGTTGAATTGTGTTGAAATGCATTGAACGCTTATGATGAGTACTTACCATAAGTCAAAAAAAACATGGCCTAAATTTAACTCAACAAATGAAAAGAAAATTAGATGTGAACAAGACCTTAATGTACTTGGTTGATGAATGTGCCAATAGTACCTTCTTTGATTTTTGTATTAAGATTATCAAAAGCCTATTCAATTTAGCTACAAATTTTCAACTACCTCAAATGACATGTAAAGAACATACAAATATTGGCAATTTTATAATTAAATAATTTGATCTATTTAACTAATGTTAATAATTTATAAAATTTTGTTGACATAGTACTAGCCAGTTTAATTTAATAAGTCAGACCAATACCTCATATTCCCTCCCCCTCCCCCCTTCCCAAAAAAAAAACCATTTTAGAAGACCTTAACAACATTTTTATTTTTTAAAAAAATAAATTTTTTTAAGTTGCTATAAATAAAACAAAACCTAGTTGACATTATGCTATTATGTCCAAAAAGAAACGGAGAACAATATACTTTGTTTGCATGAAGTTGATGAAGACCTTGTTCAATGTTCAAGTAATAATTTGCGATGAGAAATGGAGCAAGTTCAAAAGAATTGTCTTAATATGAGCAATTGTATAGTACTCTAAATAATAAAAACAACTAATATTTATATAGGTTGGTTCAATTGGATCACTACTTATTCTCTTTAATAAGATTTTGAACTGAGTTTTATGAATGGAGAAAAATTTATGTCAAAAATACATATTTTCTCTTGACCATTCGTTGCTTGACAGTAGTTAGCGATTATTGAAGATTAAACAAATAAATAACTATATAAAAGCAAGCAAATAATGTTTTCTTCATTTAAAAAAGAACCAACTAAACTAGGAGTCAAGAATCACAAGCAAACATTGAGTATCAATGACTCACTAGAGAGGCCCCCCATAAGAAAAGAAAGCGAGAAGAAATGAGAGAAGGGGTAAATAGAATAATAATTGTTGGAAAACACTGCATGATGGTGCACTTTACTACTTTTAAGTGACTTTATCCTGTCGTTGACTAGTTTCATTAATTGTACTCTCGCAAAAAAAAAAAAAGAAGAAAAAACAAAGATAAATTAAACTAATTAAACAAAAAAGGATGTGGTGCTAATTTGTAAAGTGGCAACCTTTTGCTGCCCCAAATTAGTCCATAACATTATTTGGCTCAAAAGCAAATTAAAGTCATGTTAATCTATGTACCAAAATATAGATCTTAGTTAGCTCAATCGACCTGAATTTTGATTCTGCTTGTATCGACATTTGCAACTCAAGCGTATCCAAAACAAATATAATAACACCAATATTTCAATAAATGGTCCATCATGCATGTTATTCTTATAAATAATTCTACATAAATTGATAAAATAGGCATTGGATCTACATTAATATTATATGATATAAGATGATAAAAAATATTATTATAAAATAAAGAATATTAAGAATAAAAATTAAATTTACTAATTAGTAAGTTGGTATTTTTTTGTTGGACTTTTTAATTAGTGTTTATATTCTTATATAATTTCATTATATTTAAATTTGTTTTGTTTTATATTATTCCCTTTCGTTGACCAGAATATTAGTACTTCAGAGCAAGAGCTAATTAATCTAATGGATAAAATGTCTAATTTTTGTCATTATATATTAGAATTTTAATTATGCTTATGTTAATCTCTATTTGTACCTATTTTGTTTACAACAAAAAAAAAAAATCAATAGGATAGACTGGTCAAATCTCTTTTTTAAATAAAAGATTATTGTTGTTGAAAGGGATAGATTTGCTAAATTGTATGTTTTTTAGAGCTTTCGGAACGGCCAAATTAAAATTGTATATTTTAGGCTGTTGAGTAGGAAATTACAGCAATTACCTCACTATTGTTTTCTGTTTCTTCTTTACTTGGATATTAGCTGAGTTTGTTATGGCTTTGCTGAGCTGGACAGTAAGGTGGTTATTTTTGAAGCCTTTAAATAAATGGTTCAAGCATCTAGCAGAGGTGGATGACTTGATTTCCAGAATTAAGCTTCTGTCTCTATTTCCTCTCTCTTGCTCTTCGTATTCAACCCTCAATGTGACTTGGTTATACAATGATCATGGTATTAGAGTTGGATTCGATTCGCATCCTGAAATTCTTCTTCGTTCTCGATTATTGATTCGATTCATCATTCAATCCAGCCAAAATCACTGTTACATTCAGCTCACATTGAGTAGCTAAAACTGATCATGTCCACAGAGAGAAATAGAATCAATTTCAACGATCCCCAAAATCCTCTATTCATACATCGATCATATGGACCTGCTTCGCTGGGATAAAGAAAGAAACTAGTCGGCTTTGGTAACTACAGATCTTGGCGCAGAGCAATGGAAATCACCTTGTCCACAAAATGGAAACTCGGATTTGTACAAGGTATTGTCCCTAAACCTACAGACGACCCAGTGAAGTTGGACCAATGGGAAGCATGTAATAACCTTGTGATATCTTGGATCATGAACTCGGTAACTGAACCTATTAGCAAATCCATCCTCTATATTTAATCTGCTTCTCAGATCTGGAAACATCTTTAGAGCAGGTTTAATTTGGGCAATGGATCTCGCAAATATAGGTTGAATAAGGACATTTATGCATTAAAACAAAGCAAGTGCTCTGTCAGTGAGTACTACAGTAAGATGCGAGGCAGTTGGAAGAAATCGATGCCATGAGGGAGTTACCAGGCCTCATATTGGTCTCAAATGAGATTACATCATTTTTAAATGCTCTTGCGAGATAACAACAGGAGAATAAATTGTTTCAATTTTTGAATGATCTTGATGATGATTTTGGACCACACAGGATTCAAATCCTTCGCATGAAACCCTTGCCTTCAGTAGAAATGGCTTGTGCCATGTTACAACAAGAGGAGATGAAAAAGAGAAGCACTCTCTGAAGCACAACTTCAACTGGAGTCTTCAGCTTTACTTAGCAGGAATGTTAATGAGAACAAGTGCTCAGAATGTGGGAATAAAGGTCATTTGAGGGACAAATGCTGGTTGGTGATTGGTTATCCAAGTTGGCACCCTCGATCCAGGAAATTCCCACAAAGGAAGCCGGTGACAAACAGATTTCACGGGCAAAGATCCAATACATTCAGAGAACTACAAAACAAAGTGGTTGTATAGGCTGAAGCTACTTCAAAGGAGCTGCAATCAGTTAAGGGATACACTCTTACACAGCAGCAAGTTGAACAACTTTTGAAACTGCTTCCTACAGTGGTAAGGCATCTAGCAAGGCAAGAAACTCATATGACACCGACGAAGAAATAGACTACACTTTTGCAGGTATTGTCTATTCTTGTGCTGCATCCAAATCACCTATTTGGATACTTGACACATGGGCCACTGATCACTTGACACCAGTGGCAGATAATCTATCAAATTTTGTCAGGTAATCTGGCAAATCTCATATCAAAATGCCCTATGGAACACTGGCAGCTATTGATAAAATTGGCAATGTGACTCTGCCCAGTGGACTCATTTTGACTGATGTTCTTGTGGTCCCAGATTTTCATTTCAACTTGCTCTCTATGGCCAAACTAGCCAAGGACAATAATTGTGTGATCTTATCTCACCATGAATTTTGTATAATTTAGGATATGCAACCAGGAAGGTGAAGGAGTAGGTAAACAAAGAGGAGGCCTACATCACTTGTTGGATGTACCTGATGACGTGTTAAATAGTAAACAGCTTGCTTTGGCTGTTACTGAACTTTTAACTTTTGCAAGTGATTATATGTTTCACAATAATAAGGTAGTTGCCACTATTTTTGGGGAGCAGAAGATGTTAAATGTATGGCAACACATACTTGGTCATGCACCTTTTGCTAAAATGAAACATCTCTCTTGTATCCCTGTTGATGCTTTCAAATGTGCCTCAGAAGTTTGTATTACAAGTCCCTTGGCCAAATTTTCTAAGTTTCCTTACAAGCTGAGCAAACATCATAGTGACAATCCTTTTAATATGAGACATATGGACATTTTGGTCCATAGAGGGCCATCACTAAGAGAAAATTCAGGTTTTTCTTGACAATTGTGGATGACCATATAAGAACAACCTGGACTTATTTGTTATAACACAAATCAGATGCTTTGGGGGCCTTAAAAGTGTTCCATTAGGTGATCTCTGTGCAATTTGGCATTAACATCAAAGTGATATGATCAGACAATGCATTGGAGTTTGATTCTGATCCAGGCAAACACTTCTTTGTTGACCAAGGCTTGTTGCATCAAACATCTTGCGTAGATAGGCCATAGCAGAATGGATGAGTGGAGAGGGAGCATAGGCATCTATTCGAAACCTCCAGATCTCTAAGGTTTCAAGCCTCCTTACCCCTCAAATATTGGGGTGATTGTGTATTAGCAGCCACACATATCATCAACAGGCTTCCTACCCCTGTGCTTGGTTATAAAACTCCATATGAAATGCTACTTCATAAACCACCCTCGTATGATCAGTTGAGGGTCATTAGGTGCCTTGCATTTTCTAGCAACCCCTCTAGAGATCACGATAAGTTTTAACCCAAACGTGTACCATGTGTATTCTTGGGTTATCCTCAAAGTCAAAAGGGCTATAAATTGCTCAACATGATCACCAAGCAGGAATTTGTGTCCAGGGATGGAAGGTTCGGTGAAAATGTCTTCCCATTTCAACAAGATAATTGTGACACTTATGTGAAGCCTATCCAGGCTTCTAATACAGAGGGCAACCTTGATGATACAGCAGCTTCACCAAACTTATCATCTCCCAATGAGCCTCTGAGCAATCCCCCTTCACCTGGTCAATCTTCACCACCTCAGTCTATTGTACCTGAACCTCCTGTGCCTCGAAGGTCCACAAGAACATGTAACCCACCCAGCTAGCTATCTAATTTTGTCACCCCTCAAGCTCTTCATACACCTTACTCCTAATTATATCCCATCAGTCAGTGTGCTGGCCTGGACAATGTAGAAACTTCTCATAAAGTGTTTTTGTCATCACTTGATGCTACATCTGATCCAATGTTCTTCAATGAAGCTGTCACTAATCAGAAATGGTGTGACACCATGAACTCTGAACTGAGGGCCCTTGAACAAAATCACACGTGGGAAATTACTTCCCTTCCCTCAAGAAAGAAAGCCATTGGCTGCAAATGGTTATACAAGACAAAATTCAGGTATGATGGGTCCATTGAACGATATAAAGCAAGATTGGTCATCCCTGGATACAGGCAGCAACATGGCATCAATTACCAAGAAACTTTTGCACCTCTTGCCAAAATGACAACAGTCGGAACTGTCCTTGCTACTATAGCCATTAATAATTGGTCAGCCTCGCAAATGGATGTTTCAAATGCATTTTTACATGGAGATTTGGATGAAGTGGTCTACATGAAATTACCTCCAAGATATACACACTCTGATACAGAGATTAAACCCAACCAAGTGGCTATGAGTCACTCAACCAGGGGGAAAGTGTGCAGATTAGTGAAATCCTTGTATGGGTTGAAACAAGCACATGTGCAATGGTTTTCCAAGTTTTCTAGTGCTTTACTGCAGTATAGATTTCGTCAGTCTAAGGCAGATTACTCTTTGTTCACAAAGCAGCATGGCACAACTTTCCTTGCAGTTTTAATCTATATTGATGACATGATAGTTACTGGCAGCACTCCAGATGCTGTTGCTAAAGTCAAGAGATACTTGCATACTCACTTTCACTTGAAAGATTTGGGTGATCTCAAGTACTTTATGGGGTTGGAAATACTGAGAAATTCACAGGGAATTTTTTTTTAACCGAAGAAAATGCATTATGGACCTACTAGAAGAGACCGGTATATCCAACTACAAACCTTCGAAACTCCTTATGGCCCAACATCTTAAACTCATGGATGACACAGACTCATTTTGGAGGATCCCAACCAGTACAGAATGCAGGTGGGAAAATTGATTTACTTGACAATCACAAGGCCAGATATCACGTACAATGTTCAACGGCTCAGTCAATTTATGTCCTCACCAACCACAACCCATTTGAAAGCAGCTCATCATTTCTTGCGATATCTTAAGTCTGCTCCTGGTATTGGAATTATGCTGAATGCTAACTTTGCCATTCGCCTCTCAACTTATTGTGATTCAGATTATGCCAGTTGCCCTATGGGGAGAAAATCCACTACTGGATATGCTACTTTGCCTGGGCATTATCTGTTTTCCTAGAGGGCTAAAAAGCAGGATATTGTCTCTCGGTCCTCTGCAGAGGCTAAATATAGAGCCGTGGCTATGACTTGTTGTGAGATCACTTGGCTGCTCTCCCTTCTAACTGATCTTGGTTTTCAGCAAACTAATTTACTGCGTGTGGACCTCTACTGCGACAACCAAGCAGCTCTGCACATTGCACGAAACCCTGTCTTCCGTGAGGGGACTAAACATATGGAGGTAAAGTATCATTATATTCGTGACAAACTCAAGGTTGGCAAGATAAAACCAACCTACATTCCCACCACATATCAAGTTGCAGATGTTTTTACCAAGGCTGTGGTAGTCGATCAATTTTAGAAGCTTCTTTGCAAGTTGACCCTCATCAATCCTTTTGGACCTCAATTTGAGGGGGAGTGTTGAGTAGGAAATTACAGCAATTACCTCACTATAATTTTCTGTTTCTTCTTTACTTAGATATTAGCTGAGTTTGTTATGACTTAGCTAAGTTTGTTATGGCTTTGCTGAGCTGCCCAGTAAGGTGGTTATTTTTGAAGCCTTTAAAAAAATGGTTCTGGCATCTAGTAGAGGTAGGTGACTTGATTTCCAAAATTAAGCTTCTATCTATTTCCTCGCTCTTGTTCTTCGTATTCATCCCTCAACGTGACAGGGTTATACAATTATCATAGGCCCATTTTGCGTGGCACCATTGTAACGAAAAGATGATTAATTTTGTTTTTAATTTAACATGAATTAGAGCTGGTCCGACATGACAAGATGATGATTAATATTGAGTAGAGCCAGTAAAAAGCTGTCCGATCCAAATATCCAGATTTGTCCGACCCAAAACAAATCGGGTACGGTCATGAATTTTTTGTCCAAATTTTGAATCCGAACACAACATTTTTTGCATTTCTATTATCCGAACCTGATTTTAACCCAAATTTAGCCTTGCCTGAATTATCTAACCCCAAAAAACTAGGTATTGGACATCAATTTCTTATTCGAATTTTGACGTTGTCTGATTTGTCCAACCGAAATTCGACCCGAACCTGAATTTTTGCCAAATCTAATGTTGAGTTAGACTTGAATTTCCCATTTAACATTCTCCATTCCATTAATATAAGTTTTGGTTCTTTGAAGTCTTTTATCGAGCAATTTGACAACTTACGAACTTATACATGGGCATAACATGTCATGGGCCAAATCAAAATTTAAATACAAGCTTGATGCAACATATATTTAAGCCTAATGACCTGTTAAATACTAATGTACGTGTACAATCTAATACATATTGAATTCTTTTTGTATTAGATTGTTTCGATATATTCTCTTATGCTACTCAGAAAATACATAATGATCATTGAGGTTTTGCAATGTTGTTTGAACCTTTGATATTGATTCTATGCCACCTTCTTTATGCACTTTGTTTTATCAAACCTTAGTCTAGCTTCCAAAAACGAAAGACCAGTAAAATTAATATGAAAATTTCGCAAATTAAATTTTAGTTTAGTTCGTTTTATTTTATTTTCACTGTTGAGACTGACTACTCAAACATATGAGATTTGGTGCTTGATTTTCCAATTTTTTTCACCGTGAAATTGTTGTTTTTACCTCCTTTTTTTTCTTCTTTTTTTGCTCTTTTGGGGGGGGGGGGCGCGGAGGGAACGAGTTGAACATTCTGTCGTCACTCATGAATGTCGACAAAGTGTACTATGTTTTTGGTGCTTCTGTTTACTATTCTTTATTTTTTGTCATGTATATGATCTGATCTCAGGGGCAGAAATCGTGACCTCAGTGTAAGGACCATGATTGGAACTCAGATGTCGTCCTCCACAAGTGGTCGGGCTTGTTAGGTATATTTATGTGACTTTATCTTTTTATTTACTTTAGTTTTTACAACTGAATATTTCGAATTTAGGTAGACCTAACAATTTCACCAAAACCTAATGGGCACCCAAGTCACCAGACTTGGAAAATCGAGTAAAACTTGATTAAATGGGTACTAAACTGGTGAGGGATAATCAAGTGATGTATCGGATCGGATTCAGGTGATGTTCTACTGATCCGCCAACAATTTATTTATATATGTATATACACACACACGCTCGCACCCGCGAGTACACACACTCACATATATATATATATATATATATATATATATATATATATATATATATATATATATATATATAT
>JACYFF010031958.1:30579816-30592793 GCA_017589665.1 Selenicereus undatus | reverse complement strand
TATATATATATATATATATATATATATATATATATATATATATATATGATAAGGAAAAGTAAGTATATTAAATAAAAGAATCAATGGATGGATGCTAGGAAAGCATCCTACAAAAAACTATACACAACTAATATGCAAGCTATCCACAAAATCCACCACATCAAAATATAGGGAGAAAAAATTCCCCTTACTCCAAAATAAAGAGTCTAGATGAGATCGTCTTTAGGTGCTGAAGGGAAGTTTCTTCTCCCTCAAAGGCCTTTGGTTTCGTTCTCTCCAAATGCTCTAAAAAATAACATGAGGAAAAGCCTGTCCCTTTTTCCTTTTAGCTTTCCTACAAAGTAGTCCTCCCAAGCCAAAATAGGGCTTGTAATGAGTTAAAAGAGACCTAACACATGCCTAAGCAACTAAAAGCAAGCTCTCAGAGTGTCCCAGCAAACCATTAGTGAAGCAACAAGTGATCCACTGATTCTAGCTCCCCTTTGCACAGATAACATCTATCCACCAACATCTTTCCTCTCTTTCACAAATTGTCACAAATCAAAATATTCCCATGTGATGCCTCCCAAACAGAAGAAGAGATCTTTAAAGCGGCCAAAGATCTCTAAATGAGCTTGTGAGGGAACCTTCCTTCAAAAAGATCATCTATTCACCAAGATTTTTTTGATGTGTGTGTGTAATTAAACAATCGCTTGTGTTGAACATGCAGTCTTTAGACAATTTACTCTTTTTTCCCACTGGAGACACATTATTTTGATATCCTTTGATGTAGATTCATTACTAACAAAGATTGTGTGCCCTTCTTAAAGAGTTGTTGTCACGCTGAATACACTCTTTTTTTATCTAGGGTGACCATGTATAGATGCAGGTAGACTGGCAAAAATTGACTCGATGCGAACCTGTCAGAAAATTTTCAGTTCCAAACAAGATTTTCTCGACTTGAACCCAAAAATTCCGCAAATTAGCATGTCAAACCTGATCCATACCCGAACCCGCCCACTTGACCCGAACATTATATCCTTAGTTGATTTTTCTCTAATTTATCCTCTTAACAATAATGGTTAGTCATTTTTATTGAATAGTTTAAAAAGACATTATATAACTATTGTATCTATTTACAAATTAAACAACAATAACCTTATTTTTTCTTCTTCATTCTTTGAAAATAATACTATACAGAACTTTAAATGAAAAAACTTTAAAAATGGATATAAAATTGTGTGATGTAACTGTCTAATCTTTTAAAAAAAAAATTAATTTAAAAGAAGACAAGGATAAAAGATGTGCAAGTCATACCATAACATACTTAGTTAAACAAATATGTCTAATTATTTTTAAATTAATTGATTTGTAATAATTTAAATTTTTGATGCTACATCTGCAAGATAATATCTTGTACTTCTTTTATTCAATTTTATTTGGCTTTCGTTCCAACTAATCTTGAACTATGATGCTAATGGTAGGAAAACAACTAGCCGTATTGGTATTGGGGTCGGCCCATTAATAAAATTTTATGTAATTTGGCATTGGTAGGTTAGTTAATAAAAATATTAAATTACTAAATAGGTTATTAGCAATCAAACTGCTACAATCCATTAGAATGGTCTAGATGGGCTGCCCTATAAAGAGCTAACCCTCGTTGACTTTCTTTCAATGTACGGAGCGATCTACTCAAAACCAAGTGAGGCTTGATTCCTTGCCCGCCCATACAAGATGTTCATATATTATAATAAAAAGTTTGAATATTTTTAATATTATTTTGAGAAATTACAATTATTATGCCTTTTGATTAAGTACTAACAATTTTAAGTAATAAATATGCAGAGTTTGTGATTTTGAAAAAAGAAAAATAACTCACAGAAAAGGCACTATAAACCCATTGGGTTGATTTGAAACCCGTAAAATTGAAATACACCCGCCTGTACTTTACTCCGAACTCAAACTACACCCGACCCGTATTCTACCCGAACTTGAATACACCCAATCCGTATTTAACCAGCCCGTCTGAACTGACGAGTCTAGATACAAGTGCACTCGCTAGCCTAGCTAGGTTAAACTATGCATGTATGCCGACTATATATACTTAATTATGATGATTGATCATGACTTATGGATTAGGCACAGTGTTGTACTGCAATATACTATAGGATAAGGGGTAAAAAGTTGCATGATTAGTAGCTTAGACCATGTCATGAGGTATAAGGTGCCTAGGATACGAAATCGAGTAGCCTTTACTTTTGCATTAAAGTGTTCATGTTTTGAAGAAGCCCTCAATTTCTGTTTGTTGTAATAGAAGTCGCAGATGCTTTTGCTAGTGCTGCCTAGAATAGATTCTAATTTCGTATAAAGTATATGGTTATCTCCTTGTTGAAATGTTTATCGTGATGAAAGTCGTAATTGTCTAGGAAAGTGTAGGAAAGCCCCTGTTACATAATAGGTGATTGTCCACTTTGAACGGGTGAGAATATGGGGCAAGTATTCAATCTTGAATTGTAGTCATGGTTGAGGCAAAGACTCCCGAATTTTTGAGAAAAGATTGGAGGATATGATGATTGAAAGAAGTGGTGAATGGTTTGTCCAACTCTGTTTGATGGAAGTAGGAAATAGAATGCTTTGTTGTCCTCAAAACCAAATTTTTGTTAGTGTACTTTTTGGGCGAGAGTATGAGTGGAAATTTATTGTCCTCTAGGGCGGTGTGAATATCAAACCCCTAGTTGTTTTTAGCCGCAACTCTAACCTAAGGAAAACAATAAATGTCTGTAAGTATGATTAATTAAACTAATTATTCACTATTAGTAATTTAAATATGGTTAATCAAACTAAACTAAAACAAAGTATAATTCACTAAATCAATACAAAACATAATCCTAACTAACAATAACTAGCAAAGCATCTAATTAACTAAGAAAACATTAAATTTACTAACTAAAAGAAGAGGTAGAAAGAAGAGGGATTAACCAAACTTAAATTTAAACATGATAAATCGAACTAAAATAAATTGTTGGAGCAAGTGAATGATGATTGGAGGTCGATTCTCTACTTATTCTGGCTAATCTAATTCAACTACTGCTAACTAACCCATTGGGAGCAAAAAAAATCAAACTTGTAAAAATGGGTTTTCAAACCCTAAGACTTAGGAGAGAGAATGAGCTTGAAATTTGTATTGTTGAAGAAAGAGAATGAGATCTTAAGAGTAGATAAGAGCATAGAAGTGTGATTAGCAAAGGGAGACTAATTTTAATCCATAAACAAACATAAGCATGTAAACTTAGGCATTACACTAGTAAATCAAACTCAACAAAGTAAGAACATGAATGAAAACGAAGATTAAAAAAAGAAAAGAAAGCTAATTGCATCAAAACTTCATTACTCTTATGCCGTGGCTACAAAATGAAACTAAATATACCCTAATCTTTCCTAAACCCTAGACTAAACCCTATTCTTAAAACCCAAATATTTTATCCTTATACAAATGGGAGAATGGGCTTTAAATGGATCCTGACACAACAAATTTGTTACGGTCATGCCATGTGGCATGGGTAGACCGTGCCAACTTTATGGAATTTTGCACAGAAATAGAGCAGAAATAGGACTTTGCATGGGCACCCGGAGCCACCTAGCATTGGTAACCCTTGCCGCTTTGCACTGGTAGCCCATACCAAATTTCTGCGATGTTCTTCTTCTTTGTTTCTCCCACAATTTTTATGCTTGTTGACTTGGCCTTGCTTCACAGTTATCCTGGGTTATCCTCCAAAAGTTTTCGGGCTAATATGCGTAATACTTTGCATGCTTTGCACTGATTATCCACCATTTGAGCAATTAATCCAATGAAACACTAATAAACAACCTGATTTACCAACTATTTGAACAAAATCTAAGTAGAATGAGGTGTAAAGTTCACACGTATTGCGCTCAAACGAATACCCCCGCATCAAGATTTTGCTTGTCCTCAAGCAAAACAAACTAAACTAGCTAAAAACAAATGGAAAATAAGAAAAAGAAAATCCTAACTCACTTTCGTAGGAATCACAGCTGCATTTAACATATGCAACAAGACCTTTAAATCCCTCGATTTTTCAAGATGAAGAGTGAGGTATCATGGGGATTTTCAAATGAAATACCAACAAAAATCTTTTCAAAACATATCTAAGTCTCAAAAAGCACCTCGACTTTTATTTTTTCCACACACACAACAATATGCAATCATATTAACACTTTCGTGCACGTGCAAATGTGTATCAATCCTTATGAATAAAGTTGCTAACATTAACATGATCCCATTTCCTTGCCTAATTGACTTCTTCGCTCCATTTTTTTTCCTTTTTCTTCTTTTTTTTGAAGAATAATCCCACTTAACTTACAAATATTCAGGTCTTCCTTAAAAACAAATTTTATTAGATTATGCAAAGAACTTATTTCATTATCCAAATAGATGTGTAATCAAGTAAAATAGCACATATTCAAGCCAATTACTGATATGAAATAAATATAGTGGCTTTGAACATTGGTGCCTTGATTCTTATTCACATTTTTAGGCTTTTTCCTTTTACCCTTTTTTTCCATTATTTCGAGAGCTTAGAAGGCAACTTTGATAAACAAAAAGTTCTCATGTCAACTTAACAACAAGATCTAAAGAATTAGTGGTAAAGTTAGCAAGGTAGGCACAAAATCACGCATATGAGGTGGGGTTACTATAAAAGATCGAATCTACATCCTCAACTAGACATCTCATCATGCAAACTTCATTTATGTATAACCCAATAACCTGCCAATATGGAATCAATTACCAAAATAAGCATACAACCCACTAAAAGATAAATAAAAATCATTTTGAACTTTTCAAATTTTTTGAAAAATATAAACAAATGGGCGCCGCACCCCCACACGAAAACTCCACAATGTTCTCATTGTCGGAAATATGACGCCAAAAACCAATCATACACGCAATCCAACCGCAAACCAACAACTCAAATCCACCAAATATATACAAACCTATGACACTACCAACAAGCGAAAACCAAACAACAGCAACAAATATTCACAAAACAAAATACACCACCAACAAACACACATAAACACAAACAAACGAATCAAACAAGGATAATCCCAACCATCTCAGCTCAACGAATCCTAAATTTCTCCTCAAAATTGGTCACCCATAGAAAATCACAATCCTAGATATCCACAGCTATGTACAAAAAGAAAGAAAGAAAAGAAACAGTAGAACAGGGAAGAGTTGGAATGATCATACTAGGTTGAGTATAGAATGTACCCAAACTATGCCTCACTAAGATGACGATACATGATGATCGAGGAGCACTAGCCGCTCCTCTACAAATCAAGATCAAGGGAACCAACTCAAATGTCATCAAAGCATGAATAAGCTTATCAAATGTCTAAACACACAATTCAGAGGCATGTAAGTAAGAGAACACAAGCACAGTTGTATCAATGATATTTAATGCCTTAGAAAAACCAAAAGAGTGATCAAAGCGAGTGGTCCACATGATTTTTCTAGGCAAGTCCACTAGGTATCCTTGAAAAGGGCCAATGGAGGAATTGTAGCCTATAAGGGTACCTAGGAAAAGTTAACACTTCGGTACCATAGTTTTGGTGCCTGAATTGTTTGGTCCAAGAATCAGAATAGCGAACGTGTTGCTCCCTCTAGGTTTGAGAAAAATAACTTTCTAGTCTTTTTTATTATTATTTTGGCTCAAAACTTTTATAAATTGTCAAATTTGACCCAAATGGGTTGCTTTCAGTAATTTCGCTTTTTTTGGGTTTTTTTCAAGAAAGATGCTTGTTTTGCACGATTTTACTTCTTATAATGACTTTACTGGTACTAGTTATCATAATCTATTACTTATATCATAATATTATATTTTTTGTGATTTTAGGTTAACCATGCTTAGAAAATTAATAAAGCTTAGTTAGAGAGTTTTGACCATTACCTGAACTTAGTCGGCGCTGGACCCCGGCGTTCCTCTAACTTTTAGTTTACAAATATTGCTAATCTCAACAACGCCTTCCTTACATTAGACACATCACAGATCTGTTTTTGCTTCATACCTTAGACCATAGTCACTGATCAAGTTTTATAATTTAAAGGATAGTGAAACTTCAATTAAGAAATTATAATATTTAAGACATAAAGTTCGATTGAATAACGTTCCCTACTAGAAAAATTGTTTAATTGAAAGCTTGAAAGTTAAAATATTATGAAGAAACGATTTGAAAGGGACTTAAACTACTCATATCATTGGACATGCTTTGTCATAGAGAAATAGAGAATCCCGACTTCTCTTTTTCCTAAGTGTGCTCAAATGACCATGTCTTTTCTCAACATTCAGTCTCTCCTTTTATAGAGGATATGGAACACATAGGATGCCCTAATGGCTATAGTGCATACTGATATTTTCACATGACTACAGCTGTCTTCACATGGCTACAGGGGATAACTTTATTTTACTAACTTGACACTTGGCAAAATAGTACAATACTAGAGCAACAACTTTTGAGAGCCTTTAATGATGACAGGACTAGTCATCTATATCTTCATCTCCAATAATGTCTTCCAATTCATCATTATCCTGATAATCATCAAAATCTGCATCAAGTTGAAGATGATTTCATTTTTCAAATAATTCATGAAGATATTTCTTTTCTTTTTCTAGTAAGAATTTTTCAACTCTAACATCAAAGATATAATCAAAGAAGTCTTCTGAAGTAGCTCCTTCTACCTTCATATATTTGCTAAAGTCATTAATAAATGAAAACAGTTTTCCTGCAATGCATTAGTGTTCTTCCTTATTCAATTAGTAACCATATTTGATGATAAATGTTGTAAAAACTAATGCTTATTCTTGTCATTGATCATTGGGATCATCTAAATCAACTATTTGAATAAGATAATGAGTTGGTTTAGCTTTTCCATTTTTATACTTAATTATTGCACAATGTACCTCCACATATAGGCTTCTATTGTATAGAATTTGGTTTGGATCATCAAGAGATGTAAGAATTGAATGGATCCTTCTGAACATGCATTGTTAAAACTTAGTTAGTCTTGAGAAAAATTTGTACTTTGGATCTGGGATTTCCACAAGGTAAGCTACCATTCCATATTCCTAGGCTTTCATGAGGGGGCCATCTGAAGAGATTGAATTTGTTGAAAAACTAACACTACCAACTCCAGATCTATCAGGAAACTAGATTGTAGTAGTCCATGATTCCCAAATATCAGAGGAATAATTATGATAGTAGTCGATGCAAGCTGCACACCACATGTTGAACCATTTTTCTTAAACCTGAGAACTTATTTTTTCTTGGATATCATAAGGACATCATAAGTAATTAATTTTTAACCCTAAAATGCTAAATCAGAGCTATTAGGTTGGCAGAAGACAGCTGACCAAAATGTGATCTACTTTTTGTATGGACTTCCAAAATATTCATAAGGATTTTACTAAAAGGAGAAACCCATTCTAGTGGCAATTTCTTATGTGCTCTCGGGAGCACATGCTCTCATTGTCCACGTATATATATTTTTCACGCGTGTATTTATCAGATATTAATTTTTTAATATATATTTGATTATGTGGCGTGTGGGAGTATATGCTCCTAGGAGTATGATATACATAGTGCATTCTAGTAGTAATAGCAATTCATTTTGGATTTCCAATTTTCCGACAAGAGTTCTGCTTTGATGATCACCATTGGCAAGCTCACGAGTTAAGCCATTTGTCAGAGAATTCTTCGATCCCTGTATATGTTCAATAGAGAAAAAAACTGGTTAAGAAATAATTCGCAATGCTGGAGTCTCTCTTGCACTTGTATGTTTAATAAATTCTTCTTTTACAAAATCGAGTATTCATTTGCAATAAGTTTGAATAAGAAAAGGTTTTAGGGCTAAAAAGATTAAGAGCTATTCGATCCCCCTTATTATTGCAAGGGTTTATTTTTCTATCATGGGATAGTTGTATTATGCTTTATTAAAACTTCCGCTGCAAAATTTGTAGAGTTTTTCTCCCTCTTTGATTTTGAGTATTGCACTCCAGTACTTGTAGCTAGCATTGGTCTCAAGAATTAAATCATTTCCTCCATTAGGCAAATTAAGAACAAGAAGATGTTTATACATCTTTTTGAAGTTTTGAACACTCTTTGAATCACTACGGACCCATGTCCAATTTACTTCTTTCTTGAGTTTTTGCTGCAATGGCTTTCTCAATGTACCTAGATCTTTAATGAAATCTAAGCCATAGGTAAGACATCGAAGAAGCTTCCTATCTTCAATCTTTTTATGAAAATTTTCTATTTTCTCTAGAATATGCTTTTATAGAATGATTTGTTCAACTTTTTATCCCTAGGCCTAAAAACTCAATTTCTCGTAAATGCACTTGTTCTTACCAAAGATAAGAACATGATCAGTGTATCTTTGGGTGATAGCTAGGACATCATCTTTGTGTTATTCTATGGTCTTAGAAAAAACAAGGATATCATCGATGTAAACTAAACAACAGTGATTAAGATCTTTGAAGATGCTATCCATTCTTCTTTGGAATATTTAAGGTGCATTTTTTAGACCAAATGACATTACTATCCACTCAAAATGTCCTCTAGGGGCACTAAAAGCAGTTAACAGAATGCTTTCTTCATCCACTTTTATTTACTAGTATTCGCTTTTGCAATCCATTTTTTAGAACCAAGAGGCTCCTTGAGTTCTATTGAAAAGGACTATTTTGTTAGGAATATAATAACCATCAAAGACAGTATTATTATTAAGATTTTTATAATTGATTACCATTCTAGCTTTTTTCCTTTTTTCTTCAGCATGATTTCCTAACATGAAAGCGGGACTGGTGTGAGAACTCTTACTATTCCTGATTAACCCTTTATCCATAAGTTCTTTGATTTGGTTATCATGGATATCTTGGTGTGTGTACACCATTTGTTTGACTCGAATAATAGTGCTGGGATTTAATAAAGTAATCTTTGCAAATGTCTTATCTTTATCCCAAAATTTTAGAGGATTATCATAGTAGAGTTCTTGGCATAATTTCTCTTGTTATCCAACAATCTGGTCCTTAATAGATAATTCAAGCAATGAGATTATCAGTGTTATTTCTCATTGTGTAAGCATTACCTTCTTACCACACTGGTTGTAAACTCAATTTTTTTATGAGTGTAAGCCTTGCTTAATTTTTCAATGGGAACTGAGTGACCATTAATTGTAAATATTATTTGGTTTACGGTATATGTGTGTTGAGGAAAAAAACAGAGTTTTAATTTTTATAAACCCCAAGTGCAAGGTGTATCGTTGAATACTTGAGGTGTCGTCCGCAGAGAGTTGTGTTTCCAACTATCAGGGCTAACTAAAGCGTCTCGAGCTAGGCAAAATCAAAGGAAAAGAGGGTAAATTAAACTACGCTAACAAATATAGAAAAAGCGACTTGGAGTTGTGATTTGACCAATAGACGAGCCAACTAATTGAGACGAGTCCTAACCTACCCAAACTACATCATGAACGAGAGATGATCGGTTGCACCATTGAAGACCACCCAAGCCCTCTCTCAAGGGTTATGAGCTACTCTAACTAGCTTAACCACCTATTTTCATGGGGTTAGCCCAATTAGACCACAAAATTAGCAACCCCGGACCTAACTCGAACCGGATACTATTTTCATGTCCCGAACTCAGCTATTCTCTCTCCCATACTAGCAAATTGACCTCACCTCTCAGCATAAGCCAATTGCCCAAAAATATGGATGAAAGCTCTTTCAAGCATTTCATCGAACACTTGGCGGGCATGAAGGAAAACTCTAAGTTCTAAGCATAGATTGGGTATGGTTAGACCAAATATAAGACTAATTAGCCATCAAAAGGCTAATCACAATCCAAGCCAAAACAATCTACCAACTAAACATCACAAACACATCAAAACCTAAACTAACAAACGAGAACATAAACTTGAATAAGAAAACAAAGCGAATGAAATAAAATGAATCTAAACGACTAAATAACATAAATCAACAATGAAATAAATAGAGAAAGGGGAAGAAACCTTAGTCTTGAATTGATAGAAGCAACTTGAATCCAAAGGTTGAATCCAAGATTACAATCTTCAATCGTAAACTAATCCTCCTATTGAGGTTTTATTTGATAAACTGCCCTAAAACCTAGCCTAAAAATCGCTAGAGAGAAGCACCAAGCGACCCCCGAGCGACCCCCCGCAAAAACGCCCAAAGAGGGCTTAAATAGAAAATTGTGAAACCGGACGACAGGCCCCGAGGGCACGACCATGCCACATGGCAAGACCCCACCGTGCCATTCCTTTGCAAAACTGGCAGAAAATTGGTTTTTATCGTGAAAACTGGGGGATGGCACGGTCGTGCCACCTGGCATGGGGGCCCCATACCAATTTTCTGGTTCGGCAGAAACTCTCCTCACTACTTTTCTCTTGGTTCCCAGGACTTCTTGGACCTCTATTCCACCTCGAAATGCATCCCAAATGCCTCATTCCTTGTTAAAGTTGGTGAGTTTCTCGTCTCGTTGGCAAAACTCCTAGAAAACAAGCAACCAACCAAATAAGTACATTATGAACCGAAAGAGGCAAATTTGACTATTTCTCCTTAAGATTCGACATGAAAACCACGAGAAAAGTGGGTCAAATAAGAGGTAAAATGATGTCAAATATTGGTGCAACAAATACCCCCACACCTACCTTTTGCTCGTCCTCGAGCAAAACAAAAATAAAAACTAAACTAAACAGCTAACTCACTTTCATAGGAATCACGGTTGCATTTAACGTATGCAACAAGCCCTTTAAACCCCTTGGTTCCCCCAAGTGGATGAGGAAGGTCTTGTGAGGGTTTGCAGAAGATATACCCACAAAATCTCAAAAAGGAAAAACAAAGATAAGAGAAACAAAAATCGAAAAAAAAAAATGATAAAACACAATATATATATACATTGGGGTAAATTGTACACAACCGGAGCAACCAAAACCCCCTAGTAACTCAAGTATCAGTCTGCACACAAGCATTATATGCATTTTAGAACACATCATCCCATAGAATGGCATCCAGACATCAGCTTTTCACCCCACAATGCATGACAACATTGAATCCATCCTGGTACCTGTTGTGCAAGTGTATCATCACCTTAAGACTTTGGCTTACCAAAAATCAGGCTCAATCCTACTTAATTGACACAAGCTACCTTATTGATTTGCTAGCATGGAAAACGAGCTTCTCCAGTAGTAGTATTGCCTCAAAGGGTAGCACCCAGTAGTGCATGCCTCAAAGGGGTACGTACTTGTCATTCCAAACTCTTTTCCTCGCCCCCTTTTTTTTCTTTTTTTTTCTTTTTTTTTTCAATCCAAACTCTTGCAACGCCTCAAAGGGATACACCCAGTAGCGCATGAGTTTGTTTGTTTTTGCTTTTGTTTTTGGAAAAGGGGGTGCAAGCACATACAAAGGTAACTGTGCAATAGACAAGTGGGGAGCCGATCATGGAAGACTAAGAATGTAAGGTAATGATAATACAATAATCAGGACTGGATTGCAAAGTTACAATGGACTGTTGGGGTTAGAACTGAGGCCTAACATGATGACTTGGGGCGAATATCTATCATGCACATTATACTTATATACAAGCTAATAACCAAGGTACCAGAGATCAAGGCTAATCAAAATAGTACACAACTCCCCTAAATCCAAAAAATTAAGGAAAATTATACAAAAGAGGGAGAAATGGAAAAAAATAATAATAAAAATTTTCACAAAAATAAGAATAAAAGGGGAGATGACCCCACCCCCACACCTAAATCTCACAATGCCCTCATTGAGAGCTGAGAGTCATCACCAACCACACAACACACAAAACAAAGAAGATAAAATTACACAAGAACACTAAACCGACACATATATACACAGGCTAACGCCCTCTCCCATAAACACAATCACACCCAATCAACAACAAGATCACACATATATACAAAACTAACACCACCAAAAACATGTATAAACCAACCCATCAACACCACCAAACACAACACACAAATATCCAGAAAAACACAAAAATGGTGATCATAGCGATCAATGGCTCAACAACAACCCAATTTTCAACTCAAGATGATCACCAACCAAAACACAATCCTAATATCCACAACTAAACAAAAGAAAAAAGAGAGAAAATAAATAAAAGAAAAATAAAAAGAAGGGGGAAGAGTGAGAACGATTATACCAGGTCGAGTACTGATTGTACCCGAACTACGCCTCCCTAGGATGCTGCTATGGAGGCCTGAGGAGCATCAGCCACTCCTCATCATCGCTCAGGACTCGCGGTGTCAACTCGGATGCTGTCAAGGCTCGTATGAGCTTATCGTGTGTCTTTGCATGCATCTCAAAGTGATGTAAGTAAGATAACACTAGTAAAGATGTAGCAAATAGAGTTAGTGCCCTCTTAAACTTATCAAATGCCATAGAAAAATCAGAATAATAATCAATGAAATTAGGCCACTCAATTTTTCTAGGCATGTCCTCTAGGTATGTACAATAAGGGTCCAAGGAAGGATTATTCCCTCAAATGTCACCTAGGGACTCATAGAATGCATGCAAGTGGGAGGGTGTGGTGGAGAGTAAGGGGGATGAAATGGGGGTCAAGTCAAGTGGCTCGGTGCAAATTGGGTCGATATAGTCAATACTAGGTGCGGCACCAACCACCAAACTGTCATCACACAACTCCTTGAAAGGAGCCTCCTCAAGATATTGCTCAACCAAGATAGGTTCTTTCGACCAAGTAGGAAAATCATCCTCCAAAATAGTAACATCACCCCTGTATGGCTCACCCATCTCTAACCCCGTGCACTGAGCTAAAGGGAGGGGAGAAGCATGTAAGGTCAAAGGACTGATGGTAGTGCCCATGGATGTGCTAGAAAAGGATGGAGTAACAAACGTCAATGGGGGCGAGGGAGGGTC
>JACYFF010031958.1:30537854-30579806 GCA_017589665.1 Selenicereus undatus | reverse complement strand
CTAGAAAAGGATGGAGTAACAAACGTCAATGGGGGCGAGGGAGGGTCAAACACTTCTCCTAGGTCGGTCAACGGTGCATGATCAACAACATTAGCGACTCTAGGGGAAGGAAAGACACACAATCATCATAGAGACGAGCCTCAAGTCTAGGGCAAGGTAGACTAGGGTCGGTCTCATGCAATGAACTACACTCCCTCATCCTACTAATGAAATGCTCATGTTGCTCATTCATTATCCTTATCATGGCATCAAGTCTAGCATAACATTCATCGAAAACATCATAATAAGGACAAGAATTCACATCATGGTCAAAAGATTGGCAAAAAGAGCACAACATATGAGGGTAAGAAGAATGGTGATGATATGAGTCCGTAGCATCATTAGATTGCCATTGATGCCAAGCTAGAGACTCAAACAAATCCCACATGTCATCATCAGTTAAATAGCGCAAACCACCACAACACATGGACTCAAGGATGGCTTGAGTTTTAGGTGTTATCCCCTCAAGCACAACATCGCATATTTTCCATTTATCATACGTGAAATGCACATATTGAGCACGATAATCATTCAACCGAGACAAATATTGCCAAAATGGTTCATGCTCAGACTGAGGTAAATGGAAAATAGCCACCGTGAATTTTTTTTTAAACTTTTTGATTTTTAAATTTTTTTGGATTTTTTTTTCAAAGCCTAGCCTCGAATGCTCAAGTAAGCTCTAATATTGGAAAGCGCCAACTCCCCGGCAACGGCGCCAAAAACTTGTTGAGGAAAAAAAACAAAGTTTTAATTTTTATAAACCCCAATTGTAAGGTGTATCGTTGAATACTTGGGGTGTCATCCGCAGAGAGTTGTGTTTCCAACTATCAGGGCTAACTAAAGTGTCTCGAGCTAGGCAAAATCAAAGGAAAAGAGGGTAAATTAAACTACGCTAACAAACATAGAAAAAGCGACTTGGAGTTGTGATTTGTCCAATAGACGAGCCAACTAATTGAGACGAGTCCTAACCTACCCAAACTACATCATGAATGAGAGAAGATCGGTTGCACCATTGAAGACCACCAAAGCCCTCTCTCAAGGGTTATGAGCTACTCTAACTAGCTTAACCACCTATTTTCATGGGGTTAGCCCAATTAGACCACAAAATTAGCAGCCCCGGACCTAAGTCGAACCGGATACTATTTTCATGTCCCGAACTCGGCTATTCCCTCTTCCATACTAGCAAATTGACCTCACCTCTCAGCATAAGCCAATTGCCCAAAAATATGGATGAAAGCTCTTTCAAGCATTTCATCGAACACTTGACGGGCGTGAAGGAAAACTCTAAGTTCTAAGCATAGATTGGGTATGGTTAGACCAAATACAAGACTAATTAGCCATCAAGAGGCTAATCACAATCCAAGCCAAAACAATCTACCAACTAAACATCACAAACACATCAAAACCTAAACTAACAAACAAGAACATAAACTTGAACAAGAAAACAAAGCGAATGAAATAAAACGAATCTAAACGACTAAATAACATAAATCAATAATGAAAACTAAACATATAAACTAAACTAAACAAATAAAAGAATTAAACCAACAAAACATAAACAAGAATGTTGAGCGATTTTTGAGGGGGAATGGAAAATTAAATTAAAGAAAAGAAGAAAACCTCAAATACTCGATTGTCAGTCGTAGTACTTAAGGGTCGGTCATCAGGGAAGACGTGAAATTTCGGTCATTTTAAAACTAAACGATTAAAATTTACTTATCTAAACTAAGTGGAATTATTTAAGGTAATTTAATAACCTAATTCAACAAAGCATCAAAACAACCTAATGACTAAACCTAACCTAACCTTTACATTGATTAACCAATTAAACCAAATTAAACAACTAAACTTGAAATTAACCATAATTTAAAACTAACAACCTAATTACTTTGTTATTCCAGAATTAACTAAGGCAAATTATGCCATGGAATTAAACTAAGGGCAGGGGGACGAATTGAACAAAACGATTATGAGGAACAGGGGAAAGGGGAACAAAGCAAGACAAGCAGAGCATGAAACAGAGCAAAGTAAATCGAGACTGAACGTGAAGAACAACAAGGCAGAATCGAAAACAGCAAGGGAAAGGGAAAATCGAACAATCTGGAAAACGAAAAATGAAGAACAACTGAACAGAAATTTCAGCAAGGGGAAGGGGAATGAAAGCAGAACCGAACCAAAGCAGAATGGAAAACTCACAAAGGTTTCGGCAACCCAGAATTGCAACCAACGAACACCAAAAAAGCCATTCGAACAACCGCAACAGGGGAGAGGGGAAATCGAGCAATAATGAACGCAATAAACCCAGAATTTCGCAAAATCAAACCGAAAGCTTAATTACACTGATTTAAATGCTGAAATTGTACCTAAGAACGAAACCCCAACCTAATTGCAAAATTTCTGAAATGCGAAAATCAAATACGAAATTGGAATGAAAAGCGAAATTTAAACTAAACCTAAACGAAATTAAACCTAATCTACCTACTCTTCCTAACCTCCCATGGCGTCGTCTTCTTCAAGCCTTTATACCCGACGCCCTTCACTTCTCAGCCCTCGATTTGATGGTATGCTGGACGATGGATGATGGAACCCACTGGGGTGGTGTCGTGGATGGCTACGATGGTGAAGCTAGTGAGGTTGAAGACGTGGATGGTGGAGATAAGACCAAGCGATGGTGGAGATAAGACCCAGCGATGGTGGTTGGTGGTGTGGATTCTGTGGGTGGAGGGGTGGTTTCGGTTTTGGGGAAAACCGTGGGTTGGGTGGTGTGGTTAGAGCGAGAAGGAGGTGACGAGGCAGAGAGAGAGAAATGACAAGGTAGAGAGACAGAGATGCGAGCGAGATGGTGAGGGCGATGCAGAGGGATTTCTGGGTCGAGGGTCTCGGGTTGGGGGTCAGGGAAATGGGGAAGAAGAAGACAGACGCGAAGAGGAAAGAGAGAGAGCGTGAGGAAGGGGAGGGGGCTTTTAATGGTTGAACCGGTTCAGCTGGACCGGTGTGGTTTTCTTATCCTTTTCTTCTTCTTTCTTTTGGCCGATTTTTCATCGATTTTTGGTCCGGTTCTTCAACCTCCGACATTTCTTCTATTTTTCTCACTTTTTCTGCCATTTAAACCCTTTTTTACCCATTTATTCAAAATCTGTAAAATAAAATAAAATCAATTAAAAACCTTAAAAATATTATTAAAATGAGCCTAAAATCGGTGTAAAAGTACCTTAAAAATATCACATTTTTAGCTCAAACAAATGCTCCCACACCAAGATTTTGCTCGTCCTCGAGTAAAAATAAACTAAGCTAGGTAAAAGAAAATGAAAATAAAAGAAAATAAAATCCTAACTCACTGTCGTAGGAATCACGGTTGCATTTGGCATATGCAACAAGCCCTTTAAACCCCTTGGACTCCCAAGTGGACGAGTGAGGTCTCGTGAGGGTTTCCAAATGAAAATACCCACAAAATTATTCAAAAATAAAAGAAAATCTTTTTGGGTTTTCTCAAAACTGATATGTACAAAACTCGGGAAACATATGCACAAATCCTAATCAGCTAAATCACCCATGTACTTAATTATTGACTTGTATATACATAGAACGCACTTCAAAGCCCTCTACCTCTAAATGACATCAAAACTCTAATTTTCACCCCATTGAACATCCAGATCTTGAATCCATCCCGGTGTTTGTGTGCAAGTGTATCATCATCCTCAGGACTTAGATTTACCAGAATAGACTCAATCCCACTTAGTTGACATAACTACATTATTCTTATACTGACTTTGGAAGCAAGCTTTCCCAGTAGCAATATTACCTCAAAGGGTAACACCCAGTAGCACGTGCCTCAAAGGGTAACGCCCAGTAGCACATGCCTCAAAGGGATACTTGTCATTCCAAATTTTATTCTTTTTCTTTATTTATCATACAATTTTTTTTTCATTTTTTTCAAAGTAATCATGTCATAGCTAGTGGGAGAATCATTCATGGAAACCTAAAACCTAAACATAATGATGAAAGAATAAACAAGGACTGGATAACACAACCTTTAATGAACAACTGGGGTTAGAATTAGGGCTTAGAATATCACATTCGAAGTTAAAGACTTATCACGCACATCCTATTTATATACAAACTAACAACTAAAACACAGGGGATTCAAACTAATCAGAAAATGTACAAATGTCCCCAAAAACAACAAAAAAATTCAAAAATTTCAATAAAAAATGGCACCTCACTCCCACACCAAAACTTCACAATGTCCTCATTGGGAGAATTAAGGCGCTAAAAAGCAAGCTCATAAACTATACAACCGTAAAACCTAAAATATATACAACTAGAACACCACCAAAAACATAAAACCAAAAACAAAATAAAACCAAAATGAAAAAGAAAAAGCAAGACTAAAATCAAAGAAACACACAAAAAGTGAAAAGCAAACCACAACCCTAAAAACTAAAGAAAAGAAGACAAAAATCAAAATCAAAAAAAAAATCAAAACAAAACCAAACACACACACATATTTACAAAAGCAAAACTAAACAAAAATCAAAGACCTACTAAATTGCAAACTAAACAAAAAGAAATCTAAAGCAAAATAAAGGAAAAGAAAAACAAAAATGAAACAAAAATGAAAATAAGATGAAAATAAAAAAAAATAAAAATAGAAATGAAAGTAAAATGAAATAAACAAAAATGAAATAAACAAAAATAATGAAAATAAAATGAAATAAACAAAAATGAAATGAAAAGGAAAAACTAAAACATGCTAAGCTAAAGAAACAAAGTATTTACAACTAACACATATTTACAAAATCCTAATATATACAACTAAATACAAAAAGAAATGAAAGAAATAAAAGAAAATAAAAGAAGAGTGGAACGATCATACCAGGTTGGATACAGGTTGTACCCAAACTATAAAGTGTATGGAGCATCAGCCACTCCATATTAAGCTGAAAAAGTGCTACGCAAATCAAAACTCGTTAGAGCACGCAACAGCTTATCAAACATAGATGCCCAACTCTCAATAGCATAGGAACTATAAAACGCAGTGAATTGGAACCAGATTGAGTACATCCATCTAGTCAGGAAAGCACAGGTAAGGGTCCGTTTTAATTTATCAAACAGTTGGGCCCACCATGGAATGAAATGAATATACTCAAAATAAGCCAGAAGTGAGGTCATAGGCCTGGAAATTATATCAGCATGAAGGAGCAATTTAGGCCAAATGAATGATGCAATTTTCACAAGTCTGCTAATATCAAAAGGCACAAGAGTCTGGTCTAAAGTAAAGTTCTTAGTAACGATGATCTCAAACTCAACAGATTCAGACTTGCCAGATGCTAAAAGGAAGTCAATTTGGATGGAATCAAAAGAAAATGACTCATAATCAGCACAAAAACCATCATTAGAACTTCCATGGGTCTCGAACTCACCAAAAAAAGATTCATATTCTACACGCAGAATATTATCATCAAAGTCAAGCATAGTGAGTTCAGGTATCTCATCATGCAACTCCTGTGAAATATCTTTCGAATCATCCAAATCATGAACCTCTACTGCAGGTATGATGCTTATTTCTAGCTCACTATCAAAATCAGATTGTTCATCAGTAACATTTTCAGGTGAGCTAGTGCAGGGTGCAAGATCTGATGATAGAGACTGAGGGAGGTCACTTTCTTGTTCTAAACTAGGCAAATGCATGTTTTCGTTCAAATCAGGCCTAGTAGAATAAGAAGGTTCAAACTCCTCGTAGAGACTAATTTCGGATTTAGGAGATCCTAAACTAGAATCAATCTCTCAAGAAGTCCCTCTATTTTGATTAAAACATTGAGAATATTCAGCAATTCTCAATTTCATGGTCTCTATAAATTGATCAGTCATATCATCAAGTTTGATCATTTGATCAGTCATATCATCAATTTTCTTTTCAAGTCTTGCACAGGTAGCACGATAAGGACATGTAGAAACATCATGATAAGGAGATTCACAACAATCACACAGTACATGAGGCATATAAGAATAAGATGAGTCATATGAGTTTAGAAAATGATCTGGGGGGGGGGGAAGAATTAGCATAAAAAGCATACTCATCGGAAGTTAGGTATCCAGAAAACGGATTAGCTTGTTCAAACTCGTAAGTTTCCCAACCTAAATTTTCAAAGAAATCCCAAACTTCATCTTGAGTTTTTAGATAACAATCCTAGCAAACCCCTTGGGCACATGGACTCAACATGACCTCGAAATTCAGAATTTAGACCAAAAATAATGACCTCACAGATTTTCCATTTTTGAAAAGTTTGGGGCAATTGAGCACGATAATCATTAAGTCGCGATAAATAACTCCAAAAGGGTTCATGCTCATATTGTGGGAAACTGAAAACTGACATTTTGAATTTTTGTTTTTAAAGTTTTTGAAGTTTTTCAATTTTTTCTGGATTTTTGGTTTTTCAAAATTTTTTTGGGTTTTTGAAATTTCTAATTTTTTTGTGGTTTTTGTAATTTTCTAATGTTTTTGAATTTTTAAGCATTTTTCATTTTTTTTGGTTTTCGGAAGGTTTTTCAAAATGTTTTTGGATTTTTGGTTTTTTTCAAAAACGAAAACGATACCAAAATGAGAAATTGAAAATCGATTCGAAACTTAAAGTTACGAAATGACTAACAAAAACTCATTAAGCAAATAACAACTAAACAAAATAACAACGAAACTAAACAAATACGAAAGCAACTAAAAACATGACCAAATCTCACTGTCTTCCCCGGCAACGGCGCCAAAATTGTTGAGCGATTTTTGAGGGGGAATGGAAAATTAAATTAAAGAAAAGAAGAAAACCTCAAATACCCGATTGTCAGTCATAGTACTTAAGGGTCGGTCCTCAGGGAAGACGTGAAATTTCGGTCATTTTAAAACTAAACGATTAAAATTTACTTATCTAAACTAAGTGGAATTATTTAAGGTAATTTAATAACCTAATTCAACAAAGCATCAAAACAACCTAATGACTAAACCTAACCTAACCTTTATATTGATTAACCAATTAAACCAAATTAAACAACTAAACATGAAATTAACCATGGTTTAAAACTAACAACCTAATTACTTTTTTATTCCATAATTAACTAAGGCAAATTATGCCATGGAATTAAACTAAGGGGAGGGGGACGAATTGAACAAAACGATTATGAGGAACAGGGGAAAGGGGAACGAAGCAAGACAAGCAGAGCATGAAACAGAGCAAAGCAAACCGAGACTGAACATGAAGAACAGCAAGGCAGAATCGAAAACAGCAAGGGAAAGGGCAAATCGAAGCAATCTGGAAAATGAAAAATGAAGAACAACTGAATAGAAATTTCAGCAAGGGGAAGGGGAATGAAAGCAGAACCGAACCAAAGCAGAATGGAAAACTCACAAAGGTTTCAGCAACCCAGAATTGCAACCAACGAACACCAAAAAAGCCATTCGAACAACCGCAACAGGGGAGAGGGGAAATCGAGTAATAATGAACGCAATAAACCCAGAATTTTGCAAAATCAAACCGAAAGCTTAATTACACTGATTTAAATGCTGAAATTGTACCTAAGAACGAAACCCTAACCTAATTGCGAAATTTCTGAAATGCGAAAATCAAATACGAAATTGGAATGAAAAGCGAAATTTAAACTAAACCTAAACGAAATTAAACCTAATCTACTACTAATTCTACCTACTCTTCCTGACCTCCCATGGCGTCGTCTTCTTCAAGCCTTTATACCCGATGCCCTTCACTTCTCAGCCCTCGATTTGATGGTATGCTGGACGGTGGATGATGGAACCCACTGGGGTGGTGTCGTGGATGGCTACGATGGTGAAGCTAGTGAGGTTGAAGATGTGGATGGTGGAGATAAGACCCAGCGATGGTGGTTGGTGGTGTGGATTCTGTGGGTGGAGGGGTGGTTTCGGTTTTGGGGAAAACCGTGGGCTGGGTGGTGTGGTTAGAGTGAGAAGGAGGTGACGAGGCAGAGAGAGAGAGATGACAAGGTAGAGAGAGAGAGGAGTGAGCGAGATGGTGACGGCGATGCAGAGGGATTTCTGGGTCGAGGGTCGAGGGTTGGGGGTCAGGGAAAGGGGGAAGAAGAAGACAGACGCGAAAAGGAAAGAGAGAGAGCGTGAGGAAGGGGAGGGGGCTTTTAATGGCTGAACCGGCCGGTCCGGTTCAGCTGGACCGGTGTGGTTTTCTTATCCTTTTCTTCTTCTTTCTTTTGGCCGGTTTTTCATCGATTTTTGGCCCGGTTCTTCAACCTCCGACATTTCTTCTATTTTTCTCACTTTTTATGCCATTTAAACCCTTTTTTTCACATTTATTCAAAACCTGCAAAATAAAACAAAATCAATTAAAAACCTTAAAAAAATTATTAAAACGAGCCTAAAATCAGTGTAAAAGTACCTTAAAAATATCACATTTTTAGCTCAAACAAAGAACAACAATGAAATAAATAGAGAAAGGGGAAGAAAACTTAGTCTTGAATTGATAGAAGGAACTTGAAATCCAAAGGTTGAATCCAAGATTACAATCTTCAATCCTAAACTAATCCTCCTATTGAGGTTTTATTTGATAAACTGCGCTAAAACCTAGCCTAAAAATCGCCAGATAGAAGCACCAAGCGACCCCCCGCAAAAACGCCCAAAGAGGGCTTAAATAAAAAATCGCAAAACCGGACGACAGGCCCCGGGGGCACGACCGTGCCAGGGTTACACGACCGTGCCACATGGCACGACCCCACTGTGCCATTCCTATGCAAAACTGGGAGAAAATCGACTTTTATTGTGAAAACTGGGGGATGGCACGGTTGTGCCACTTGGCATGGAGTGCCCATGCCAGAGTGGCACGGTCATGCCACCTGGCATGGGGCCCCCATGCCAACTTTCTAGTTCGGCAGAAACTCTCCTCACTGCTTCTCTCTTGGTTCCCAGGACTTCTTGGACCTCTATTCCACCTCGAAATCCATCCCAAATGCCTCATTTCTTATTAAAGTTGGTGAGTTTCTCGTCTCTTTGGCAAAACTCCTAGAAAATAAGCAAACCAACCAAATAAGTACATTATGAACCGAAAAAGGCAAATTTGACTATTTCTCCTTAAGATTCGAGATGAAAACCACGAGAAAAGTGGGTCAAATAAGAGGTAAAATGATGTCAAATATCAATGCAACAGTGTGCATAGAGAATACAGCCTCTAAAACTTATTTCCAATAGTCATCTCATGATAGGGTTGATCAACAACCCATAAAACTGGTATAATGCATTGAACTCCTTCTATTTCTATGGTTAACCCTTTGATGGCCTCTTTGTGGCTCATTATGCTATTGTTAGCTATCCTTACTTGTAAATGATTCTTAGCTTTCTTCCACATGAATTCTGAAAATAAAGACCCTTTTTGAAAACAGACAGAACAACCACTATCTATTTAGGCACACAATTCATATTTATTATATCCCTCTAAACGTACATTTATTAGGATATAGGTTTTATTAGGATTTGTATTGGTGACTTCATAGCATATCCCCATGGTCATATTTTTTACTAATTCATCCTCATAGATTGGCTCACTAACAGTTCTTGTTTTTACCCCATGACTTTCCGATCTAGACTCATACTTCGGTTTACACTGTGTCTTACATATTCAAAACTCATTCTGCTTATTTCACTAGTCCCGATAATTGTATCATCTTTCTTAATTTCTTGTTTAGCTGATGAAGTCCCTTCTCCCTATTCTGATCTTGTACTCATACTTCTTAATAATTGGGGCATAGTCGTAATTTTACCATTCTCATAAATTTTTATCACATTTTTCTTATTAATTTTTGTGGAATTGACAAAGCCAGATATCTAAGATCTATCAATTTTTATTTCCTATAGATTACACTTTATCCTTTGAATCTTTTCCATTGGAGTAGCACTTTCAAATTTTTATGGCTCTATCATTGTTACCTTAGTCTTTGAATCTATGGTATTATCTAATTTGTAGATTATTTTCCAAAATATCCTTAGATGACATACTTCTCTTTTCATGTTTATTCCAACTGTCTTTATCTTAAGGGATATGAAGTTTTTGGCAAATTCATTTTTTATGCTTACATAATATCTAGATCTGCAATTGAATCCTACTGTTCCATTACATAAATTGGTCTTCGTCCGGTGATAATTTGATTATTAAATCTGGTACGTTTGATATCACAAAGCAAAGCATAAAGATCAACATCTTTACCATAACATTGTAATGGAGTAATATGAATTTGGACACTTCCAACATAGATGTATTTGTGCTTTCTATCTTTGTTATGCATAAGGATGTTTTCCCAATTAATGAGATAAACTTCTCCCACATCATACCCACAATGTTCTCTCTAGGTCTCCTTCCATCATTTCATATATGTACTTACTCTTTAGTTGAAAGATGGATTTTTTGTAGATTATGTCTTCTTCATTTTCATTATCTACAACAAATTTTTCTCCCTGAACATCACCAGGACTAATTGAACTACTTTTCAACGAAAGGCTAGTTTCTTCATAATCACTTTCTTCATATTCATCTTCTAGTATAATCTCAACAATTCTCTTATTGTTTTTCAGGGCTAGATCTAACGCTTCATTCCTCGCTAAGTACAAAATAGTCCAGACTTCCCTAGGTTTCAATAAGTTTGTTATTATTCATATTTTTGCATTTGTTTTCATAATGATCTACTTCTCCCCATGTCCAACACTTACAATTGTTTTTCATGACAGGACAATAAGCAACTTTCCTAAAAAATCTTCATTTTTTACGGTTTGGTTTATTGTAATATTTTCTTTTATATTTCTCTCCCCTTTGCTTATTAAAGCTCTTTTTCTTCTCCTTTCAGGTTCTTTTGCCCATTTGTGAGGAGAATCTCAATAGGTTAAAAATAGTTTCTTCATTTTCTTTTGCTTTTGGAGATCAAGGCATTGATCACTGACCCATTTCCTTAAATACGAGATTCTTGAACCAAGGGTATTAATGACATCTACTTTTTTAAGCCATGCAATGTACTTTTGATTAATTATGGAATTTAACGGATATTGTAATTTGTCATAGAACATACTAAGATTAGTTTCATTATGCATAATTTTGTAATAAGATTGACTAAATTCAACAATATAGTTTTCCAGATATCTCATATACCACAACTCTATATTATTAATCTTTGTTTGCCATTCTCTAGCTTTTTCTTTAGAATCAAGCTTAGCTTCTATAAACTCAGTTTTGATTTCCTTACATAAAATTTTAAACATTGTAGTTGGCATTTCCATCATTCTTAGTGCATTTTTACCGTCCTCATTTAATGAATCATACCAGTTAGCTATAATGCCAAAAAAGCTATGCTCGATATAATTTAAGAAATTTGCAGCAGTCCATGTAGTATTTAGTTTTAGAACACTATTCATGCCTTTTTTCCAATGTTTAAATATTTCTTCTCCATTACGAGCTCCATTGATGTTTAAGATGTATCGTGCTTGACTAATTGGGGTAACACCAATTTCTTCAAAGGTCGTGGTTTTCCTTAAGATAAACCCAAAGGAAAAGTTATTCTGCAATTTATGTTAAGTAGATTGGACTCAATTTCATCTATCTTAAGTTATTCTCCAATCTCGTTAATCTCATCATAAAATACCATTTTGCTATATTTTTTTTATCCAGTTTCTTTCTAATTTCTTCTAAATGTACAACATTAAGATCTTTCACTTTAATTGGGTGCATCTATTGGTATATTTCTTCTTCTAGTTGGCCATTATTTGTCTCTTTATTATCATTAGATAATACGTCTTATTTATCAACTATTGCACCCATGATTTTGTTTAATTATTCTGGGTTTTGTTCTTTCAAACATATTTTGTAGTTCTTCAATATTATACATCTTATACTACATCCTCTTCTTCTTTCTATGCCTTCTCAGATGATATTTTAGTTGGTTCTTCTCCTACTTCTTTTTTAATTTTTATATCATGCAAAGAAAATAGATTTTTTTTGGGGATTTTGGATATTTATACTGAAATGGAGTGCTAATACTTAAAGTAGATTTTTCACTATGCCTAATCTTGGTAACTAAAGAAACATGGTTACAAATAACTACTTCTTAATCTCCTTAACTTCACTCTTAATTTTAGCTAATTCAACCTTTAATTCTAAAACCATATTAGTGATATAGTTTAATTGAGAGGCTACTGAAGTAATTCCTTCTAGTGAGTGAACAATATGTGAATAATTAGGAGTACGACAAGTAGATGATTATTCAAGCATTAAATATGATTAATTAGCTTAATTATCTTATTCATTTTGGATCACGTGACCCTGATACCGTATGAAGGAGGGCTTCAAGTAGTACTGATGAGCAGAATTTTGCATGCACAAATTTAAAATTTTTGAAGGTAAGTTTTTAAGGATTTGGGTTAAATTTGCAAATATGAAATGTTTCGGAAAATATATAAAATGTTCAATAGTGATTTGTCCCCTGAAAGGTTTATTACATAGTAATTCGATGGTCATGACAATTAGCTTTTAGAAAAGCTGGTCTTGTAAATTAATACACCAAAGTTCGATGGTCCCAAATTTAAATGTAAGGGACCAAATAACATCAAGCATATTCTCCTTAAGCATATCAAAAAGGTTAGCCACATGGCCCAAATCCAAACTAAGGCCACACATCACATAATAGTCCATGGGTCTAGAAGAATAATGCTCAGGGGAAGGAGAGGGTGATGAATAAGTAAAGGAAGTAGGGATCAAGTTAAGACGGTTGGGGGACATATATTCAACAAGCTAAAGACAAGTTGGGGGAACCTCACGCACAAGCATCCCATATGACACCCATAAGGCTGTCTCCTTAACTATACACTCCTCCTTATGATCATTGCAATCATACCATTCATCACACTCATGATCATGTACATGTAGATTTTCCAGAAACGAAATGTATTGCAATTTGGGATACTTGCAAAAACAAAAAAAGTATTTCAAAAAAGGGAAAAAATGGTGACAAATAAGTGACAAATTATCCGCCGTTGCAAAATATTTTTTAAAATGACAGTGGGCTGGCGACGGAATCATAATTTTGTCCCTAATGACGACAGAATGTAGACTTCGTTGCCCACTTCACGCCTTCAGTTCTCGCCATCTCTATGTATCCATCGTCGATTCTGTCGCTCAACGATGACCTAAAATGTGACAGTTTCTTCCGTTGCCAATTCCGATCACTGAGTTCAAAAATTCGTTGCTGAATTACCATTTTCTGTCACTAAATCTGTCTCTATATGGCCTTTTTTTTGTAGTGCACTGGCAACACTTTCATATTCCTCACTCTTCTTGAGCTCTTCTAAGGAAGTTGTAGGACTAAGGAGGTTAGGGGTAATCAGGACATCCTCGGGGGTGTCCATAGAAAGCTAGTGTCAAAGAGAGAAGCATATGCAAAAGAAGGTGAAGATATGTCATAATTTCCTCAAAGTCACATGAAGGACCATCAACGAGAAATTCATGACTCAAATGGGGATACAACTTAAAATCCTTCCCCATCCTAAGGTCAGTTTCATACAAGACAGCCACAATGCTCTCTACAAGACTGTTAACCAACTCAAAGAATTGGTCTATAAGTGTACTTGTCATATTCTCCATGGACTGTCTATAGGTTTTCATTTGTTACTCAGGTTGCTCAAGTCTAGAGTCCATAGAAATAACATGAGGACAAGAGTTGATATCATGGTCGAATGTTTCACAAAAGTCACAAAGAGGGGAGCATATTCGAGGATTGAGGGGCAGGGGTATAAGATTGTACACGTTGTTCCTTATAATATGATTTTGCATGAAAAGCACCCGGAATGGGCAAAGACATCTTGGAGGCACAACTAACTTCCTCAAACTTATAAGTATTACTAACTAATCATTCAAAACATATCATAAGTTTCATCCATATTTTTGGAATGAAAACCCCTATACTCCAAAAGAGTGCGGGTTTCACAATTCACACCCTCATTAGCAACCCCCAAAATTTCTCATTTCCCATATGAATAACCATAATGAGCACATTGAGCAAGATAAGCATTTAAACGATCCCAATAACGGTGAAACAATTCTTGCCTACATTGTGGAAAATGAAAATTGTCATTTTTTTTAATTTTTCAAATTTCTTAATTTTTAGGGACTTTTTTTTTAAACACACATGACTAATTTAACACAAAAACTTCACTTAACTAAATACAAAAGGGCTAAGAAAAACACAAAGTGACCAAATCTCACACCACCATCCCTAGCAACAGCGACAATATGTTGGTGTAGTTTTTGAACGAGAGTAAGGGTAGAAATTTGTCATCCTCTGGGACGGTGTGGCAATTAAGTCACTGGTTATTTTCGCCCCAACTCTGACCTAAGGAAAGCTATAAATGTCACTAAGTATGATTAATTAAACTAATTACTCCTCAATCCTAATTTAAACATGATTAATTAAACTAAATTAAAACAACGAATAATTCACAAAATCAAAACAAAACAGAGAAGTTAATTCGCAAGTATTCTGATGAATGCAACATTAATAATTCTAGGCTTGAGTTTGTGGAGTGAATACTTTCATACCTCGAAGTTTAGAGACCGATTTTTTAGGTACCTTCCTTTTTTCTTGACCTCTTAAACTTTTGAAATGACTATTTTTAACCCTAAGCCTTAAAAACTTACGTTTGAAAATTTTAATATGTGCATGTGTAATTTCACTCATAAGTTCTACTCGAGGCCTTCTTTCAATTGGTATCAATGCCATGTGGCCAAAAATCATTAAGATAATTAAAATTAATTAACAGTTAATCAAGTTAATTAACGCTGTTCTAGAAGGAACCACCTGTCCTGCTATGAATCATTCACATATTGTCAACTCATCAGAACGAACCACTTGAGTAGGACCACAATTAAACTATATAACTAATATAGTTTTAGAGTTAAAAGATAAATTAGCAAAAATTAAGACTGAAGTTAACGAGATTACGAACCAATTGTCTGTAGTCCATCTTTCTTTAATTAATGAAATTAGACATAATTAAAAATCTGATTTAAAATTAGCAGTTCATTTTGGCATAAATATCATTTCCAAAACCTAAAAAACAAAAATCTATTTCTTTTGCATGATATAAAAATCCAAAAATAAATAGGAGAAAAATCAACTAAAAAACCATCTAAAGAAGGCAAAAAAAGAAGAAGAGGATGGAGTATAAACAATATAATCTTGAGGAATTACAAAATATGTTCGACAAAGGACAAAACCTAGAAGAATTAAACAAAATTATGGGAGGAAAAGTTTAAAAACAATAAGTATTATCTGATGGCAGTGAAGAGACAAATAATGACCATTTAGAAGAAGAAATATATCAACAGATGAACATAATTAAACTAGATAATCTTAATGATGTTCATTTAGAAGAAATTAGGAAGAAAATAGATAAAAAAATAATGGTAAAATGGTATTTGACGATAAAATCAATGAGATTAGAGAAAAACTTAACATAAATGAAATTGAATCCAATATGATTAACAATGTTGTTCCTACACTTGAAGAATTTGGTGAACCTTCTAAAAAAACACTCTTTTTTGCGACCTAGGCACGTTCCAGCAGGGCGTACAACTAACTTTTCCTTTGGGCTTATCGCAAGGAAAACCAGGACCATTGAAGAAATTGGCCTTACCCAAATTAACCAAATAGGACACATCTTAAACATTGATGGAGATCGTAATAGAGAATAAATATTTGAGCATTGAAAAAGATGTATGAATAGTGTCCTAAACTTAAATACTACATAGATTGTTGGAAATTTTCTAAAATATATCAAACATACTTTTTCTGGCACTATACTTAACTAGTATGACTCATTAGATGAGGAAGGTAAAAATGTATAAGAATGAGGGAAACACTAGCTGTAATGTTCAAAAATTTATGTAAGAAACTTAGGGATAACACTAGGTCCCAAACCCGACCCAGACCCATTGAACCTAACCTAATTTAGAGTGTCCAAGCCCAATGAAATGAGACCTAACTGGTCTTAAGCGGGTCTGGGTTTGAGGGATGTGGGTTGGGTTTGGGTTTGAAAAATTCAAACCTAGATCCAGACCCAACTTGAGATCCATTTAAAACACATTAATTATTTTTTTTTAAATGTGGCAAAGGTAATTGGCTAAAGTAACCCTAAACTAGTAAACCTGAAAGCCACTTTGCGTTTTGTTAGTCACACACGAAGAACTATTTTGTTATGCTTATTAAAAATTTGGCGGACTTTGTCTCTATGTTTTGTATTAAAATACTATTTTCGGTGTGTAAAACATAAGCAAGAACACTTAGCTATGGCATGTGTCGTAGAATATTTTTTTATTAAATATTATGTCTTATGAACTCAATTATTTGTCTTTAGAATGTCGTAATTCATGTTAGGATATAGAAAACTAATTTTTAATGTGAAAAACAGTTAGGACTCGTTCAGGACCCATGGACCCACTAAACCCATAAGGTTTGGGTCCCATCTTTCCAGACCTAATGAGCCTGCGGTGGGTCTAGGTCCAGGTTTAAAAAATTAAATGGATCTGGGTTCAAGTGGACCCGACCCATTGTCATCCCTAAATAAAATTGAAACTGAAATTATGTGAGCAAAAGAAATAGTTGGAGAATGGTAAAGAAATATTAATAATATAGAGTTGCAGGATATGAGATATCTGGAGGATTATATTTCTAAATTTAGTCAATATTATTACAAAATTGGGCATAATGAAACTAATCTTGGTATATTTTATGACAAATTATCAAATCCCATTAATTTTATAATCAATGAGAAATACATTATATGGCTTGAAAAAGCAGATGTCATTGACATCATTGGTACAAGAATCTCTTATTTAAGAAATTGGTAAATGATCACTGCCTTGATCTCAAAAAACAAAAGAAAATGAAGAAACAATTTCTAACTTATTGAATAATCCTCACCAATGGGAAAAGGAAGCTAAAGGGAGAAGAAAAAGAAAATTTTGTAAGAAAAAGGGCTTTAACAACTGAAGGGGAGAGAAATATAAAAGAAAATATTATAACAAACTAAGTCCTAAAAAATGGAAGATTTTTCAGGAAAGCCACCTATTGTCCTTCCAGGAAAAACAATTGACATGTTGGGCATGCAGAGAAGTAGTCATTATGCAAATAAATGTAAAGATAGGAAGAACAACAAGCTTATAGAAACTCTGGGTAGTCTAGATTATGTTGAGCTTAGCGAGGAGGAAGCACCTGATGTAACCCCTAAAAAACAACAAGGGAATTGTTCAAATTATACTAGAAGATGAATATGAAGAAAGTGATTATGAAGAAACCAGTTACATGATGGAAAGTAGTTCAATTAGTTTTCGTGATCTTCAAGGAGAAGAGTTTATTATAGATAATGAGAACGAAAAAGTCGAAGAAGATTGAGTCTTTCCCATAATTCAAAAAGACATGATCTATAAAAAAATTATCTTTCAATTGAAAAGTAAGTATGTATGCAAAATGATGGAAGGAGATTCAAAGATAAAAGATTATGAGTATGATGTGGGAGAAGTTAATCTCATTAATTGGGAAAACATCCTTAAGCATAACAAAGATAGAAAGTATAGGTATATTCATGTTGGAAGTCTCCAAATGCAAATTACTCTTTTACAGTATTATGTCAGAGATATTGGTCTTTATACTTTGCTATGTGATATTAGGGATACCAAAGTTAATAATAAAATTATCACAGCTATTAAGATCAATTTATGTAATAGATATGTAAGATTCAATTGCCGAACATGGTACTATGTAAGCCTAAAAGATGAATTTACCAAAAACTTTATATCCCTTAAGATAAAAACAATTGGGATGGACATGAAAAGAGGAGGATACCCACTAAGGATATTTTGGATATAATCTACAACTTAGATAATATCTAATCCATAGGATATTTGATAGTTAAAGAAGAATTTGAAAAAAAAAATGATAGTTCTACGCCAATAAAATCTAATCCATAGGAGATTAAAAACGATATCTAATCCATAGACTAAGGTAATAATGATAAAGGCAGAAAAATTTGAAAGTTCTACACCAATGCAAAAAATTCAAATAATAAAATCTAATCCATAGGAGATAAAAAACGATAGGACTTAGATGTCTAACTTTGCTAATCCCACAAAAATCAATAACAAAAATGTAATAAAAATGCATGAGAATGGTAAAATTACCATTAAACTCTAATTATTAAGAAATATGAGTGTAAGATTAGAATGAGAAGAAGAATATTCGATAGTTAAAGAAGAATTTAAAGAAAATTAGTATGACAAGTGAGATAAGTAGAATGAGTTTTGAACCCGCAAGACACAGTGCAAATTGAAGTATGAGTTTAAATAGAAAGGTCATCAGGTACAAAACAAGAACTAAGTGAACCAATCCGAGGGAAGGAATTAGTGAAAAATATGACTATGAAAATATGCTATGAATTCACCAATACTAATCCTAATAGCATCTATATCCCAATAGATATATGCCTAGAGGAATATAATGAATATGAATTGTGTGCCTATATCTATAGTGACTGTTCTATCTCCTTCGGAAAGAAGATCATTATTTCTAAAATTTATGTGGAAAAAAGTCAAGAATCCTTTACGAGTAAGGACAGCTGATAATAGCATTATGAGCTACAACAATACCATAAAAGGGTCATCCATAGAAATATAAGAAGTCCAATGTATTATACCAGTTTTATAGGGTACTAACAAGCCTTGTCATGATATGATTATTGGTAATAATTTTTAAAGGCTATATTCTTCACGTATGCTGCCCATAAACCAAATAATATTCATGATAAATGCTTACTCAGTTCCTATTAATAACTTAAATAAAACTTGCACTCATAAGAAGATTAAGTTTACACACGGCCAGCCCGGTGAGTGGGTAATTCCCCTGCACGGCGTGAGGTAGCACTAACAATCTCACTGCTTGAGTTATCCATTAAAGAGCAAATTACTGAACAATAAGAGCAATTATGCGAAATAAATCTACTCTAATAATCCTCTTAAATTCTGGGATAAAGATAAGACATTTGCAAAAATCACTTTGTTAAATCCTGGCACTATTATCCGACTTACACAAATGGTGTATACACACCAAGATATCCAAGGATTTGACAAACAAATGAAAGAACTTTTGGATAAGCGATTAATCAGTAATAGTAACAGTCCTCACACCAATCCCACTTTGTGGTTAGAAATCATGGTGAAGAGAAAAGAGCAAAAGCTAGGATAGTAATCAATTATAAAAATACTAATGATAATGTTGTCGTCGATGGTTATTATATTGCTAACAAAACAGTTCTTTTCATTCAAGGAGCCTCTTAGTTCTCAAAAATAGATTACAAAATGGATACTGACGGATAAAAATGGATGAAGAAAATATTCCTTTAACTATTTTTAGTGCCCTCAAGTACATTATGAGTGGATAGTGATGTCATTTGGCCTTAAAAATGCATTTGAAATATTCCAAAGAAGAATGGATAGCATCTTCAAAGATCTTAATCATTGTTGTCTAGTTTTCGTTGATGATGTTCTCGTCATTTCCAAAACCATAGGACAGCACACAGATGAAAATTTTCCGATCACCTAAAGATGCATTGATCATGGTATTATTCTTCGAAAGAACAAGTGCACTTATGCTGAACAAGGTCTAGAAATAAAAGTTGGATAAATCATCCTACAAAACCATATTCTAAAAGAAAGAAAATTTCTTGAAAATATTGAAGATATGAAGCAATTAGAAAGGTTTCTCGGATTCCTTACCTATGCTTTAGATTTGATTAAGTATCTAGCTAAATTGAGAAAGCCATAGGAGCAGAAACTCAAGAAACAAGTAAGTTGGACATTGACCCCTAACAATTCAAAGATTGTTCAAAACTTCAAAAAGATGCGTAAAAATCTTCCTGTTCTTAATTTAGTTCTTGAGACAGATGCTAAGAATCAACAATGGAGCGTAGTAATCAAATTCGAAGAAGGAGAAAAACTCTACAAATGTTGTAGTGAAAGTTTTAATAAAGCAGAATACAACTATCCCACGATGGAAAAAGAAATCCTTAAAGTAATAAGGGGAATTGAAAAGTTCTTAATCTTTTTAGCCCCAAACCCTTTTCTTGTAGAGTATTGATTTTATGAAAAAGAATTTATCAAACTTGCAAGCACAATAGGACAACTCCCACGTTGGCAATTATGGCTTAACTAGTTTTTTTTTCTTTGTTGAGCATATATAGGGATAAAAAAAAATTCTCTGACAGATAGTTTAACTCATCAGCTTGCTAGTGGTGATCATCAGAGCATAACTCACGTTGAAAAAAGAGGAAATCCAAAATAAAATGTCATTACTGCTAGAATGGTCTCCCCTTCTAGTAGAATCCTTGTAGATATTTCGGAGTTTCATATAAAAATTAGATCACACTTTGGTCTGCTGTCTTCTACCTATCTAATAGTACAAAAATTCAGCCTTTCAAAATTACAAATGAATTGCCTAAGGTGTCCCCATGATATTCAAGAAAAAATAAGTTCCCATGTTCAAGAAAAATGGTTTAACAACTGTTAGACAGCCTGCATCGACTACTATCATAATTATTCTTGTGATATTTAAGAGTCATGGAATACTTCAATCTTCTTTCATGATAGATTAGGAGTTGGTAGTATAAGATTCCCAGCAAATTTAATCTCTCCACATGGCTCATCATGAAATCCTAATAATATAGAATGGTAGCTTACCTCATAGAAATCTCATATCCAAAGTACTCATTCTTCTCAAGACTAACTAAGTTTCAACAATGGATGTTTAAAAGGACCCAATGTATTCTTATAGCTCCTGATGGTTGAATAAAAATTCCATATTGTAGAAGTTTGTATCTCGAGGTACACTACACATTAATTGAGTGGGAAAATGGAAGGCCAAACTATCCCATTATCTTGTTCAACTAGTTGATTTAGATTATCCCAATGATATTTCGAAAATGAGAAGAAGTAGTTAGTGATCATGCTTTTGCAAGACCCATTAGTTTTTACAACACTTATTATCAAATGTGGCAATTAATTGAATAAGAAAAAACACTAAAGCATTGTGGGAACACTACTTTCATTTATCATAATGATTTCAGCAAATATATGAAGGTAAAGGGAGCTACTTCAAAGATGTCTTTGATTATATCTTTAATGCCAAAGCTAGAAAATTCTTATCAGAAAAAGGAAAGAAATATCTTCATGAATTATTTAAAAAATGGGATCTAGAGCATCTTCAACTTGATGAAGATTTTGATGACTAGTCGGACAATGATGGACTGAAAGACATTATTGGAGATGAAGGTATGCAAAATCTCAATATCGATGAGTAGTCTTGTCGACATTAAATGCTCTGAAAAGTTTTTGCACCATTATTATATTTTGTCAAGTATCAAGTTAGTAAAATAATGTAGTCTTTTGTAGCCATATGAGGGTAGCTGTGGTCATGTGAAAATATTAGTGTGTACTATAACTATCAGACATCCTATGTAGTTCATCTCCTCTATAAAATAAGAGATTGAGTGCCGATAAGGGAGACAATCATTTGAACGTAATTGACCAAAAAAGAAGTCGGGAATCTCCATTTCTCTATAAGTAAGGATATTTGATGATCTTAGTAGTTTAGGTCCCTCTTCAATCTTTTCATTGTAATATTTCCACTTTCAACCTTTCAATAAAAGAAGTTTCCTAGTAGGAAATGTTATACAATCAAACCTCATATCTTGAATATTATAATTTATTGATTAAAGACCTAGCGCCCTTAAAAGTATAAAAAAAGTTGATTAGGGACTATGATCTGAGATAGGAAATGAAACGAATCTATATTGTACCCGATCTAAGGAAAGTGTCATTGAGATTAGCAATCGATGTAAATTGGGAGCTAGAGGAACGTTAGGGTCCAACATCAATTAAGTTCAGGTAACGATCAAAACTCTCTAACTAATCTTTATTATGTTGATAAGCATGGTGGGCCTATAGCCGCAAAAAATATGGTATTTATGACATAAGTAGTAGATTGTGATAACTAGTACTGGTAAACTCATTATAAAAAGTTTAATTGTTTAAAACAAGCATATTTCCTTAAAAAGCCCTAAAAATAGCCTATTTGCATCTTTTATACAATTCTGAGGTCTTTTTATAATTTCAAAAAGCATTGGTCAAATGCGAGAAAACAAAGAATGCGAGAGGTACTAAAAAATTAAACAGCAATTTGAAAGGTAGTAAAAAATTAAAACACTTGACCTCAGGGTACTAAAAAATTAAGTCAAAAAAGTGAGGCCCCAAAAAATGAATGACACATACGTCAAGGTACTAAAATGTAAATTACTCATACAAAACATCATATTAACTAACAATAACTAGCAAAACATCTAATTAACTAAGAAAATATTAAACTTACTAACTAAAAGAAGAGAGAAAAAAGGGAGCAACTAAAAAGCCTGAAAATCCAACGATGCAAGTTGGTCTCCTTTGTTGGAGCAAGTGGATAATGATGGAGGTGGATTCTCCACTTGTTTTCACTAATCTGACTCAACTACTCCTAATCTAACCTATTGAGGGCCAATAACTAAAGCTTGTAAAAATGGTTTTTTAAACCCCAAGATGGAGGAGAGAGAATGGGCTTGAAATTTACATTCTTGAAGGAATAGAATGAGATATTAAGAGTAGATAAGAGAATAGAAGTGTGACTAGGAAATGGAAGCACTAATTTCAATTCTTCAATAAATAAAAGAATGTAAATTTAGTTGTTAAACTAGTAAATCAAATGCAACAAAGTAAGGACTTGAACGAAAACAAAGATTAAAGAGAGAGAAAGAAAATTGATTGTATCACAACTTCATTATTCTTGAAATATAGCTGCAAAATAAAACTAAATCTACACTAATCTCTCCTAAATCCTAGGCTAAACCCCATTCTTAACACCTAAAAATTTGATTCTTACACAAATGAGAGAAGGAGCTTTAAATAGATCCTGACATAATAGCAAACTTGGTATGGTCGTGCCATGTGGCATGGGCAGATCGTGCCAAGTTTCTGGAATTCTGTACATAAATAGAGTAGAAGCAGGATTTAGCACACGCACCCCGTGCCCCTAGCATTGGTGACCCATACCAAATTTCTACATTGTTCTTCCTTGTTTGTCCGACAATATTTATGCCTGTTGACCTGGTCTTGCTTCATGTTTATCGCGCATTATCCTTCAAGGTTTACCGGGTTAATGTGCCTAACTTTAGGATGCTTTGTACTAATTATTTGCCAATTTCAGTAATTCTCTTTATTACCTACAAATCCTACAAAACACTACTAAACAACCTAATTTATCAATTATTTAAGCTAAAACTATGTAGAATGAGGTGTAAAATTCATGCGTATCATGCCCGAACTGTTTTATTTTCACTCCCCTTTTGCTTGGTCTGCCTTTGCAGGTTTCCGAGCCAGCCAATTTTGTTTATTCTTTTTTTCTCTCTCTCTCTCTCTCTTTTATGGTAATATCAAAGGATTCGATGAATCAATGCAACTGGGCCTCAAAGAGTTACCTATGTATTCGAGGTGGAATCAGGTCAATCATAATTTGGGAATAAGAACATACAACTTAAAGAAGAGATGTCTCCAGAAGGACTTTTTAAGGTAGGTTTTAGGGTTAGTTTGCTAAAGTAAAGAAGTCGAAGTGAAAGATTGAATAACCCTTATGAAGTCCCTTAGTGTGCATGGGTGATAAAGCTAGTGTGAAACAACAACTTCTTCCTTTCTTTATTCTTCTTCTTTTCAAGCTTTTTTCATTCTTCTATTCTCTCTTTTTTTAGTTCTTGCTTTCTTTTTTTCCCCTCTTTCTTTTTCTCCTTGGATAGGACAGTTTGGGCCACATTCTCCTTTTTAATTCCTGATTTTGATGTCACTTATGACACACTCTCACTCATTGGTTAGAATAAATGTGTTTATGAAAAGAAATACGCTCTTTAAAGGCTCAAATAGGTTCCAATTGGTAACATATCAAGTTTAATAAAGGTATTAATACACGTTACCATAGGAGGCCTCTTCTCTTAGGCATGTTCTTTAAAATTGCATCACCTATTACAAAGAAGTTCTGATCCTTCCTATTTTCAGATGATGGATTGAAATCCTTAGTCTATTTTTCAGTTTATTCTATTTCTCTCCCTCTCCTTTGGCTAACTGGCATTGTGAGGTTTTTGAACTGACCCCACCTTTTTCTTTTTTCTTTTTAACAACTTGGGTTCATCATAGGATAGAAGTATCTATGCAAGAGAAAAGAATAAATTAACAGAATGATTGTATTAATGAATTAAGACTACCTCATACTTGGTCTTATGATGGGGGGAAAAAGCAGGGAAACCAACACATGACTATAAGCTTAGCATTACATTGGATTAAGACATATCATAACCTCTAAAAAGAACTCAAAGCCTCTTATGTGGATGCTTTTCTTTATGATTGCCTCATAGTCCATGGACATACAAAAATATATGACCTTGGACTTGGGTCCATCTATACGTGTTATGTAAATAGATCGGTCCCACTTTTTGCTGTGCTGTTTTGAAATGGCTATAATTCCATCATGCGAACCAAGTGGGTTGTCGTCATTATTGAGCAGCCTTAGGTAGGGAAAGGTGCCCTAACTTGAACATGCTTTTTAATTGATTCTTGAAGGCCCAACAATTCCCAGTTCCATGACCCCATGATTGGTGGTATTTATAAAACTTGTTCAGGTCCTAATTCTTGGACTTTCGTGCGTTCTCCATCTCAGGCCTGATTGGTGGGAGGTCGATCTTGGCATTAGAAAGAAAGCATTCCAATGCTTGAGTATAAGCGGCTTTGATGAGAGTGAATTCATTGTAATGGCCTAAAGCATGCTCCTCCTTACTTGTGGAACCATGTTTTTTGTAGCCCTACTGTGATAATTATTCTTCCAGCTCCTAGTAGCCTTTTTTGGCATTTCCTTAGCCATCTCTTCTTTCACAAGTATGCCAAGACTCCTTAATGTCGCGAAGTTTCTGAATGGTATGAACCTCAAGTGTTGGTTATATGTGGGTTGTAGGTTTCCAATGAACAATCTTACGTAATCAATCTCTAAGGGTTGGTCCATCATAAGGGCAACCATTCCTCCCATGGGCTAGGAAAGTCAGAAAGATATTCCTTTTCTTCTACTTGATTAATTCTAAGTACCTAAGTGTTATTGGTAGATCAGCATTGTGTGAATGCTGACGTGAAAATTCCTTAAACAAATCATCTTAGTTCATGACTTTTCATGGGTCAACAACATTATATCACCTCATTACATCCTTGTCAAATATCCAAGGAAAGATATTGTGAAAGATGTCATTCTTAATTCGTTTTAAAGTCATATCACTAACAAAGTTTTTCACATGGTGGTGAGGATTCTCAGTCCCATAAAATTTGATATCTTACAAGATGAACTTCAAGGGTACCTTCCCTTTTGGAATTGGATTGAATCCCACACAGCCAATAAAATAGTTATTAAATACTGGTGACTTTTTCAGTAATTACTATATCTGATCTAGTCCTGCATTGGCTTACGAAGAATCCTTTTCCTCTTCTTCCTCTTTCCTCTTACCATTTGCTTCTCCTTTCCCATCATCTTCCCCTTCTTCATTGTGAGGCTTACCATCTCTTTCGTTGTGTGGGAGGGGTCCTTGACAAAGGTTTGAAGTGTAGCAGCCATCAATTCCATCTTCTTTTTCGCTTTCATCCATCATGGCTTGCAGCGTTTATTTCCTAGCATCTGGATGAGAAAGGGATTAGATTTTGGCTTTGACTTTGATATCATAGGTGGAATTTCCCCAACTTCTTCTCAGGATAATAATATCTTGGTTTATGGACTCTACTTGTATACCTTTTTAGTCCTCCCAATTTTGATCAATAAGGCGATGGTTTAGAGGAGTGAAATGTTATAAATGCAGAAAATAAAAGCTCAACAACATCAGTTGTATGTTGAAGAAAATGGTTAATGGCTTATAGTTTGTGAGGAAGAGACAATGGCTTTGTGGGCTTGAAGGTTTAGGCTGGGCCAGAAGAGCTATGGTCAAGAAGCTAGATTTAAGCGGTTGGTTTTAGAAGAAATAGGGACTTACCCTAGACTAGATTTTAAGTTGGGCTTAAGCAGTTGACATGTGCACCTAAGCTAGGTCTAAGTCTATCTCAGATGAATCATGCACTTGTACTAGGCTAAGCATAACTTTGGTTTGGTTTGCCTAAAATGAATTAGTTTAGGCGGCTTGTGGATGGATCTATGTAGACTCATGCATCAATCCTAAACCTAGAAAATGGATGTATGATGCAATGAGTATGGACTTATGCATAGATCAATATGTTGGTCCTAGTTGAACTTATGCATTATGAATAGGATGCATGAGTAAATGCAACCTAGAATGGACTAAGACTTTAAAAGTCTAATGAGCTATGTTATAGACTTTGGGCATAGATGGACTCATGGGCTATCCATGATAAGGCCAAATGACACATCATTCATTGGGCGCAGGTAGCTTGCAACTAATGTGTTAAGATCTAATGATGAACATTAGACTTTCCCAATTATGTAATGAGAAATGAGACTTGCAAGCTCATGACTCAAAGTGACCTAGATCTAGACTGATGATGTCAAGCCTCATATTATGATGTATGCAATGCCTAGAAACCAAACAATTTTGTTGGTCCTTTCCTAATGCACGATCAAAACACTTGGACTTGACCTAATCTAAGAAGTTTAAACTTGACTACTCCCTTAACTAGGTCAGACTAACATTTTCCTAAGCTAGGATCCTAGACGCAATGATGACATTATGAACCCTAAAACATCAATAAATGGATCTTTGGGTGTGGCTTAGTTGTTGAAGGACCGCTAGAGTTTTAAAAATTCACAGTATCACACTTGCACATGAATTCCAACCTAATTAAAAGTTCTAAGTTATAAGTGGTTTAGGTAAAAATTAGAACAATCCTCTCGTGACCAGAATGCTTTTAATTTGTCATATATGCAGAGCATTCAATTACTTTCCCATATTTCATATGGATTAAGGAAAGTATGCCACAAGTGGTTGAAATAATTGTCTGCAAAGTTGGGAGTCTTAATGGTGTCACCGAGTGACCAACTAATTTCCCGAATAAGTAATAGTGGGGTTTAACCTAGAGGCACTATTAATCCCACCAAGTGTAATTAAAACAATTTTCCATTTTGATTTTCAAATCGCGCTGCCTTATTTCAAAAACATCACTAGTGGAGTTGCCACTATAAGGACCATGACTTCGAACTCAGGTGCGATCACCCATGTATTGTCGGGCTTAGTTGCCGTACTCATGTGATTTTATTTTTTATCACTTATTTATTTTCACAACTAAATATTTCGAATTCATGGCAACCTGGATGTAGATATGGAACTCTTCCCATCTCCTAGCCAAAACAGTAACTACTATTTGGACTAAAATTCAAGACAATGCCTGACCTATGGATCCTGGTCAGGTTCCTAGCCTAGAGCACAACAGGGCTTCTTAGTCCAACCAGTCAAAAACTACTTGGGTCAGGAACGATGTCCAGGTTCTGGAATCTATCCTTGCTTCCTCATTTCAAAATATTGAATGCAAAAATAGCATAGAAAATAAGTAAAATTGCGTTTATTAAAGGAATAGAGTCGCCAATGAGTTTTTTTAGGAAAAAACTTATGACACTAAGTTTACTTTGTAAACAAGCCATAAATCAATAGGGACAACGAAATAGATAGAAGGTTCATTTAAAATCTTTTGGAAAGGCCCCCCAAAATACTCCCTGAAATTGACTCCATAGACCCGACTTACGGATCTGGATCAGAGGGCGAACCTATGACATCATTATGAAATGTATCACGATATCACCAGTCATCACCAGCGGCCTCTACTTATAAAAACAGGGAACTAAAGTTAATTTACACTTTAAATACCAAGCATGCAGTACATGAAGATCAATGCCCAAAATCTGGATAGCTGAAAAACGCAAGTTTGGACTATTTTTTTAAGTTTGGATTGTACAAACCAAAGCAAAATACCTCTCTAAACTTCGTCTGCTCCGTTTCTGTGAGGCAGTAGGTAGCCTACACTTTTTAGATATAGGATCACTTGGAACTAGTCTCTTTGTAATTTTGCAATCCAGAGGTAAGGCTGTTACGTCAGACCCTCCATGCCCCACTTGTTGGCGGCATTTTTGTAGTATTAGATTTGGATTTGGATTTGGATTTGGCAGCATATGAAGATCAATCAAACCAGATAATTAAAATTAAAGTTACAATGTCTATAAAAAAAACCTCGAAGGAACAATCTAGATATCACAATGGGTGGGGACGAAGCTAATTAAAAATTACGTCTTTGATTAAAACTTAAAACTAAATAAAACAATAAAAAGGGAAAAGAGGAGATAAGAAAAGGTTATTTAGGTTGTGTCCTCAACATGACCCAATTGATGTACTTGGGAACCTAATACGGTGACACCCCTTTTTCTAGCGCATCAATTTATCATTCTCAATGCTTCTCCTCTCAATTTTTGTTCACATCTCAGTGTATGTCTCTCAAATTTTGCTCCATTCAATCCTAGGGGAAAAGGCTCCTTTTAGCACCTAAAGGATAAGAACAGACTGATTAAAAACCAACAAAGAAGGAGCGGAATTATCTCTTGTCAAAATTTAATCTAATCAACTACCGATTTAGGTCAAAACCCAACCAGATATAGATTGCTTCTACAATTATGAGTCATGCTAGATAATTGTCTTGTTAAAGTCTAATATCCTCTTCTTTTAGGCTCACATTAAGGGTTGAACCTGCTGAGTCTCTAAATATAAAGATTGGGGTATAAGTTTTGTCATCAGATATTCTATAAAAAATTGAGACGCCCTTTTTAGTATCTACACTTAGGAATATCCTAAATGTTCATCCTTTATTTTTTTTTATTTCTTCTTTTTTTTCCTGCCATTCTCTTATGTATATTTTTCACCTTATGTAATTTGCAAACCACTGGAATAAAAGGGGAAAATAATAGAAGATGAAAAAGGAAGAAAGAGAATTAGATAAGTTAAGAATACCAGGGTTTCGACCACTTGCATTGTCTAAATCTGCATGCTTTTTGCTTTATATTGCTTTTTATGCCATTTATATTAAGCATGTCACATTATGCTCTTCGTAAAGATAATTAATAATGTTCATGCTTTGAGAATGACCTGACACACGAGAGGCAGAGAGAGCCAAGCTGACAATAAATTAAGGCTAAACGATGTCCGTAATGCTTGAGAACTTTTAGAACACTAACGATTACACCTCATTATGTTACGCCTAAGTGTTACTTTCCTACCAAATTAGGCGCTTATCATGATGTATGTATATTGATACGAAAATGCAAATATGATATCACAACAATAATACCCAATGTGAGTCTTACTTGAGTAGGTTTTAAGGAGATTCAAATGTACATGCAATGGTCTTACGTCTTTAACATTGCTGCTAATAGAGTGACTGATTTGTGTACATAAGAACACAAATATGATATGATATGAATACAGGACATGAACATATATACCTAGACCTGTTTGCCTTTCTATTAGTTATACAATTTTCTGAAAATCATTTTCTTGCCATAAATATAAGGCGTCAAATTGCTTTCTTGCCAATTTAATTGCTTAATATGATGCAAGTACTTTGATATAGTTAATGACACTAATGCAAGACATGAATATTTGACAACTACCTCAGGTTTCTACCTTTCTAGTAGTTACCAAGTTCTCCAAGAACCCTCTTCTTGTCATGAGTATTGTTTCATTTAGAATCTTGTTATATACGTTAAAGGTTTAATGTAGTCCCTTGGTACTCATTTCATTTCGAATCTTGTTCTATACGTTAAAGGTTTAATGTAGTCTCTTGGCTAGGGATGGTGTGAAAGAAATGGCTATGTCCCTGATCCAATATACTCAATTTTGTTTTGTCAACGTATTTTGGTGATCGAGGCAAAACTCAAAATGTACATTTATTTTACTATGAGGAAAATATGCCATTAAATAACTTTCTTTTTTGAGTTTTTTGAATATAATAATTCAAATTCGGGATGATGCAAATTAATAATTTGATTGTAAGAAATAGTCTATAAAACTCCAAACTTTGAAAATATTTATTTTCAATTGTACATGGCTACTTTAAATTGTATTTTTCAGGTAATCTCAAATAATATCATTTCTCAAATGACATAAATATAGGAAATTCAATGTGCTTGTTATTCATTTTAAAGTTCAAATTGTCTTAAAATTTACTTCTGTCTAAAATGACCCATATATTACTGAAAATAAATACTATTAAAATTCGAAACGTTGGAAACTATTTCTTAAGTCAAATTATTAGTTTTTACTATCACCAAAGTTCTCATTGTTACATTTCAAAAATCGTGCTGGTTTTTGAACCCCCTCCCATTCTATCAACTTTAACCTGTTATTGCCCTCTCAAATTTGTAAGGCACAAATAAAAATTGTACAATTCTGCAATGATCGTAAAGGGCAATGTTTGCCATTAGCGTAGGTGAATAAACTACCCGTGAAACACGTAATGTCAACCAATGCATTTGGAACGCTGAAAAGATCTCCCTCCAGCTTCACCATCCCAAAAGGAAAAGGGAAAGGGAAAAAAGGGGCAAGAGAGTCTTGGTGATTAAGGAAAGCAGTAATCATGGAGTCTGATAACTTGATTAATTAGGCACAAACCAATTGCCAACTGTTTGTTTGACATTAATATTAAAAAATCCATGATGAAAAAGTAGGACAGCTTTTGGTTTTTCCACTTTTGGAATGTATGCACCTACGTACAAAATTACGTAAAATACCTGTCCTTATCAATTGTTTTTGGCCACATTTCAGTATTTAATTTATTGATCCCCTTCAGAAAGGTCGTCTCAGTTTTATTGGTAGCAAAAACTCAGTCAACCCCCACCCCCACAACCGCCAACCCAAAAAAGAAAAAAAAGTTTAACTTCCCCTTGCTTCCTACTTGAAGGATAGTTAGCCTAACTTTTGAAATTCAGAAGACTTTTCTAATTTTTGCTTATATTAAAATGTTATCTATTGCTATTAGCAAACATTGAATGTTCTAATTAAAGTGATAAAGATTTTCCTTGTTTGGGCTGCGTATCTCTATTTTATTGGAGTCATGTTGTTGTTGACACATAAAAAGGTCGAATTTTTTCATTACATATTTTTTTCATTCACGGGAATTAAACCCGAATGTTTAATTAAGGAAATAAATGTCAAATCATTTAAACTAACTTATGTTAATAAAATTTCCTAATCCTTCTTCATCGTTTGATCCTCTCTCCTTTCCTAACAACTTAACCCTGTTAATCAAAAGCCTCGTAAGTGCCTAGTAAGTGCATGTAACGATTCATAGTCCTCCACAAACAAAGATTTCTGACCCTAACAATTCATCACTACAGCACCTCTATAGTTCTACCCATCACCATATCACGAAGGATGAAAAGCTAGCCTTCTCTAGAGTACTTGCATTCAACTGTCACTGTACATTTTAAAATTGTCCATTCTACCGCTCAACTTTTTTTGTCATCCAATATGCCCTTATAAAATAAGACTCTGGCCAATAATGCTAACAAGGGCCTAGGAAACCAGCTACATCAAGTTTATAATGCTTTTTATTTTATTCTAATAATAATAATAATAATAATAATAATAATAATAATAATAATAACAACAACAACAAAGCAAACTCTCACCTGCTGCTCCCCCTTGCCTTCAACTTATCCCCAATTCATCACCCCCAGTGCCACCCGATTCTCCACCACCGCCGTCATGATCTGCCACCGAAAGGTTAGTTGCCGACTAGAGTGCACCACCTCTTTGGTCACACCGTCTCCTCTTTCTTTTCCTTGTCCTCAATTCAACACCACTCCAGTTAAAACCTTACTCTCTGTCCTCCCAGCTTCTCTGCCTCGAAATCCAAAATTCTTACTTTATTAAATTTCTCAATTAGTTAATCAATAATCAATACTAATGGAAATTGGGGTGTAGTTCAATCAGAATCAAGACAGGCTTATTTTGATTTGTGACTTCCACTTAGGATTTGCCACATGCTTCATGGTTTCTCAAAGCTTTTTAGCATTTGGTGACATTCTTTAGTAGCAGGGGAAGTTCCTTGAGTCTTCAGCTGCTGTCAATCAACTTTTGACTTGGAAGGTTTCAGGATGGTGGAGACTGCTTAATCCAGTAAATAAGGCAAATAGTTTCTACTGAGTGAAATATTTTAGCATTTCTTTGATAGTTTGATGAATAAATTCAACAATTTATTGTGAGACATTGTGGGGATGGATCAATCAACTATTTGCAGTTCGCACTTCATGGGAGATAGGTCAGTGACATCGGGGGATTGGTAGAGGTTGGGGATGGCTGTGCTGGTCCCGGTACAGTGCCTCCGCTCACTGGTACGGAGGCGACTCTGATAGTGGCACCACTTCACTTGAGCGACAGTAACGGTGGGACGCAATCCTGAGGAGAGGAGGGAGGGAGAGGGGGTAGGAACTAATATTATTATTATTATTATTATTATTATTATTATTATTATTATTATTATTTCAAGTTACAAAATAAACAAAAGAACATACAAAATCTGTTGCAGGTCATAGCGGCATAACTTATCAAAGCTTTTTTATACAATAACATATTTGACAACAAACAAAGGTGAGTGGCAAAATGAAGAAATTTAATAAGTATAATGGTAATTGGATGTAAGAACTCGTATTCTCTAATAGTCTAATATATATATATATATATATATATGCATTGGATCTCCGACGGAATTTCCAACGAAAATTTTATAAAATTCCGATAGAAAAACCGATTTTCGAAGGAAATTCTGACTGTAAAGGGCCCATCGGGAAAGCACTCGTAAGAGATTTTATCCCGTCGGATTCCGACGGGTTCTCCGACGGATAAAGGCAGACGGTAAAGCCATCGAAAAATCTGACAAAAACCCAATGGATCAGTCCGATGGATTCTTTCTTCCTTTTGGAGGCAAAATTTTTTTTCCAATAGAAAAAAGTTGCCTCGAAAAACATTTGGCTCCAAAAAATAATACCAACAAAATATTGTTTTTTGAGCTAATTACTCATACATACATTTACTTTATATAATGTTTTTTTTAAACTAATTACACATATGTGTGTGTATTTCATATATAAAAGAGAAGTACCACAAACAAGATATATAATAATTAACAAATACAATTTTTTATGTCTGAGAATTAGAAGTGCTAAATTCAAAATTATTCATAACACACAATTGTTTTCGATCTAGAGGCCGATCAATTGAACTAATTAGAATCAGATAGATTCATGTGATCTTCATTGTCATTTTGGGAGTTCTGCTCCTCATCAGTGTCCCAGATGACTTGGCTAGAAGAACCTACACTTTGCCCTTTAAGAAATCTCAAAACTTTTTTCACAATACGCTCTATCTTCTCCTATTTCTTAGCAATTTGACTTATGGCTTCTACTTGCTTGGCAATAGTCTGATTAAGGAGTTGTGCTTGCTCTCTTCGATCAAAGTGCTCAGCTAGTGAATGGCTTGCAGCCGCTGTTGTAGCTGATTTCTTCAACTTGACATCCTCAGTATCAAAACCGTATACACGATCTTTTTGGTCTAGATTTTCTTGAAAGCAAAACTCTTCTGGGGTCATAGGGGGCAATTGAGACCCCCCCTTGAGTTGCAGCTTGAGTGTGCTCCCTCTATTTCTTATGGTGTTCATCCTGAAAATTGTCAAAAATAAAACTATTGTATATTAAGGGTCTGTTCTTTTCGAAAGTAAATTGGGATAGGTAAAATGGTGAAGTACGTTGAGGAAGGTTGAAGTAGATTGAGGTGGGTTGAAGTAGGTTGAATTGGGTTGAAGTGGGTTGAATTTTTTTTATGTAACAAATTGAACTTGGTTAAAATAGTGAAAGTGGATTGAAGTAGGTTGAAGTAGGTTGAAATGAGTTGAAGCAAGTTGAAGTGGGTTGAAGTGGGTTGAGGTTGGTATTTTAGAATTGACCCAGAAAAAGAACAGGGCCTAAGGCAATAATTATAACAAATGAATAATGTGTGAATAAAATGCTCCAAACTTACAAATTTTTTTGCAGATTTCTTATCAACGAATACTTTGTCTTTGACCTTGCCGTGAGTGTCCTTAGAAAGTTCTTCACATGTGCGTTCCCTACCTAACGCTTTGGCCTACAAAAATAAAATGAATAAAATGTTCACACACACACACACACACACACACACACACACATACACACACACACACACACACACACACACACACACACACACACACACACACACACACACAGATATATATATATATATATATATATATATATATATATATATATATATATATATTGAATATCGCAAATACATTTATTAATACGCTCTTTACTTACCAGGCGCCTCTTCCTTTCACTAATGAGGATTCAACCACATATATGTTACAAAGGACTAAGACCTTCTGGATCACTCAATCTACTCTTTTTATTTTGTTCACTGAACTTTTTAAACTTGTCAACCTCACTCCAATACTTAAGCATCACATTCCAAACACTAAGTGGTAACTTCTTTGGCTTTTTGTTGGACTTCCTAGTATATCCAAGAATGTCCTTAAGACGAGCTGCACCTTTGATCTCAAAGTTACACCGTATGTGGATTTCATTGTTTGGATGCCAGTAGTAGTGTTTTTGTAACAAAGTTCAAGTATAGTAGTAAATAGATCGAACAATTTAATGACAACATTCAAATTTATCTTGCTTCAAACTTACCTGAAACTCATTAAACCATATGTCTCGTTGGGATTGTGGAACTTCTCGCCACGTGGTCCAAGGACGTGGGTACTTACCTCTAAATCTTTCAATAATTTTCTGAACTACGCCCTGGTATGGAACAAAACTAAGTATAAAAATAAAATCGTTAAAATTAATTAATGTAGGCATGAAAAAAATATGAATAGTGTTGAAGAAAATTTATAACGAACTTACGTATCACCATCAGGTTACAAATAAATCTTCTTATTTGTGCTTGCATCTTCACTATTAGATGTAGGACTTTGTCTATCACTTCCTACCCCTTCATTTTGGACTGAGTGGCTTGGCAGTCTAGGCTGACCAACAAACTGATTACTGTTGTAATGTGGGCTAATAGTGCCAAACTGTTGATAAACAAATGGGATAGTAGAAGTGACACCGATGTAAGGAGTATTGGGTTGGATAAGTGTATTCCCACGTGTACTTTGCATGAAATGTATCAAGTGTGGCTGGTCAATACCTATGCCAAAAAAAGGTGACTGGGTATATGGTTGCTCATTGATGCCACCAAAATAATTTCCAAATGGCTGGGTTGAGTCAAGGAAACATCCGAACATTCCACTGAAGGTGTTTGTTTCATTCTTTTCAAGTGGATCATTCTGTGGGGTCGATTGTGGTGCTCCTCTGCCCGCACCACGCCTAACGTTTCGACCTCGATCACATCCACTGTTTGCTCCAGACATATAACAAATAAGAACAACATAGACACCAAATACAGCAGCGCAAACATTGATAGTATTGTCATTGAAAAATTACACTAAACAAAGAAAGCTCTAACTACATTGGAATAAATGTGTCAAACACATATAATTGTTTTTCTAAGCTTGCAATTATAAATAAAGTACGTACACATGCATAAACATCGATACAACTAAAAAATTAAATCAACCATTTCGAAACACATCATCATCGTCATCATCATTACATTGCAATGTCATATTTCCTCCATCATTATCATCAGTGTCTTCACCTTCATCCTCCCATTCACCTTCTTTGTCCTCTTAATAGTTATCATCATCATGTTCACCATCCCCATCATGATCATCACCCCAATCATGTCCATCAACATTATCAACTAATATAGTCTCATCGATTAATGTTGTGACTATTACGTCATCCACATTCATGGTTGTCATTCCTGACTGTTGATAGGAAAGCTCTAAATATCCTTATCTTTAGGGGCACCGTGAGGTTTTTGTTCGATACGGCTAGTCACTAATTCGCTTTTCCTGGTATGCCCTCAGGGTACTTAAGGTATATCACTTGGGGTTGCAATATCAGCAAATATGAATAGGTTAAACTTTCTGTAATGTCGGCTATGATTAACGTCGACATAGGGGGTAAATTTAGGATAACGTAGCCCCCGATGAATATCCAAGTCAAACCATTCACAATTAAAAAGGACACATTTTTTAATTGGTTTACCCCGTGAATTCAACACGAATAGTTTCATGAAGTATGCCATAATTAACCCCTTATACTTCACAACCTTCGCCTACTCCTTTGACACACAAGCCACAGTTATATGTGGCTTCACCTTTATTCCTACCTTGGTATAAAATCGAAAACGATTCACTTTATACCAAAAACATTCCATTACCATAATAGGTCCATGACATAAGTTCACCCAAAAAAATTTCCTCTCATCACCAAACACCTAGTAAGAATTGACCTATGAGGAAAAAACACATTATTCTTTTTAGACTTAAAAAACACTTTGTAAGAATTGAAGATTAGTTATGAAAAATTACTTACATTGTACTCAATCCACTATGCAAAATTTGACTCGATAAATAAGTCAACTTCCACATCACTCGCATTTGGATTATGACTGGAAATTTGATGTCTGAACCAACTGTATTTAAAGATTCAAATTAATTAATTGTTCCACTATTCAAGTATTAAAATGAAACTTTAACTAACTGATAAACTTACTCCAAATAAGGTTGCACTTCATCACAATTTAGTCAGATGCAAAGGCGAGTGACACGATACTCTGGCTCAATAGGATATCTTTTTCTTCGATTTCCAATTGGAGTACCCTTACGATTTAACACCAAAAGAGTTGGCATTTATGGTTCGGATTGTCGCATACTGTCATCACGCCCAATTCTTGGACAATGCAAACTTCACTGAAAATAATACTCGACAAAATGATTAATTTCAAATGCTAACTAAGTATGCATGAACCATGGAGGCCTCTTGACGAGCTTTGTTCTTTGCTGTATGCTTCATCCAGCCAAAAATACTTCTTAAAAAGATACATCAATCGATATTGAATAGGACCACCCAACAAGGCTTCTTCTACTAAATGAATGGGTAAATATTCCATGACATTCCAAAATTCAGGGGGGAAAACTATCTCTAAATTACAAAGAATTACAGTAATGTTTTTATTTATCTCTTCAAGCATGCTCACATGTAACTCACTGGAGCATAGGTTTCTGAAGAATTCACTCAACCCGACCAAGGGTCCCAACACATCTTCCGGAAGAGCAGCAAAGGCTACTGGAAGAAGATTCTCAAAAAGCACATGATGATCATAACTTTTCATATTTTGAAACTTTGTGTTAGATGGATCTACTCAATTCCTCACATTAGAAAAATAACCATTAGGTACATTAACATCCCGCAACGATTGGCGAACAACCCTCTTTGAGTTAACGAGAGTGCAAACTTGGCTTTTGGCTTACACAATCTATCAGTGGACCCTCTTGTATCTAAGTTTAACTCTTTTCTACTGCAAAGAATAGTGATATCCATTCTTGCTTTATATCATCCTTTGTTTTTCCTGGAACATCTATCACTGTGTTTATAATATTTTCACTAAAATTTTTCTCAATATGCATAACATCAAGGTTATGCCTTAGAAGTTGATGCTTCCAATAAGGCAACTCTCAAAAGATACTTTGCTTTTTCCAATTATGTTCATTTTCCTAAAAACCATGAATTTGAAATTCTACCTCTGCAGTGACTTTGGGAAATTTAGATGCTACATCAGACAATACTTCACTAGCAATCCTTCGAGGAGGGCCAATGTGTATGCTCTTGTTTTTACAAAAAACAACTTTATTAGCTCTAAAACAATGATTCCGAAGCAAGAACCGACGATGGCAATCAAACCAAGATGGCTTTCGCCCAAGCTGTAACTGGAACGCACAAATTTGGTGCATGCAAATCGGACATGCTAGCAACCCATGAGTACTCTAACCGGACAATATTCCATAGGCGGGAAAATCATTGGTTGTCCACATTAATGCAGCATGCAATCTAAAATTTTTTCTGCACGAAACATCAAATGTATCCACCCCAACATCCCAGAGCATTTTCAACTCATTAATTAAGGGCTGTAAGTACACATCAATTCTATTCTTCGGATTTGTTGGACCCTGAATAACACAACTTAAAAACATGTATGGAGTTGTCATACACATATCTAGAGGCAAGTTGTAAGGTGTGGCAGCAATTGGCCTCATAGAATATGATCTTTCAGATAGTGAAAATGGTGTGAAACCATCAGCACATAAACCTAACCCCACATTCCGAGGCTCTGCTGCAAAATTTGGATACTTTTGGTGAAAATACTTCCACGCTTGTCCTTTCGACGGATGTCGGAGAACACCCGATTCTTGGCGATGCTCATCGTGTCATCCCATGTGGGCGGCAACACTTTTTGAGGCATACAGTCTTTGCAATCTTAAGATTAAAGGTAGGTAGTGTATTCTGGCACATGAAACCTCCTTATGTCCTTGGTTGGAGTTTTTGGTAATCATCTTGCATATCAACAAAATTTGCATGTAGACAGAGCCTCATTACGTTTATAATAAATCATACAACCATTCGGACAATAATCAATTTCCTGAACATCAATGCCTAAATCTCTTACTTTTTTCAGTTGTTGATAAAAATTGTTTGGAATGCGACTTTGAAGAGGGCATGTATCTTTCATCAGACCAACAACTTCATGAGAGCTACTCACGTTGAGACATGCTGTGGCCTAATTTAATACTAAATAGCCGTACAGATGTTTCTAGTTCAGTTATGTTACACGCTTCATATAAGGGTCGTTGGGCAAATTCAAGCATAGTGTAAAATGTCTCAGGATTTACTTCATGAAAGCTACTCATGTTCATTTCATTAGCTTGGAAGGCAGCATAAAACATGCTCTCCATATGATTGTGATTATTGTGATCGTAATCGTAACTCATAGATTGTGAACTATTTGCACCCTCTACTTCTGAATTATCATCTTCCCCATGACTTGTCCAATACCAATAATTCTTGACAAACCCCTTTCTATAAAAAGGAGACTTTACAACGTTAGGCGCATAGTACTGCATATTCTTGCACTTCACACATGGACATCTATAAAATCTATTAATTCTATACTTCTCTTTATTTTGTGCAAATTCATCAAACATATTTACTCCCATCAACCACTCATTTCTAAGCCCATGTCCATCGAAATTTCTCCTCATATATATCCATTGACGATGCAACAGTCCATCCATATGTTGCTAATCTGGTTCCCTTAATTGTTATATATACGACAATTAATTTCAACAGATATCTTTTAGAAATCAATTTAACCATTAACCAATGAATTATTCTAATACATCATACAATTCAATATTTGGAAGACAATAGTGACCTTATCTATGAATATTAACACAATTTTGAAACTTATAAATATTTACAGGTAAATATAATAAAAAAAATATGTTTCAATCGAAACGCCAAACTTGTGACAGGAACATGAACAATTGTGATTTTTTTTTTGTTCAACATTATTTCTTTTTTTACCCATCTGACATACATAACAAATAAGCCACAACTAACACCAATTACCAAAATAAACATTTCCCTTTCAATATAGGGCCATTAAATCAAAAAAACATTTTTAAACACAAAATTTTAATAACATTTTTGTTGCATCACCAATAACTACTTAAAAACATTGCAACTATTTCATTTATCCAAATAAACATACATTGTAAATAAAATTAAAGATTAAATTATTTACAATAAATTTTATATTCACTAATGACACCAATATTTAATAATTAAATATGTTTAATTAGCACTTTCTATTCGCATATTCCAAAAAAAAAATCACATTCATATTTAGTTCACATTTTATATTCCCATATTTAGGAAATAAATTTTCACAAAAAACTAAAATATGACAATCTACTTAAACATATATGCTACAAAAAATAAACTTAACATAACTATTTTATTTATCAAAATAAACCTAACTAATAAATCAAACACAAATTAAACTATTTATTTCACATTTCATATAAATAAACATGTCCAAAAAAAAAAACAAAATACTATTTACAAAAAATAAAATAAGCATACTTAACAAATCAAACAAATCATACAAAAAATTAAACATACCTAAAATAAACATATACTTGACATACTTACCAAAAGCTACTGTATATAATAAATCGACCAAAAAATAAACATATGTAAGATACCTAACCATTCAAATGAAAAAATAAACATATTTAACGAACTTAAACTATTTACACAGAAAAAAACACATTAACCATGCTTAAAATACTTTAACAATTTATAATAATTAAACAGTTTTTATAAATATACATACTTAATATATTTTATTTTGCTTATCTAAATAAATATACTTCACAAATCAAATAAAGAAGTAATATACTTTACATCCATATTTTCTACATACATAATTTGCCAAACAAAATAAATCAAATACACCATACACATATGCTACAAAATTAAACAACACATACCAAATTAATATAATTGCAAAATACAACAATTTCAATAAACAGACGGGGTTAGTGCCATTAACCTCTAAATACCCGGAAAAATAACCCAACTACTGGCGGAACGAGCGGCGGCGGTGGCGACGCAAAGGCGAAGGTGGTGGCAATGGCGGCAACCCTTCAAACCATGAATAATAAATCAACCGCCAACAAAAACACCAATTAACTTAAAATTTTCAATTTTCAGGAACAAATTAGCTAAAATTAAATAACCTGCCGGTGAATTATGAACGACGGAAAACTCCTATACCGATCACCGGAAATCATGAAGCTCTTTCTCTCCCTCTTCGTTGCGCTCTCTCTCTCTTCACGGAAGAGGCTCTCTGCTCTCTCTCTATCTTCATTTCATTGCACAACTTAAAAGCCCATATCAAAAAAAATTTCGGAACTTGAGCTTGGGAATTCAGAAGAAAATTCCTTTGGGATTCCATCGGAATTCAAAATTCAGACGGAATTCTGTCAAAATTTCTGTTGAAAATACAGTATTCTGTCGGATTCCATCTAAATTTCCGTCGTACACGCCGAAGGGGGACAACACCATTGCTTTTTCCGTCAAATTGGCACACCGTTTTCGTAGTGATATATATATGTATATATATATATATATATATATATATATATATATATATATATATACGCGCACACACACACACACACACACACACACATATATATATATATTTTTATATATGTACATATATATGTATACACACACGTACGTACGTACATAAGTACATACATACATGCATACACAAATACATACATTCATATACATCTGTGGGTTTGTGTGTCTGTGTATTTGTGCGTATGTATATGCATATGTATAAACAAGTATACATACATGCACAAACACAACTACACACACATACACATACACACGCACACACACACTATATACATCTATACGTACATGTACACACACACAAACACACACACACACACACGCACACACACACACACACACACATATATATATATATATGTCCACGTATATTTATGCATATATGAATATACATACATACATATGCACATATATATATATATATAAACATATATATATATTTATCTGTGTGTGTGTGTGTGTATACATACACACACACATACACACACACACACACACATATGTATATATATATATGTGTGTGTGTGT
>JACYFF010031958.1:30498653-30532484 GCA_017589665.1 Selenicereus undatus | reverse complement strand
AATAAGACTTGGCAACTAGTGAAACGACCGTTGGACAGAAAAATCATCACCTGCAAATGGGCCTTTAAGAAGAAGGAAGGGAAATCACCTACTGAGGGTATCAAATACAAAGCTCGAGTAGTTGCAAGAGGGTTTAGTCAGGAGAAGGGAGTAGACTACACTGAGATCTTCTCACCAGTGGTCAGACATACTTCCATCAGAGTACTACTAGCAATGGTGGCACATCAGGATCTTGAGCTTGAGCAATTAGATGTGAAGACAACTTTCTTACATGGAGAACTGGAAGAAGATATATATATGGCCCAGCCAGATGGTTTTCAAGTCCCTGGGAAAGAAGAATATGTCTGTCATTTGAAGAAGTCCTTGTATGGACTAAAGCAGTCACCTAGGCAGTGGTACAAGAGGTTTGACACCTACATGATACAGCTTGGGTATAACAGGAGTCCATATGATTGTTGTGTATATCACAACAAGGCAACAAATGGTTCGTTTATCTATTTGGTGCTATATGTTGATGATATGCTGATAGCTGCAGAGCACAAGTCTGATGTTCAGAAGTTGAAAAGTCTCCTAAGTGCTGAGTTCGAGATGAAAGATTTGGGTCCAGCAAAGAAAGTCTTGGGTATGGAGATCTATAGGGATAGAAGTCAGAAGAAGCTTTTCTTATCACAGAAAAGCTATATTCAGAAGATATTGTCAAGATTCGGCATGTCTACAGCAAAACCTATAGATACTCCAAGTGCTGCAAATGCCCATCTATCTGTTGCATTTGCTCCTAAAACTGCTGAAGAAAAGGAATACATGTCTCGAGTTCCTTATGCCAGTGCAGTAGGGAGTTTGATGTATGCGATGGTTTGTACAAGACCTGACCTCACACATGCTGTTAGTGTTGTCAGTAGGTTCATGGGAGAATCTGGTAAGGAGCATTGGCAAGCTGTGAAGAGAATTTTTCGCTATCTAAGAGGTACATCTGATGTTGGTCTCATCTATGGAGGTGATACCCAGTGTTTGGTGACATGTTATTCAGATTCTGATTATGCTGGAGATGTGGACAGCAGGAGATCAATGACTGGTTATGTCTTCACTCTTGGAGGCTCTGTTGTAAGCTGGAAGGCAACTTTGCAACCCACGGGTACTTTGTCTACTACGGAAGCAGAGTACATGGCACTGACAGCAGCAGCCAAGGAGGGAATCTGGTTAAAAGGACTGGTCAGTGATTTTGGTCTACCTCAAGCTCAGGCTACCATATACTGTGATAGCTTGAGTGCAATATGTTTAGCTAAGGATCAGGTTCACCATGAGAGGACCAAACACATTGATGTTCGATATCATTTCCTGAGAAGTGAAAAGAGAATTCAAGTACAGAAAGTAGGTACTGCTGACAACCCTGCTGATATGTTCACTAAACCGGTTCCAGTTAGCAAGTTCCAACATTGTTTGGACTTGTTAAATATTGGAAGCTGTTAATTTGTCTCTTGGAGAACAAAAATCTGAGGCATAAGAGATCTGGCACTGTTATGGTGCATCTGTTGTTGCTATGAGAGGATTCAAGTCAAGGTGGAGATTTGTTAGAATGCCTTGAATCTGTTGTTCTGTAGCCCCCTTCGCAGACCTAGCACGGTGGTCTCGCCCCCCGAAACTGACGGCGTACGTGATGTATGGGTTAGGGTTAACCCTAAAACCTAAACCCTATATATGTAATGCGTATTCTCTGTATTCCTTCATCATCAATAAAACTATTCCTCTCTTCTGCCTGTGGACGTAGCTAACACATTGTTAGTGAACCACGTTAAATCTGTGTGTAATTGTCAGTTTGTTCATACTTTCTTGCATCCGTTATAACACTAAGGTTGACTGTCATGCTTATCATATATATTGTATTTTCAAAGCAATATGGTAGGGCTGGAGGAGCAAATCCAAATTCTCTAGTTTCTGAAGCGAATTGAAGGGTACGCTTTTACTGCTAGATCACTGGGCAAGAAGTTTGCATAATAGCTAAACAAGAATTTGGCAGGTGAGGGTTCCCCCCCCCCCCCCCCAAAAAAAATTATGCTCTTTAAGTCTGAACCCTAAGTTTCTACCCCATTTATTCAATCTTTTACCTTGACTTGTGCAGGCTACAAGGAAACTTGGCCTGGGCATACTTGCAAAAGAATGACTAAAAGTTGCTGAAAAGCATTACCAGTAAGCTCTCCATATCTGCTTTGATGCATCCTTCTTTCACATATTTTTTGCCAAGTGAAGCGAAGATAATTAGAACAATTTTAAATGTAGGAAAGTGTTGTCAATCTGAACTGAGATGCATGCTCGAATGATTTGTCATAGGACTCGTCCACCTACTGCCCTTTAAGAGCTAAAGTCCCACTGCTTTGCAGCAGGCTTCTGATGTTAATGTCAGATTGCGCTGTTTCTTCCTATCAACATAGAGACTACTCAGTTTAAGAGCTTATTTACTTAAATACCTCATTTAGACCACTCAGCTCGACATTAATATTTCATTTTCTTCTACTCAAATGCAAACAATTTGCTTTTACATTCTAAATAAAATTAGATCCAAAATTATTCCATGTGATTTTGACGGGACTAACCCAAAACAAATATGCAGTGCTTACGGATAGTCTTCATGTGCCCAACAAATCCTTGTGATTGGGCTCAAATAATTCAGTATGGGTTGCCCAGCATTGCTCCTCGTTTGACTTTCATTGACCCATGTGTTGACTTCAGCACTTCGTTTCCAGCCCAGCAATTTTGGGCTCCAGCGAGCTGGCCGTGGGCAAGCTAACGGTCCATGGGAGAGTAGGCTTCTTGGTCTCCTTTGATTTGCAATGTTTATTGATTAATTGTGAAAACTATTCATGACTTTAAGTACGGATTATTACATTATTCAAGAGCTTCAGGTGGCTATATATGGATTAGACATCTTCATTATTGAGCTTATTCTTGGGTCTTGATTGGGTGAATTATGGCTCCACTCTCGGTCTTTTCCTCCATTATTGTGGGAATTTTGTTCCGAAACTGATCTATATAAATCGGGCATTTCTGGTGGACAATTTTGTGGTGTTTTGGCATTTGGGAGTGCATCTTGGAACGTCCCTTTTCTGGTCATTTTGTTATGAGGCGTTTGTGAGACGTTGTCTTTTCTGTTCCACTTCTATATTGAGTAAGAGTAATAACAATTATATTTCTTTGATCTTGTTGCCGGCTTAAAATCTGCCCTTTCTTTGTATTAGTATCTTTTGACTCATCTTTGAGAATGCTTTGTACTCTCACTATTATAGTGGATATTTGTGTCGTTGTTGCTGCCACTAGTTTTTCTCTTGATTTAGGTTTCCACATAAAAATTTTGTGTGGCCATTATTTTCTGATTAATCTTGCTTAGTTTTCTTGAATATCCATGTCCTTACATGCTTCCGTGTATACTACGCTTGATTTTATTAATTAAATTTCCTAAAAATAATAAATATGGACAAGTAACCAAAATTTAGGGAGCCAAACTTGGTATTTGAATCCTCCATATACCCCTGAGGGGCCCCCACTCTCAAATCCTAAGATCGTTTTTTACGAGAGGACTCCTATTATATCTCGTTGTCTGATCTGGCATGTTTTCATGAATTTGGATCCCTGTTTTTGTTAAAAAAAATTCAATATTTGTTTGGTGAGGACTACTTTACATTATTGCTAGTCAACAATAGTATTACATAATCGGAGACTTTTACTACGCTTTTCTAACATAATTTATGAGCTTTGGCTATAAGAAAAGAAAGGAACAGACGTGATCATATGTCACAGTTTGGTGAAATTCTTTCATTGTTTTGGTAATGCTTATATGAGGTTTTTTGTTGATATTTCAAGGGATTTGATGCAGATAGTCCCTAAGAGAAACCCTGATGAGACCTACAAGTACTTCTTCCATTAATTCTAGATTTAATCCAACGTTCATTCCATCTATATAGTATGAGGTAAACAGACTATTCAAGGAAGTTCTTTCAAAGTCTCAAGGCCTTTTCACTCTCCAGTTGATAGCTTTGGTGTGATGTTTGCTCTGCTTTCCCTTTCTTCTTTTATTTGAACGGTTTTTTTAATTTTATTTTATTTTGGGGGGCTAAATTTGGTTGATTTGTTTGTAGATGGGCAACTGAACGTAAACAATTAAAAGTTGCCTCAAGGAGAAATGTGGAGGTGAAGAACTGTTTCCACATTCTTTCCATGGTGGATATCACCTGTTAAATGGCTTGCTTCAGACTCTTCAAATAGGGTACTTCTCTTTATCTTTTTTCTTATTGTTACTCAGCAATGGTGATTACCCATATGTTTTTTTAATTATTATTTTCTATTTTTTTTTGCCAACACTCTGTTGTCTCCAATGCTTAGTTTTATATGTTTGTTTCTGTTCGACGGACCTAATTAGATTAGGCCCGATGGCCACTTAAGTCGCCTAGGGCGACAACCCTAGCTACCCCCTAACTTATATAAAGGGGTTTAAGGGGGTTAGCCTCAAGAAGGTAAGCAATAGAACACTCCCTTTTCTCTCTCCTCACGGTTACCCTACCATCACTACCGGGTATTCGGGTTTAGGACGTGTACATCTATAAAGCGACTCTAGTAGCCGCTTGGATTTATTATTATTGAAGAACTGGTATTCTTATTGTGGACAATTACCGACAGTACAATTCCGCATCCAGGTTAGTCCTGAATTTATTTCCTACAGTGGTATCAGAGCTAGAACTGTTCGGATTAGTCCCGATTAATAGATTAATAATCTGATTTGTTAAAGCATGCTCCTTTATATGATTAATTGCCTAATTTATGTAATTATGCAAATTAATAGCATGCCTCTGTGTTCACATCCTGAATCCAGAACGATTTATTTTTTCTTTTGTTTTAAATTAAGATTCATGGATGTTCTGTCTCCTATGCCCTAAACTCAATTTTTTTTGTTGATATGTTCATCATAAATTGCTTCAGATTATGTATCTGGAATATTGGACAAATTCATGCTTCCGTGATTTTGATAACTAAAAGATTGAATTTTTTATTTTGTACTAATCACCGAAGTCCATTATGCCCCAGTTGTTTTTTTTTTTAGCATGTTCCTGCAAATCCAGTGTCAAGAATTGGCTAAAGATTAATTATTTGGCCATGAACATGATTCTGCCTAAACTAATAAGCAATTAGTTGACTATTTTGTATCCAAAATCATGATTCTAGATGCGATTATGATAAATCGAATTCATGGATGATTAGCAGGCGGCTGTTTAGTGAGACCCGAAACCCTAATCGCCCCCTCTACCACGAAACCCTAACTCTAGAAAAGCGGTGACATGGACCTCAGTGGCCCACTGCCCAGTCGTCAACCACTGCTTGGGGCCTTTGTGGCCGCTGTAGCGGTGGGCTTTGCGGGGCCTCGGTGGCCCTCGCCAACCACCGCCGACATAGTCCCGACCAAAACAAAACAAAAAAGGGGGGGGGGGGGGGGAAGAAGGCATACCCATCAGAAATCGACGAGGGAAGGGTGGCGCGTATAAACACGCGCCGCCAACGAGGCCACCTTTTGGTCCTCTTCTTCCTTCATTAGCCACCGAACAGGTCGATTCACGCAACCACAGAGAAAGCACCGAGAAAAACGCCGGCCTTGGAGGCGCGTGAACCCACGTGCCGCGACCTCAGTGGCGCGTTGGAGGCGTGGGGGACTTCACCGGACTCGGCGTTGGCCGATCTGCACGGTGACTGGGTTAGCTCTCGCCGGATTGGCGTGGATCGAAAGACAGAACCATTCTTTTGGTGGCGGCGGTTTGACATCACATGGGTGTTTTTTTTTGGGGCATAATAATCGGCGAACGGCCCAGGGGGGCGACGGGCCATGGGTGAAGCTTAGAGCTCCACCACCGTGGCAGCAAAGTGACAGAGAGAGGGGAAAGGAAGAGAAACTTGGGCCAACAGAAGGCGGGCAGAGGAACACCAAGAGAGAGAGAGGGGGCCTCGGTTTAAGGGGTTTTGGGAGGGGGGGTAATAACGCCCAACTAATAAAACCCCAGGCCTTCTCTTCTTTTTCTTTTGGGTCTTCTTTCTTTCATTGTATCGGGCCCTCGAAATATATTTAGACCCATTTCATTGTTTTGGACCGATTTGCTTTTGGGCATTTTTGGTTGTTGGCCCAAATTTTTTGAACGTTTTTTTCTTTCGGGTCGGTTTGCTTCTTGTCATATTTCAATGATATGAGTCAGGCTATTTTTGACTGTTTTGGATCGAATTATTTTTCAGTCATTATTGTTTAATTATTATCATTAGTCATGGCATGATTTTAATTGAATTATAATGATATTCAAGTTGATAAAGTTTCATGCATATTAATTCATTCGTTTAATTAAGGTTTCGAATTAGCTTTAATCTTGAATGCATGATTTCGTTATAAAAGCATTAATATGTTTAAAGCCATATACAAATTCGTTTTATGTATGCATCAACTTGACATTTGCTTGACCAAGTAACTTGTTATCGATTCCTTGGGATTAAAGTTATATGAATTTGTTTCATATATGAAATTAGTATGTATGACGTAAATTTGTTTTACTCAAACTCGATAAATATGAGGATCCTCATGGTCAATAAATGAATATGTTTCATAAGTTACATTAATATGTTTAATGTCATATATAAACTCGTTTTATATATGTGACGATTTAAAATTTTCATGTTAAGTAGCTTGTTATCAATCAATTGGGTTGAAGCTATATGAATTCGTTTCATATATATGATTAGTACGTAAGACGTAAATTCGTTTTACTTGAATTTGATAAATATCTATGTGGTATACAGATTCCTTTGGTCTGTAAATGAGTATGTTTCATAAGTTATATTATATAAATGTGCTTTATATAATAATAATTTTATGCAAAACATGAACAATTATAAATCAGTTAATTGTTCAGTCATTGTTGAAGTTAACAAAACAAATGATTCATTAAGTTCTACATGAACAAGTTTTATGCTATTATCTGGATATATAGGGTATTTGATTATTTTATGAATTTGTTTCATGAATTTTAAATTTGCAATATTATATGAATACGTTTTATATAATTTGCGAGCTTTATTATGAACTTGTTTCATCCAAATTTTAATATTATATAGATCTGTTCTATGTATGAGTTGTGATTAATATTTGGATATATTTTATGTTACAAAGTATGTTGCATTCGATGCATGAATAGGTTTCATGTCAGCCACCAAATTAGTAGTATTATATAAATGCGTATTATATATATGAACTACATAGGTTGTAGTAAACTTTGCTAAATTGTTTTAGCACTTGCTCCTTGCACAAATTAATGAATGTGGATTCGTTTTCATGTTACCTACTAATTATGTAACTTAGCAGCATTTTATGAATTGGTTTCATGAAATTTAAATTCGTAATATTATAGATGTGTTTATATTTTGCGAATAACATTTGAATAAGTTTCATATAATCATATATAAATGTGTTTTATATATTGCTATTTGGGCATTTTATGAAATTCTTTTGTAACATGTTATTATTTGAATATGTTTGGCAATGTGGATTCATTTTATTATATAGATGCGTTTTATATAATAATCTGAACTTCATGGTTGATATGTCATTGATAAAGTTCTAGATGACATATTAGTGGTTATATATAATGAGATAACTTAATATGGATTTGATTTACATAAAGTTAGATATCTTTGTGATATTTCTGAAATGTTAATTTGTTCAACCATAATGTCCTCCACAAATTTTGTTTTATGGAAGATTGTGATAAATAAGTTATAAAAACTTCTAATTCATGTTTGTATGAGATGATTATGAGCTTAGCGAAATTTTCGATCATACAACATGGATAATGGAGTTTTTGATAATTTATTTATTTGAAAATATGCCTAATGTCCACTTTACAGAATATATACCTTTAAGCTATGGCAATTAAAATAAGGTTGGTAATTTGTTCACCAATAAGAGAACTTGATAGCGCTGACTATGATACATAAAGTTAGAAGATTAAGTTTCTTCTGAATGAACGTGAAATGTTAGGACACTCATTAGGTTATAGGTCTCATAGGATGGAAAAGATGGTACTGTTAGTAAACAGTATCCAGAAAACTTAAGAGCATACCAAAAGTGATTCAAGAATAGATCGATCAAGATGTAATACCTTGTCACATTGCATCAATGTCGATCTAGCAGGGGAATTAAAAGTCATCCCACTGTTGGGTACGCGTGGGATTAGCTTAGCATCAGGATCGTCCGGATCTATTTCCTTAAAAGGTTCTGAACCTAAGATTGGTATTGCGAAAGGGGAAAAGACTAAGGAAATAAAGAGAAGCATATAGCACGTGTGAGTGCTATAATTGTGGAAATTAGGCATCTTATACTTAGGATTGTCCTAAGTCGATTAAGGTACTTCCTTCCACAACCCCTCATGGATAATGTGTGCGCTCCCAAACATTTGTTGCTAACTATGATCCTTAGTGCATTGTGGATACGGGAGAAATAAAGTACATAGTTCGGGATTGAATTGATCTTTATGAACTTTCACTACTACCAGGTGGATTCACGAATTGTCGTTTTAGGTAACGACGATGAAAAAAAGTGTCCTTGAATTAAAGACGAATCATTCGAGGCCCCTTGAAGGGACTACGTTGTCTCTTCCCAAACACTCTTTATGCACCTAGGGTGCGATGCTTCCTTGTGTCTTCTGTTCCTAAGTTTAGTTTTCTTTTATTTTCGTCTAGATGCCTTAGGCATCACATGACATGGTGATTTGTTTGGCCATGTCACATTGAAAGTTTTTTTTAATGGACGAAAAAGAACATATTCTATCCTTGTCTCCTTTTCGACTCTATTTTAGGCATGCTCGATTTGACCATGATGGTCAAGATAGAGTTAATAAACTAGATAAAGATGGCCTTTTTGAGACCAACTCACTAGGCTTAAGGTGCAAAATGTGAGTTATGTCTAGCTAGTAAAGCAATAGGAAATCCTTTTTGTAAGGTTTCAAGGGCATCAAATCGCTTAGCGTTCGTTCACTTTAGACATTTGCGGGTCCATGAATATGAAAGCACATCATGGAGCCATATATATTCATGATGTAGGTAGGTGTACCAACTATCTCACCGTTATTAAGTACTCGATGTGTTCGTATACTTTATAACGGTAGTAGGACTCAATCGGGACGAAGTATTAAAAACTCTTTGAACCAATTGAGATCATGAATATTTTCTTTGTGAAACAAAATCCCGCAATGTTGATTTTCTTAAGGATGAGTTTCTTAGCATTTAGTGAAATTTAAAAGGGTCTTAATTTTTATACGTTATAATAAGACCATCAACCACCTCTCGGTGAGGGGGAGGATTTGAATTCTCACTAAGTCACCGAGGGTGGTACACCACACCTTCCTCATTTGATAGGAATGGTGAAGGTTTGTCTGTTAAGGAGAATGAGATTCGTCCTCAATCTCCAAATGTTGAGGAGAGTCATTCCTGAACATGTAGTTAGTCCTCACGTTCAGGATCCCACCTCCAATGGATAGTGGGAGTAATCTTCTCTCCTTAATCAGGGTTCCATACCTCTTAGAGAAAGGGGGAGAAACCCTTGGTCCCATACCTCTTAGAGAAAGGGGGAGGGATTTTCCACATAGGCAGACAAATAATGAAGGTCCTAGGATCCCAAGAATTGAGCATGGATGAATTCCTCGACGATATTTTCAAATCAAAGAGGAAATATTCCTATGCACATCCCTTGGGAATTGAGGGATCTACCTCCTGTCAAGAGACGATTGGTTCACCAAATTACAAAGAGAGATTAAATGCAATAAGGGATGAGATGGACTCACCGACAGGGTTTAAGAACTCATTGAAACTCCACCCCGATGTAAGTCTTCAAGGTAAAACAACAGGTGGATAGTTCAATTAATAAGTTCAAGCCCAGATATCCCTAGCCCTGGTTGCCCATTCGGACTTTGACTTGTTCGGAATGGACATAAAGGTTGTCTTTCTCAATGGTGACCTTGAGAAAGATATTTATATGGACCAACCCATTGATTTTGTATCAAAGGGATAAGAAGACAATGTGTGTTATCTTAAAAGGTCCACATGTGACCATTGTGTATGTTGAAAGATCAACATGGGGATTACGTTCCTTATGTTGATAACATACTATTAACTAGGGAACAACTTGGAAATGATCCAAGCTACTAAAAGGTAGTTATCCCATGTCTTTGAGACAAAGGACACGGGTGAAGCTAGGTATGTCCTAGGAGTGGAAATAATCCAAAACTGTCCCAAGAAGCATGCGTCAAAGTGACTTGGAACAACTTTTGGGTTTATAATTCCTACCCCGTAGATACTCCAGTTAAGAAGGGTCCAGCCCTGAGTCTTGCTCAATGTTCTAAAACAGATGACAAAAATAGAGATAGTGAACAAATGTCCTTAACCCTAGTATCATAGTAAGTTTAATGAAAGTCATGTTATGTACATGACCTGATATTGCTTTGCGGATAATTTGATAAGTCGTTATCAAAGTAACCCAAGGCTTCCTGATTGACAAGTCATCAGGAGAATCAAATGCTACCTTCGAGGTATTGATAACTCAGCGTTTTGCTATCAAGGAGCAAACCTCAAATTGAGAGGATGCTCAAATTTTGATTGGGGTAGTAACTCAGATAAGTCTAAGTTAACCTCAGGACATGTCTTCACCCTGAGTGGGAGAGCCATGTCATGGTGCGGCAAAGAAGCACAACTGCACAACAATGTCGGCTATGGAGGTAGATTGTGTTTCTTGTACCATAGAGACAAAAAGCATTGCCATTGGGTATATATATATAGACTAATAAGGTGATTATGTTCACTTAACTAAACCAATTCCTAGTGATGTGCCTAAAACTCATTGCTTGAGTCTTGGATTTGATAAGGTTTGGCATCTAGACATGTTCTGTTACGTGATGGACATGTTTTCTTCTATGAGCATGATGCTCATTGTTGTACGTTAGGCATATTGAAATGTCACAGACTTCTGATTGGCCTAGTCACACAGGCAATCGCCCTGACGCTTGAGTAGCGAGCAGGATGAGATGTAATCATATTGGCACTAGGTGTGCAATATCGATAACTCATACTAGAAGTGTATGAATGAGAAATAGTCGCCTTAGTAATACTAAGATGAGACTCAAGGGAGTCGAGTATGAAATAAGTTTTCATATTGAAGCCTTAAAAGCCGAATCTTGAGTGTCAAGACCAACATTCAGTATGTTGATCGAGTGGCCCAGGTTAGACTTTTGAGTAAAAATCTAAACTGACGATTCACATGGCATACAGAGTGACGAACCCAGCTAAGTGGGAGCTATGCCGTGACACACATCTCATACTGTGTGTGCTTGTAAGACGACCCATATGTGGGGTGACAATTGAATTCCCTTTCACTTGTCACTGTGTGACCCTATGGACGATGACCCTTTGACTTAAAGCTATGATATTAAGTCAAAGCTTAATGATGCTACTTTAATGTGATTCTCAAGAGCCATGATGTATACAGTTCAGCGAGAACACGTTAGGAAAGCAATTAAGCTAAGATGAGATTTCATGAGTGTTTAAGGAAAATTTATCCACCATCACCATATCAGCCCGGGCGATTATATTGAGAACATAATCATATGATATATCAGGCATAAGGGACTGAAGATGCCACTGGTGATGTCTTGGGATATTTTTTGCGTATCGCATTTCGTGAAAGTGTTATGTTAGTTGGATGGTAACTTAATATAACGCTACTTGTTATTTTTGGTCGCACGTTCTATTCCTGGTATGAAGCGTAAGGAGTTGTGATACGTAGAGAATACGTGTTTTACAGCCTAAGTGGCCGAGTGGGAGCTGTTGGACGGACCTAATTAGATTAGGCCCGACGGCCACTTAAGTCGCCTAGGGCGACAACCCTAGCTACCCCCTAACCTATATAAAGGGGTTTAAGGGGGTTAGCCTCAAGAGGGTAAGCAATAGAACACTCCCTTTTCTCTCTCCTCACGGTTACCCTACCATCGCTACCGGGTATTCGGGTTTAGGACGTGTACATCTATAAAGCGACTCTAGTAGCCGCTTAGATTTATTATTATTGAAGAACTGGTATTCTTATTGTGGACTATTACCGACAGTACAATTCCGCATCCAAGTTAGTCCTGAATTTATTTCCTACAGTTTCTTTTCTAAAATTTCATGTTTGAATTTTCTCAAACATTTGACATTGAATTCACCTGCAATGCTATGCTTTAGACGATTTTGTTATGCATGGCTTTGTTATGGCCTCCGTCATATTAATTGTAACGACTAAAACCATTGTGTAAAAGAGGAGTCTTAGACTACCTTGGATGCCTTTGTTGATAACCCCTTTCACTAATGAGAAGTGTTTCATAAATTGGAATTAACAGTTGAAGGGTTTCTCTCTCATAATCACTAGGTTGAGTGTTGAAAATCATGACTGTATTTCTCTTTTACACTGATACTAAGCTGTTGAAGAAGCTTTCACTGACCGGTCATCATCGTTCTTTGGCACATTGATATGTTTGAGGACTTGGAAAAGAAATGAAGGAATTAGTTCAATTATTGGGATTTGGGAGTACTATTTATGCTTTAGGAGGATGTAACCAGTTGTCTGGTCTTGAAGCCTAAAGAAGCCGGCATATCTGAGGATGTTATTGGAAAATATAATGGTTCTTACTTCCTCTATTCAAATGAGTGATAAAGTAGGATACATTGGAATTTTTCTGCGAATAGGAAAGAGTGGAACAGACTATGACTTATGCAAATGAATTTGGAAAAAGTTTTGTAAATGTATAATTTTAATAGTTCTAACTTTAGATATGGTGTAACATTTTTTTTTTATTATAGACTATATCAAAAGATGCAGGACATATTTGTGGCTTAAGGGCATACATTGAAGGCCATTGAGGACATATAAGAAGAAATAAAAATAATTAGATATATATGAAAATGTTTTAAAATACTTATTCAATTATAAAGTTTAAAAAAAGATAGAATCTTGAAGTTTTTAGTAAATTCATTAGGGTTAGGATTATGATAATTTTTTAATTTGTAATTGTTTATTGATGGATGACACTGGTCAGGTTTGGCTAGACACTACATGGTACACAAAAAAGAAAGGTACAATATTTGTAACTTCGATACTAAGGACAATCTAACAAAGGTCCTATGTTACGCGAGGAAAAATTTCTTTCAAAAAAATACGTACTCTCACATAGGAATTTAGCCACTATTTCGAACGATGAATGGATTAGTTCTTTTTTTCCCCATTATAACAAATTTATCAGAACCAACCTGACTTTGAATTTATTTTCATGTCTATTGTCGCGGTTGTGTTTCTTTTGGTCCTTCAAGCTTTCATTGGTAAATTGGATCAACTATTTCAATGATAATGTTATTTTTAGTTCAAAGAGGTTTTATTCCCCTTTGAATTTGTCAAATAGTACATTCACCATTAACTTTTTGAAGATAAGAAATTATGTTGATACTTTAATTAGTCTTGTTAGATGATTGCTATTGTGGAAGCTGTGTAGCTTTGATTAGTGAATCTTCCATTTTCTATTCCAAAAAGAAATTAATTGATTTTTTCCTTTTTTTAAAAAATAAAACACAAACCTGTTTGGAAAGCTAAACTTGCCAACCCTTTAACTAGCCAGGCTTGGTCGGCTCATTCACAGGCCGATTTGGCTACTGGTGTCTCAACGCCTAACCAAACCACTTGCAACCCATTACCCCTATAATCCAAAAACAAAGAAGAGAAACAGGAAAGAACTAAGGAAAGCTTGCTGACCGCTGTTAATTGGTATTCACGGCTGGCAACACTTGCTGCTACTCAGTAAATTCCCACCCTCGTCATCATCGAGGTTAGCTTTCTAATTTTTAATGATCATGGCTATTGGTTGTTGTTGGGAAAGGGGGGCCAATGTATCGGAAGCGGACCCTTTTTTCTTTTTGTATAATTTAAGATGGGCAATAAAAATTTTGAAAATATAGTATATGGAGACTCAGGAATTTTTATGTGGAAAACCCTTGAAGTCGAAGGGAAAAACTACAGGGCCGTAGGTTCGAAAAATACTTCCACTATTTGAATAAAAGGATCACAAATTATCCTCTCTATTAAATTAGATGGTACACTCAATAACTCATCCTCTCAAAATGGAATACAAAATTATGCTCGTCAAATTTTGGTAGAATTCCTTCACCTATTTTTGAAGGTATACACTCACTAACTAGTATTATTTTACTAGTTAGTATTTCTCTATTTTTTGTGGAATGCCTTCTAATCATCCAAAGCCCCCATTTTATAGGGAGTCAACACCCTTAGTTATGCTTAGGAAGTCAACAATTTACTTTGCAAATGCCACATAAAGTCCACTACAATCTTCCTTTTTCAAACCATTAACTGTAATGGTAGAAGAATGTGGTGTACACATTAAATGACTTTGTAATTTTTTCTTCACCTATGCTTCGATATAGCTTGCAAAATAAGACTTCACCTTCTGATCCCATTCGGTAACGCAACAAGATGATTTGGTGATTTTGTTTCAATTCATGTATGGGTCCCACCAATTGTGGAGGCAACCCAACAAATCTCCCCTTTCTCGACTTAATTGGGAAGCACCACACTGCACCTTTGCAACATTTTTCGAACTTATTAATCGGTATCATCTTGGACATGACCCTTGACCAATTTTCATCTGTATGGACCTTTTCAAGCTCTAAGAGTTTATCTTTCAACACCTCCGGTATCTGTAGTAATAGCTAACATACATATGTTTTGAATGGGAGTGATATGTGGAGTTTTGGGCTATATGTATAGCACTTTGGCTATCACATCGTAACATATATTTTTCTTGCTCATAACCCAATTTGAATAGAAAATTTTTCATCCATAGAATCTCCTTACATGCTTCAGTGGCTACAATATGTTTGATTTCGGTGGCCGACAGAGCCACACATTTTTGGAGATTATACTGCCAAGATATAGCTCCCCCTACAAAAGTAGTCAAACACCATGATGTCGACTTTCTGGAGTCAATGTCATCGGCTATATCAACATCTGTGTAACCCTCTAACAACGGTTTTCTTTTGCCAATGCACAAGCGTTTTGTAGACGTCCCCCCCCCCCCAAGATATCGTAGTATCCATTTCATTGCTAACTAATGCTACTTTCCCTATATTCGTTAAGAACCGGCTTACACACCTACAGCGTAAGCAATATCGGGCTTGATACATATCATGGCATACAGGAGACTACCGACAATAGAAGAATATGGGACATTTTTCATCTCTGCCTTTCTGTTCTCACTTGTTGGACTTTGCTCAGTGCTCAGCTTGAAATGGGCGGCATGTGTGGCATACTAACATACTTGGCTTTATGCATGTTGAATCTTTTTATCAACTTTTCAATTTATCTCAATGAGATGGACATAATAATCTCTTGGATCAATCCCGAATTATTTTCATCCCAAGGATTTATTTTGTCGGTCCCAAATTTTTCATGGTAAATGACTTGCTCAACGTTTTCTTCAGGGGAAAAATTTTCTTTCGGTCATGCCCAACGATTAGCACGTCATCAACATGAAGCAGCAAAATGATGAAATTACCGTGGCCGTATCTCTTAACAAAGACACAGTGATCTGTGAGTGTCTTCTTGAAATCATGCTCGGTCATAGAAGAATCAAATTCCTTGTACCATTATCTTAGCGCTTGTTTAAGACCATATAGGTTATTTTTCAGTCGACACACCAAATTTTCTTTGCTTGCAACTTCGAATCCTTTAGGTTGCTCAATATAAATTCTCGCCTCTTGGTCACCATGTAGAAATGCCATCTTGACATCGGGTTTCCCATTCTCCAATTGTAGACTAGCGGCAAGACTAAGAACAAATCGGATGGATAACATCTTTACCACCGGAGAGAATGTTTCTTCAAAATCAATCCCTCTCTTTTAACTAGACCCCTTAACCAGTAACCAAGCTTTGTACCTTCTTTAGGCTTGAGCTTATATATCCATTTGTTTTTCAAGGCTCATCTTCCGTTGGGCAACTCAACAAGATCATACATATGATTCTCATGCAAGTATTGCATTTCTTCTCACATGGCTTTCGCCCGTTCTGCTCTGCGATTTTCAATCATTGCTTCTTCATAAGTCTAATGCTCTCCCTCATCTGTAAGAGTTATGAACTCATCCTGACTATATCTTGTGGATGGTCGCCTTTCTCTGGTGGATCGTCTCAACTGAGGCTCTCCTTGAACTTCTAACTGAGCATATTGTAAGTTAATTCGTCCAAATCTTCACTTTCATCATTGTTGGAGGAAGATACATGATCTTCATTTGTGCCAACTTTGATATTTTCTTCGACTAAGACATCCCCCAAATTACCAAGTATCATAGGGGATGAATCAGGATTAGAACTTCTAATGACTTCTCTTGTTTTGCATCTTCAAAGGTTTGGTCCTCCAACAATACAAAATCTCAGCTTCTAACAATCTTTATGTTTGCCAGATCCCAGAGTCGGTAGCCAAATTCATCTGTTGGAGATCCATGGTAAATGCACTCCTTTGTCTTTGATTCAAGTTTGGCTCTTTCGTCCTTAGGGTTATGGACGAGTGCCCGACACTTGAACACTTTTAAGTGGTTGTAAGAGACCTTCCTCTTGGACAAACTTCCTCTAGGATATCTCCATCCAAGGGAACTATAGGTGAAAGATTGATAATTTCGACTGCAGTCTTCACAGCTTAACCACAGAAAGATTTTGGGAGTTTAGCGTGTGAAGGTATAGATCAAATTCTTTCTTCAATGGTTCTATTCATTCACTCAGCTAAACCATTCAACTGTGGTGTTTTTGGCGGCGTCTTCTCAAGTCTGATGCTATACAATTTGCAGTATGCTTCGAATGGGCCATGACATTCTCCATTATTGTCAGCTTAACACATTTAAACTTTTGGGCCATTTTCTTTCCACCCTTGAGTGGAACTCCCTGAATGCTTTGAGTACTTCATCTTTTGATCTTAGTAAAGAAACCCAAACTTTCCTTGAATGCTCCTCAATAAAGGTGCCAGAGTGTAATACACCGCTAAGTGACCTTTTAGTCATGGAACATACATCGGTATGCACCAACTCAAGAATGTACTTTCTCCTACCGGGTTGGCCATTGCTCTTAAATGTCACCCTGTGTTGTTTGCTAGCCAAACAATCAGTACAAGGCTCAAGCGATTTGTCTTTTAATCAGCGATGAGCTCATTTCTAGCAAGCATCTACAATCCTTTCTCACTGACGCGCCCAAGCCTCTTATGCCACAATGCCAAATTTGAGTTGCCCTGTACAATATTAATTTTCGCTTTCTGCAATTTCCCTTGCAGAACATACAAGGAACCGCCCTTTACACCTCTGGCAAATATCAAGCTCCTATTTGTGGGCTTTTATTTTCCACCGCCAAAGTGGCTTACGGGACCAGCATCATCAAGTTTGCCGGCTGATATAAGATTCAGGCACATGTCCTGAAGATTACTCATATCTTTTAGCACTAGCTTGCATCTAGTGTTGATTATCATGGCAATATCACCTATACCAACAATTTTGCTTCAAACTTAGTTTCCCATTTTAACACCACCAAAATCACCATTTTGGTAGGATGAGAAATAATTCCCATGTGGAGTAACATGGAAAGAGGCTCTCAAGTCAACAATCCAGGAACAATCATCACAGGCCAAATTAACATAATTTTCTTCTCCATTGACGAGCACCTTAATGTGATCTTGTGATGCAATAGCAGTGATGCTCTTCTCTTCTCTTTTGTGTTCATTCTGATTTTGTTTCACTTTTTCGGCCTTCTGATGTCTCTTCAAATTCCGACAATCAGATTTCTTATGGCTCGACTTGCATCAACAGTAGCAAACTAGTCTGGAGCAAGATTTGGATCTCCCCCTGGACTTTCCTCGTCCATGGTTCCTCCCCTGATTCTCATTGTTGCCACGGTTCTCAGGGACATTGGATTTGGATTGCACCGAAATACCTTTCTCTTTTCGTTTGGCTTCTTCATCTAGGAGGCTATCAGTGATGGTGTCCATTGTCAATTTCCCTCCTAGGGCGGAGTTACCCAAAGTAACTACCAATGTGTCCCAACTCTCAGGAAACGAGTTGAGAAGCAGTAATGCCGGCATCTCATCATCAAGCTTCATGTCGGCCTTTGTTAACTGATGTAAGAGCCCCTTGAAATTATTTAAATGCTTAATCATATTTTGACCATCCTTGAATTCCAACTTTACCAACTGTCTCATATGAAGAGATTTGTTACATGGAGTATTCTTTTGATCAAGGACTCAAGGCGTTTCCAAAGTTTGTATGCATTGTCAAAGGTTGACATATGCTCAAACAAACTCCGGTCAATGTACTTCCGAATGGTGGCTACAGCTGTGCGATTTAGCACATTCCCCTCGTTTGCATTTTTACCCATTGGCATATTTTCAATTTGAATGGGCTCAACAAGGTCTTTGCAAATTAAGTGGTCTTCCATCATGGACTTCTAGTAGCAGTAGTTATCCACTGTAAGTTTGACCATGTCACTCTCGTATGTGACAACACTCTCTGTCTTGAATTACACAAGAATGTGGCTACTCAATCTGAGCTTTGATACCACTGTTGGCAAAGGTTGGGTCCATGTAGTGGAAGCGAACCTTTTTCCCTTTTTGTATAATTTAAGATGGGTAATAAAAATTCTGAAAATATAGCATAAGGATACTTAGGAATTTTTACGTGGAAAACCCTCCAAGACGAAAGGAAGAACCACGGGACCATAGTTTCAAAAAATACTTCTACTATTTGAAATAGTAGGATTACAATTATCTCCTCCACTAAATTAGAGGGCACACTCAATATCTCACCCTCTCAGGATGGAATGTACAATTAATCTCACTAAATTTTGGTGGAATTCCTTCACCTATTTTTGATGGTATACACTTACTAACTAGTATTATTTTACTGGTCAGTATTTCTCTATTTTTTTTGGGATGTCTTCTAATCATCCAAAGCCCCCATTTTGTGGGGAGTCAAGACCCGTAGCTATGCTTAGGAACTTAACAATTTGCTGTGCAAATGCCACACAAAGTTTACCACAATCTTCCCTTTTCAAATACCATTAACCGTAATGGTAGAAGAATGTGGTGTATATATTAAATCACTTGGTAATTTTTTCTTCACCTATGCTTAGTCATAGCTTGCAAAACAAAACTTCACCTTCTGATCCCATTCGGCGCAGCAATAAGATGATTTGGTGATTTTCTTTTTATTCATGTATGGGTCCCACCAATTGTGGGGGCAACCCAACAAATCTCCCCCTTCCCGACTTAATTGATAAGCACTACACTGGCTCCTTTGCAACATTTTTCGAACTTCTTAGTCGGTATCACCTTGGACATTATGCCTGACCAATTTTCATCTGTATGGACTTTTTCAAGCTATAGGAGTTTATCTTCCAACACCTCCCACACCTAGTAATAGCTAACATCAATATGTTTTGAATGGCGGTGAAATGTGGAGTTTTGGGCTATACGTATAGCACTCTGGCTATCACATCATAATAGATATTTTTCTTGCTCATAACCCAATTTGAGTAGGAAAATTTTCAGCCATAAAATCTCCTTACTTGCTTCAGTGGTTGCAATATATTCAACTGTGGTGGTCAACAGAGCAACACATTTTTGGAGATTATACTGCCAAGATATAGCTCCCTCTGCAAAACTGGTCAGGTACCTTGATGTCGGCTTTCTAGAGTCAATGTCGTCGACTATATCAGCATCTGTGTAACCCTCTAACACAGGTTTTCCTTTGCCAAAGCACAAGCCTTTTGTAGATGTCCCCACCTAACATATCGTAGTATCCATTTCACTGCTAACTAATGCTCTTTCTCTAGATTCGTTAAGAACCGACTTACGACACCCACAGCATAAGCAATATGGGGCCTGATACATATGATGGCATATAGGGCTGGCAAAAATTTGTCCGACCCGATTACCCGAATTTGTCCGACCCGGAAAAAACCGGGTACGGTCACCAAATTCATGTCCGAATTTAAAATTCGGACAATCGGTCATGTCCGAATTTAAACCGGGTCGGGTTCGGGTTTGGACATTCGGGTTCGGGTTGTCCGAATTTTTGAACCATTTCGGGTTCGGACAAATTCGAACAATCGGACAACCGGGTTCGGACATCGGACAACTGTGTTTATATGTAATTTTAGTCCAAACTCTTTAGAAAATTTTATAAAAATAAATTCGGACAACCGGGTTCGGACATTGAAAAATCGGGTTCGGGTTCGGTCACACAAAATTTCGGTCAGAATCTCCTAAAATCATATTACAAATTCGGACATTCGGACAACCGGGTCCGGGTCCGGGTCTGGTCAAAGTGTCCGATTTGTAATCCGAACAGGGTCTGGGTATGAAGTTTTTGTCCGAATGTCCGATTTGTCCGGACTCGAATTGACCCGGACCCGAATTTTTGCCAGCCCTAATGGCATACATGAGTTTGCCAACAACATAAGAATATGGGACATTTTTCATCTGTGCCTTTCCGTTCTCACTTGTTAGACTTTGCTCGGTGCTCAGCTTGAAATGGGCAGCAAGTGGCATACTAACAGACTTGGATTTATGCATGTTGAATCTTTTATCAACTTTTTAATATTTCTCTCTTAGATAGACATAATAATCTCTTGGATCGATCCCGAGTTATGTTCATCCCAAGGATTTGTTTTGTCGGTCCCAAATCATTCATGGCAAATGACTTGCTCAACGTTTTCTTCAGGGTAAAATTTTTCTTTCGGTCATGCCCAACAATTAACATGCGATCGACATAAAGCAGCAAAATGATGAAATTACCGTGGCCATATCTCTTAACAAAGACATAGTGACCTATGAGTTTCTTCTTGAAATCATGCTCGATCTTAAAAGAATCAAATTCCTTGTACCGTTATCTTGGTGCTTGTTTAAAACCATATAGGCTCTTGTTCAGTCGACACACGAAATTTTCTTTGCCTATAACTTTGAATTGTTTAGGTTGCTCCATATAAATTTTCTTCTCTAGGTCAACATGTAGAAATGCCATCTTGACATCAGGTTGCTTAATCTCCAAATCTAGACTGGCAGCCAGACTTAGAACAACTCGGATGGATGACATCTTTACCACCGGAGAGAACGTTTCTTCAAGATCAATCCCTCTCTTATGACTAGAACCTTTAACCAGTAACCAAGCTTTGTACCTCGGACTTAGGTTATTTTCTTTAGCCTTGAGCCTGTATATCCGTTTGTTTTTCAAGGCTCATCTTCCACTGGGCAACATAACAAGATCATTTTGCTTTATGATTGTCAATTATTGCTTCTTAATAACTCTAATGCTCTGCCTCAACTGCAAGAGTTGTGAACTCATCCTGACTGTATCTTGTGCACAGTCGCCTTTCTTTGGTGGATCGTCTCAACTGAGGCTCTCCTTGAACTTCTGACTCAGCATGTCCTAAGTCAGGTTCTTCAGAATCTTCACTTTCATCATTGTTGGAGCAAGAGACATGATTTTCATTCGTGCCAGCTTCGACATTTTCTTCGACTGAGTCATCCCCTAGATTACCAGGTATCACAGGGGACGAATCAGGATTAGAACTTCTAATGACCTTTAACTTAGGCTTCTTTTGTTTTGCATCTTCAAAGGTGTTGTCCTCCAAGAAAACAACATCTTGGCTTCTAACAATTCATTTCTTAAAAATCCAAGGTAGATGCACTCTTTTGTCTTTGAGTCAAGTTTTCCTCTTTCATCGTTAGGGTTGTGGGCGAATGCTCGACACTTGAACATTTTTAAGTTGTTGTAAGAGACCTTACTCCCGGACAAACTTCCTCTTGGATGTCGGCATGTGTAAAGCTTGTCATAGGGCTCCAATTAAACCACTACTTTGATTTATAAATAATATTTATAGCATAGGAAAGTAGGGATCGATCCCACGAGAAAGATTATGACACTAAGCTAGTTTAATTCTAATTAAATTTACTACTCTAATTTATTATGACTTTTCTTTATATTACTAAAATAAATGAAATTTAGTAAGTAAAAATCTAGAAAAATACTTAGTAATGCTCCTAAATATTCTAAATTTAATTCTAGAAATAAAACAGTAAATAACTATCCTAAATAATCTGAAAAAATAAAAATAGAAATAATAACACAATATTAGACAAAAAATTAAAACAGAAAATAACAAGCAAAAAATTAATATTAAAAATTATAGAAATTAATCCAAATTAATATTCCGCCATTTTATAGCCTTATAACTCCAAAATTATATGTAATTAAATTCAGAAAAATTAAAACAGAAAATTAACTACAGAAAATTAAAGCAAAAAATAAAATCTGAAATTAGAGAAAGAATAAACTGCACTAATATAAATATGAAATTAAATAACAAGATTGCCTAGATTTTAGGATATAGTTTTCTGGACTTAATAAAACCCTAAAAACATAAAATAGAATTTAAAAACGTAATTTCCAAATTTATTAAAATAAAAACCTGCACATGTCCAATTCACGAAATAATTCTGAAAAATTATCAAATAATTTCTAACAATTACGAAATTAAATAGAGGTAGAATAGGATACTGTATAAACCCTCAAATGACCTAAAACATGAAGAATCACAAAAGAAACTATTTTTGACCTAATTTCTAACAAACTGGTAAATAAATGGCAAAACAGAATAGAAATTAAATTTGAAAATTATAACCACACTAAAAATCAAAATCTAACTGATCTAATATTACCAAGAAACTCCTAAAAGACTACTCTTTTACGGGGGGGGGGAACGAAATTTATGTTAAAGCTTATAAATTGAAGAATAAAAATTGACAAACTAGAGAAATTAATTAAAAAACAAGAAATAATAATCGACAAAACCAAATTTATGAAAAATACGCTGCATAATCTATATGCACCATGCAAATTACACAAATCGATTTTATTCATGAGTTAGACTGTAGAAGACACCCACCAGCGGATTTTCTCTATTTTTTCTTATATTATAGTTTATTTAGGTCCAGCCCTAATATAAACTCTACTAATTTTGATAACCCTAACACTAGTGCAAGAATTTAATCAAACTAGAGCATTAAGTATTAGAAAAACATCATCTAACACCTTGTAACCAATTCACCAGCAAATTGATTTAACAAAGATCTATAACGATTATCTAATTGAAAGAGATGGGTTTGAGTCTTCCATGATCAATTAGGGTAATACTAATGCTTAAAAGACTACAAGGTTTACGTATTAAAGCCTTTTAAACTATCATACGAATTCATATTAAACTAATTAGCATGCATTCTAAGTGATCTAACACGAATATCATAAGCGATAAATACTAATCATTATAGAATCATGAATAAAAATCAACTAGACAATAAAGTATAAAGCTTGTTTCAAAATAATTAATTTAGCATGGTTTCAAATAGATTATACTAAATAGATAAAAATTAATCACACATATTATAAATTAAATTATATAAATCATCCAAAGAATTCCTATTTAACACTAAACTAAACTAAAAATAAAAATAAAAAAATTGCAAGGAACACTATTACTTGGATTGAAAATCAACATGAGGTGATGGTGAAAATTAGGCGTGACTGATTGAGGCTAATGGTGATTGATTATGTGGTGAATGGTGATGGTTGATTATGATGATGGTGGATGGTGATGCATAATGGGGTTAGGCGTGAATGATGGGTGAGGGTGGTTGATTTTGAAAAGGCCGTGAGATGTGTTGAGGATGATGATGGTGGCTGCGAGTGATGATAATTGGTAAGTTTTTGTGTGTAGAAGAGGTGAGATGTCAAGGGTTTTACAATATTATCTTCTAGGTGTTTTTTTCTTTAGACTCCTTCTCTTCCAAGTCTTCTAGTTTTTCTTCAATTATGAATAATAACTTTATAACCCTAGCCTAAATAAATCATTATGGAAACCATATTTTTTCATAAATCATTATTTTTGGACCGACTTGATATCTTAGCGTATAAAATCCAAACTTTGACGTATTCTCTTCTCCTCTTTATTTTATTAACGCTTAACCTGAAAAATATATAAAATAAAGTAAATTAGAGGAAATAATATATATAGTATAATCAAAATAATTATTAAAACAATGCATGATTTATGACTTAACAAATTTCCCCACACTTAAACTTTGGACGTCCTCGTGCAAAGAAATCTGAGACTTGACCTAAAAACTAACCCTCTTTCTTTCTTATAAGGTTATCCATAACTATGATGTTTATACTAGGCATTGGCTTGGTTTAAAAACTGTTTCATTGAAAATTAATTAGTTTTCCTTCCAACAAGTGAATAACTACGAGACATCCAACTACCATCAAAAAGTTTCTTCATCAATCTCACAACACTTCTTTAATGAAGTAACAAGAGCAAGAATCATGCATCTCTTTTAAGCATGTGTACACCAATGAAGAGGTCTAAAATTTTATGATAGAAAAATAGACGTATGCTATGGCTATAAAGACAATTGAACCAGAAGGAATAACTCATTGAAATTGATTCTAACTTGCCTTGCAATTTTTTTCTTCTTTTTTTCAAACTCCACTTGTGCACATATTCGAGACCCATATAGGGTCTTAGCAATTAAACACTCCCTGTCTCACACTCACCCGAATAGAGGTGCTGGAGCAAACAATTCATTCTCATCATTATTTCTTTTTGACTGTTAGTTTGGGGCGAGTCATTAATTGGCCCAAAAAAGGGTATGACTCTCCCAATCATGGGTTGCTCCATACATAAGGCTCAACTTAAGACTTAAACTTAAGGGGAAAAGGTGTCGAACCACTTATTCCTACCCATGTTAGTAATCTAACCTTTTTTCCTTTTCTTTTTTTTCACTTTTTTTTCTTAAGACAAGAAAAGTCACAATTTTAGTGATTAATTCTACTAATTCAATAGTCTAGGAAATGGGCTAGGTCATTTTATTGCCTCTGAAGCGACTATATAACATGATCAAATAAGATGGATAATCATCACAGTTACTCATTAAAGAGATATGTGAGGATCAACTCAAACTTCTCTGAATGACAGCTTGCATGCTCAGAAGTCTGCAGTCATAGAAGAATAAACTACAAATAGCTAAGAATTTTTTTTTTAAAGCAAGCAAGCCTAGATAAACTCATATCATGCATTATTTATAAGAAAATCAAAATTATTTTTTTTAATTACTTTTTTTTGTTTTTTTTCAAGAAGAAATACTGCAAGAACTAAATGTAGGATGCACCCCCCCACACTTAATTCATCCATAGTTCCTAATGCATGCAAAAAGATAGAAATATTGAAAATAAAAGTTACATTAAATGGGTACTTAAAAAACGTTGAGTTGCCTCCCAACCAGCGCCTTTGTTTACAGTCGTTGGCTCGACGTCATGAAGCTCATGGATCCTCTATAATTATTTCTTCAATAAAATTCATAGTCTCCATCCCTGAAATGTTTCAACCTATGTCCATTCACTTTGAAATTATTTTAGTGGATAAGCTTTTAATCTTAACAACACCATGTGGATAAGTCTTTACTACCTCAAATGGTCTAAGCCATCTTGAATTTAACTTACCAGGAAAGAGTCTCAATTTTGAATTGAATAACAATACTTTCTCACCAACTTGAAATTCTTTCCTGACAAGTTTAGCATCACGAAATGCTTTGGCTTTACCTTTGCAAATGACTGAATTGTCATAGGCTTCCAAGCGAATCTCCTCTATTCCCGCAACTGCAATTTACGTTCTTTTCGTGCTAACTCATAGTCAAGATTACATTGCTTCACAGCCCAATATGACCTATGTTCTATCTCAGCAGGAAGATGACATGGCTTTCCAAAGACTAACCTATAAGGTGACATACCAATAGGGGTCTTGTATGCAGTTCTATAAGCCCGAAGAGCCTCATCTAGCCTAAGACTCGAATCTTTCCTGTCTGGCCTAACTACTTTTTCAAGTATGCCCTTGATTTCTTTATTAGAGATTTCAACTTGGCCATTTGTTTGTGGGTGATAACTAGTAGATACCTTATGAGTCACATGATATTTGGCTAATAAGGTGCTTAAAGTTCTATTACAAAAATGAGTCCCCTTATCACTGATGATTGCTCTTGGTACTCCATATATATGCAGAATGAGAGATTTAATATTGTTCGCCCCAGTTTTAGCATCATAAGCTCTATTAGCCACAACTTCTGCCCATTTGGACACATAGTCAACAAGTACAAGAATGTAAGTGTGCCCAAAACAAGGGGGAATGGTCTTATGAAATCAATACTCCACACATAAAAAATTTCACAAACATAAACATTATATAAAGGCATTTGATTCCATCTTGAAAAATTTCCAGTCTTTTGGCATGCTTCACATCTTTTATAAAAATCATAAGCATCACGAGAAATAGTAGGCCAATAAAATCCACACTGAAGAACTTTATGTGTTGTTCTTTTGGGTCCAAAATGTCCCCCACTTTTTGAAGAATGATAGAAGATTAAAATGGAATGAATTTCACTATCATCAACACAACGCCTTATTATCTTATCACTATAGAATTTGCGTAGGTATGGCTCATTCCAAACATAGTATTTAGATTGAGCTCTTATCTTTTCTTTTTCAGCTCTAGACAAGTCAGTGGGAAACATTGTGGTGACTATGTAGTTAATAATATCAGCATACCAAGGTAGTCTACTACTAACAGCACACAAAGTCTCATAAGGAAAACAATCACTAAAAGGACTACTACTTTCCCCTGTTTCCAGTCTACTAAGATGGTCAGCAACTAAGTTATTAGCTCCAAGTTTATCTTTAATTTTCAATTGAAATTCATGTAATAGTAAAATTCATCTAATCAATCTGGGCTTTAAATCTTTCTTTTCTAGCAGATGTTTAAGAGCAGAATGATCAAAGTAAACAGTAACTTTCACACCCAACAGGTAAGGACGGAACTTATCAAGAGCAAAAACAACAACATACATTTCCTTTTCTGTAGTGGTGTAGTTACACTGTGCAGAGTCAAGAGTTCTAGAAGCATAGTAAATCACGAGGTACTTTCCCAACTCTTTGCCCTAAAACTGCCCCCACTTATCACTAGCATCACACATTAACTTAAAAGGTAAGGCCCAACATGGGGGGTTGCACAATAGGCGAAGTAGTCAATTTTAACTTCAACTGATCAAAAGCCCTCATACAATGATCATCAAAATCAAATGAAGCATCTTTTGCAAGCAAGACACATAAAGGAGAAGCAATCTTAGAAAAATCTTTGATAAACCTCCTATAGAACCCTACATGCCCTAAGAATGATCTCACATTCTTGACACACCTAGGATGGGGTAAAGACTGAATGATGTCAACTTTTACTTTATCTACCTCTAATCCCCTCGATGACACTACATGTCCAAGTACTACCCTATGCTCCACCATGAAATGACACTTTTCAAAATTCAAAACCAAATTGGTTTCAATGCATCGCCTAAGCACAAAAGTCAGAAGATGCAAGCACTCATCAAATGAATTATCGTGCACAGTAAAATTATCCATGAAAACTTCTATAATCGTGGTGATAAAATCAGAAAAAAATACTCATCATGCATCTCTGAAAAGTAGTAGGTGCATTAGATAGACCAAAAGGCATACGTCTAAATCATAAGTGCCAAAAGGACAGGTAAATGATGTCTTTTCCTGATCCTCACGAGCTATAGGGACTTGAATGTAGCCTAAATACCTGTCTAGAAAACAATAGTGTGACCTACCAGCCAATCTTTCTAACATTTGATCCATAAAAGGCAAGGAAAAATGATCTTTCTTAGTGGCTTTGTTCAGTTTTCTATAGTCAATGCATACTCTCCAACCACTTTGAACTCTAGTAGGTACTAGTTCAACTTCCTTATTTTGCACTAGGGTTATCCCTCATTTTTTAGGAACTACATGTATAGGACTAACCCACTCGGAATTAGCTATAGGGTATATCACTCCAGCATCTAACCACTTAAGAATTTCTTTTTGGACTACCTCCATCATAGGTGGATGAAGTCTCCTCTGAGGATCCCTCTTTGGCTTAGTGTCTTTCTCTAATGTGATCTTATGTGAGCATAAAGTAGGGCTAAGTCCCTTGAGGTCTGCTAAAGTCCACCCTATAGCTTTGTTATGTTATTTAAGCACCACAACAAGTTTTTTCTCTTGATCAAGGGTAAGTGCACTTGAGATGATGACAGGCAAAGTCTCATTGTCCCCCAAATAAGCATACTTCAAATTATCAGGTAAAGGTTTCAATTTCAGTTTAGGGGGTGAAATGCTAGAGGGAAGTAATTTAGCATGAGTTTCAGGCAATTCAAGCTTGTTAGGTCTATTATGCACTTGCAAGTGGAATAAAGACCCTATCACAGCAACTAGATTATCATTAACCTAGTAGGGCACTCTTTGAAATTCAGCATGATCAAGACTCCTAATAAGCACAGTAAACAATTCATCTTCATGAGACAAGTTGTAAATATCTTGGTACAACTCATCAATAACATCAAGTGCATACACGTAATTCACATCCGCATGAAATCTCATGGCATCAAAAATTTTAAATTTAATCACTTCACCATCAAATTCCATGGTTAATGCTCCTTTATTTACATCAATTTTAGTCCTTGCTGTTTTCAAAAATGGCCTACCAAGCAAGATAGGAATATCATGACATGCATCACCTATGTTCATCATATAAAAATCGACAGGAAACACAAGTTCATTAACTTAGACTAAGACATCATCTAAAACTCCATATGGGTAAGTACTGCTCCTATCAACTAACTGAATCACTATACTAGTTTTCTTTAACTCTCCTAAGTTTAGTTTGTCATAAATAGACCTCGGCATAACATTAATAGAAGCACCCAAGTCAAGCATAACTTTCTCAAAGTAAATGTTTCCTATTTCACAAGGAACAGAAAACACACCTGGGTCTTTGCACTTAGGGGAGACGTTTCCTTTGGAAAACTGTATATACATTTTCCCCCACACTTACCTTTTCATTACCTACTAACTTTCTTTTTGTAGTACACAATTCTTTCAAGAACTTAGCATAGCGAGGTACCTGTTTAATGGCATCAAGGAGGGGGTATATTGATCTCTACCTTCCTAAATGTCTCTAAGATCTCTTGGTTAGCCTCATTCACCTTAAAAGTAGGGCTCCGAAACCTACTAGGAAAGGGTGGTATTGGCTTAAAAGGTTCTCTTTTCTTCTGACCTATTTCCTTAGTAGTTAGATTAGAATCTTTATCTAACTTCGGTTCAGCTTCTTTGACCGCTAACTCAGGCTCTACTTCTGTACTCTTCCTAGGTTCTTTTAGTTGTTTCCCACTCCTAAGTGTCATGGCACTAACATTCTCCTTGGGGTTAGGGTAAGGTTGAGATGGTAACCTATTTTGCATTTGAGCCTGTAAGTTGCTAACTATGGTATCAGTTGCAATATGTCTCTCTTGAACCTGCTTAAGAGTTGTCTCCACATTTTGGAACCTATCATCCATCTTCTTAAGGACTTGTTCTAGTAGGAAGTTGGTCCTATCCTGATTAGAATATTGACGAGATGTTTGATCAAAACCAGGTGGGTTGGTTTTAGGGCCATACCTAAAGTTAGGGTGGTCTCTCCCTCCTCCATTATAGGTGTTAGAATATGGGTCATACCTCCTTTGACCTTGGTTAGAATAGACAACATTAATATTCCCCTCCTGAAGTGTAGGACATGCATCAAAAGAATAGCCCTCTAGACAACAAATTCCACATATGACCGCTTTTTGAACTCCCCCAGTAACTATCTTGTTTAACATAGCAGTGATGTGAGATTACTGACTCTCTGCAGATGAGCTAGAGCCAATCTCATTAGCCTTTTTAATTTGTGACTCCCTAGCACCAAACTACTGAGTATTTTAGGCCATTAAATTGAATAAATCTTTCGCCTCTGCCGAAGTGTTATTAACTAGAGCTCCCCCACTAGGAGCATCAACCATATTACGATCCGTAGGAAAACAACCCTTCATAAAAGTATTGAATCAACAACTATTCTGTTATTTGATGTTGGGGACAACTAGCACACAGTTTATTAAATCTTTCCCAATACTCACAAAAATTTTCACCATTCATTTATTTGATACCACATATTTCCTTCCTAATTAATCCAATTCGGGATGTTGGAAAAAATTTCTCTATAAATGATTTATGCAATGCAGTCCATATAGAGAATGATCCAGCAAGCAGGTAATATAACTAATCTTTAACATTACCAAGCAAAGAAAAAGGAAAGGTTCTTAACCTAATTTGGCCTTTAGGAATCCCGTCACGCACCATAGCAGAGCATGTGATGAGGAATTCACTAATATGATGATAATGGTCCTCACTAGCTAATCCATGAAACTTGGGTAGCAGATTGATGAACCCAGAGTTCAGTTTTAAAGGTTTATCTAGTGTAGAATAAGTAATGGACAAAGGTTGGGCTTCTAGATTAGGGGTAGCAAGTTCCTGAAGAGTAGGCATTCTTACTGTTTTGGTTTTAAGACTTACTGGTTCTGGATCACCTTATTTGTTTTTAGCTTCCAACGTTTGCTCCTTGTCCTCTCCAATATCGTTACCTCTCCTTAATTTCATAAATTTAATTTCATAAATTAAAGGCAACTAAAAAATTAGAATAATAAAAGTAAGAACAAAGTAATAAAAATAGTAAGACAAAATAGATTAAACTAACAATATTTAATTTCTTTCCCCGGCAACGACGCCAAAATTTATAAAGCTTATCGTAGAGCTACAAATTAAACCACTACTTTGATTTATAAATACTATTTATAGCATGGGAAGGTAGGGATCGATCTCACGAGGAAATATTATGATAATTAGCTAGTTTAATTCTAATTAAATTTATTACTCTAATTTATTATAACTTCTCTATATATTACTAAAATAAATCAAATTTAATAAGTAAAAATCTAGAAAAATACTTTAAAATGCTCCTAAATATTCTAAATTTAATTCTCAAAATAAAACAGTAAATAACTATCCTAAATATTCTGAAAAAATAAAAACAGAAATAATAACACAATGTTAGACTGAAAATTAAAACTGAAAATACAAGCAGAAAAATTAATATTAAAAATTACAGAAAGTAATCCAAATTAATATTCTGCAATTTTATAACTTTATAACTCCAAAATTATGTGTAATTAAATTCATAAAAATTAAAACAAAAAATTAACTCTAGAAAATTAAAACAAAAAATAAAATCTGAAATTAGAGAAAGAATAAACTGCACTAATATAAATACGAAAATAAATAACAAAATTGCTCAGATTTTACGATATAGTTTTCTGGACTTAATAAAACTCTAAAAACATAAAGTAAAACTTAAAATGTAATTTCAAGATTTATTAAAATAAACACTTGCACATATCCAATTCACGAAATAATTCTGAAAAATTATCAAATAATTTCCAAAAATTTCAAAATTAAATAGAGGCAGAATAAGATACTGTATAAACCCTAAAATGAAATAAAACATGAAGAAACACAAAAGGAACTATTTTTAACCTAATTTCTAACAATCAGGTAAATAAATGGCAAAACAGAATAGAAATTACATCTGAAAATTATAACCACACTAAAAATCAAAATCTAACTGATCGAATATTACCAAGACACTCCTAAAAGACTACTCTTTTGGGGGGAGGGGGGAAATGAAATTTATATTAAAGCTTATAAATTGAAGAATAAAAATTGACAAACTACAGAAATTAACTAAAAAGCAAGAAATAACTATCGACGATACCAAATTTATGAAAAATACTCAGCATAATCTATATCCACCATGCAAATTAATATTTATCATCAACACACAAATCGATTTTATTCATGAGTTAGACTGTAGATGACACCAATCAGCAGATCTTTTCCGTTTTTCCTTATATTATAGTTTATTTAGGTCTAGCCCTCATATAAACGCTACTAGTTTTGATAACCCTAACACCAGCCCAAGAATTTAATCAAACTAGAGCATTAAGTATTAGAAAAACATCATCTAATGCATTGTAACCAATTCAGTAGCAAATTGATTTAACAAAGATGTATAACGATTATCTAATTGACAGATATAGGTTTGAGCCATCCATGATCAATTAGGGTAATACTAATGCCTAAAAGACTATGGCTTTTACGTATTAAAGTCTTTTAAACTATCATATGAATTCGTACTAAACTAATTAGCATGCATTCTAAGTAATCTAACTTGAATATCATAAACGATAAATACTAATTGTTATAGAATCATGACTAAAAATCAATTAGAAAATAAAGTACAAAACTTATTACAAAATAATTAATTCAGCGTGGTTTCAAATAGATGATGATAAGGGGATAAAAATTACTTACACATATTAGAAATTAAATTACATAAATCATCCAAAGACTTCCTATTTAACACTAAACTAAACTAAAATAGAAAAATAAAAAATTGCAAGGAACACTATTACTTGGATTGAAAATCAACAACAGGTGATGGTAAAAATTAGGGGTGCCTGATGGAGGCTAATGGTGATTGATTATGTGGTGAATGTTGATGGTTGATTATGATGATGGTGTGTGGTGATGCGTGATAGGGTTAGGCGTGAACGATGGGTGAGGGTGATTGATTTTGATGAGGCCGTGAGATGTGTTGAGGATGATGATGGTGGCTGCGTGTGATGATAATAGGTGAGTTTTTGTGTGTAGAAGAGGTGAGATGTCAAGGGTTTTATAATATTATCTTCTAAGGTTTTTTTCTTTAGACTCCTTTTCTTCCAGGTCTTCTAGTTTCTCTTCAATTAGAAGTAATAATTTTGTCACCCTAGCCGGGATACATCATTATGGAAACAATAATTTTCCATAAATCATTATTTTTGGACAGACTTGATAACTTAGTGTGTAAAATCCGAACTTTAATGTCTTCTCTTCTCCTCTTTATTTTATTAACGCTTAACCTAAAAAATATATAAAATAAAGTAAATTACATGAAATAATATACATATTATAATCAAAATAATTATTAAAACAATGTATGATTTATGACTTAACAACATCTGAAGGAACTAATGATGAAAGATTGATAATTTCAACTGCGGTCTGCACAACTTACCACAAAAAGATTTTAGGAGTTCAGTGCGTGAAAGTATGTATCAAACTCTTTATTCAAAGGTTCTATTAATTCTCTCAGCTAAACCATTCAGCTGCGGTGTTCTTGGTGGCATCTTCTAAAGTATGATGCTATGCAACTTGCAGTATGCTTCGAATGGACCACGACATTCTCCACCGTTGTCAGCTTAACACACTTAACCTTTTGGCTAGTTTCTCGTTCCACCCTTACATGGAACTCCTTGAATACTTCGAGTAGTTCATCCTTTGATCTTAGTAAAGAGACCCAAACTTTCCTTGAATGCTCTTTAATAAATGTGCCAAAGTATAATACATCGCCAAGTGACCTTTTAGTCATGGAATATAGATCAGTATGCACCAACTCAAGAATATACTTTCTCCTCCTGGGTCGGCCATTTGTCTCAAATGTCACCCTATGTTGTTTGCTAGCCAAACAATCAGTACAAGGCTCAAGCGATTTGCCTTTTAATCGACGATGAGCTCATTTCTAGCAAGGATCTACAATCCTTTTGCACTGACATGCCCAAGCCTCCTGTGCCACAACGCCAAATTTGAGTTGTCTTA
>JACYFF010031958.1:30432149-30498643 GCA_017589665.1 Selenicereus undatus | reverse complement strand
TCTCCACCATTGTCAGCTTAACACACTTAACCTTTTGGCTAGTTTCTTGTTCCACCCTTGCATTGAACTCCTTGAATACTTCGAGTAGTTTATCCTTTGATCTTAGTAAAGAGACCCAAACTTTCCTTGAATGCACCCTAACATTGGTGCCAAAGTATAATGCTTCGCCAAGTAACCTTTCAGTCATGGAACATACATTAGTGTGCACTAGCTCAAGAACGTGCTTTCTCCTCCTGGGTCAGCCATTTCTCTTAAATGTCACCCTGTGTTGTTTGCCAGCCAAACAATCAGTACAAGGCTTAAACGATTTACGTTGGAAATCAACGATGAGCTCTTTTCTAGCATGGACCTGTAATCCTTTCTTACTAATGTGCGCAAGCCTCTTGTGCCACAACTTCAAATTTGAGTTGTCCTGCACAACATTAATTTCCCCTTTGTACAATTTCCCTTACATAACATACAAGGAACCTTCCTTTACACCTCTGGCAAATATCAAGCTCCTTTTTGTGAGCTTCCATTTTCCACAAACAAAGTGGTTTACCAGACCGGCATCATTAAGGTTGCCGGCTGTTATAAGATTTAGGCGTATGTTTGGAACATAACTGACATCTTTTACGACTAACTTGCACCCAGTGTTAATTGTCATGACAATGTCACCTATACCAACGATTTTTCTTGAAACTCAGTTTCCCATCTTCACAACGCCAAAATCACCGTTTTGGTGGGATGAAAAACAACTCCTATGTGGAGTGACATGGAAAGAGGCTCTCGAGTCAACAATCCAAGAACAATCAAAACGGGGTAAATCAATAGAATTTTCTTCTCCAATGAGGAACACCACAATGTGATCTTGTGATACAATAGCAGTAATGATCTTCGCTTCTCTTTTGTGTTCATTCTGATCTAGTTTCACTTTTTCGGCCTTCTGATCTCTCTTGAAATTTCGACAATTAGATTTCCTATGGCTCGACTTGCTGCAATAGTGGAAAACTAGTTTGGAGCAAGATTTGGATCTCCCCCTGGACTTTCCTCGTCCATTGTTTCTTCTATGTGTCTTATTTCTACCACAGTTCTCAGGGATAATGGCTTCGAATTGCACCGAAATACCTCTTTATGGCTTCTTCATTTAGGAAGCTATCAGGGACGGCATCCATTGTTAGTTTCCCTCCGGGGTGGAGTCACTCAAACTAACTACCAATGTGTCCTAACTCTTAGGAAGTGAGCTGAGAAGCAGTAATGCCTGCATCTCGTCATCAAGCTTCTTGTCAGCCTTCGCTAACTGATTTATGAGACCCTTGAAAGTATTCAAGTGCACAATCATATTTTGACCACCCTTGTGTTCCAACTTCACCAATCATCTCGCAAGAAGAGATTTGTTGAAGGGAGTATTCCTTGGATCAAGGACTCAATGTGTTTCTAAAGTTTATATGCGTTGTCAAAGGTTGACATACGCCCAAACAAACTCCTATCAATGTACTTCCTGAAGGTGGCTATAGCTTTGCAATTTAGCGCGTTCCACTTGTTTGCTTCTTTAGCCATTGGCATATTTCCATTTTGAATGGGCTTAACAAGGTCTTTGCAAATTAAGTAGTCTTGCATCATGGACGTCAAGTAGGAGTATTGTAAGTTTGACCATGTCATTCTCGTACGTGACTGCACCCTCCATCTTGAATTACACAAGAATGTGGCTGCTCAATCTGAGCTTTGATACCACTGTTGGCAAAGGTAGGGTCAATCCAGTAGAAGCGGACTGTTTTCGCTTTTTGTATAATTTAAGATGGGCAATAAAAATTTTGAAAATATAGCATATGGAGACTCAGGAATTTTATGTGAAAATCGTCCAAGACGAAGGAAAAAACCATGGGACCGTAGGTTCAAAAAATGCTTCCACTGTTTAAAATAGTAGGATTACAAATTATTTGCTCTAATAATTAGAGGGTACACTCAATATCTCACCCTCTCAGAATGGAATGCAAAATTATTCTCACCAAATTTTAGAGGAATTCCTTCACCTATTTTTGATGGTATACGCTCACTAACTAGTATTATTTTACTAGTTAGTATTTCTCTATTTTTTGTGGGATGCCTTCTAATCATCCGAAGCCCCCATTTTATAGGGAATCAAGACCCTTAGCTATGCTTAGGAAGTCAACAATTTGCTTTGCAAATGCAACACGAAGTCCACCACAATCTTTGCTTTTCAATTACCATTAACTGTAATGGTAGAAGAATGTGGTGTACATATTAAATGACTTGGTAATTTTTTCTTCAACTATGCTTAAGCATAGCTTACAAAACAAGACTTCACCTTCTGATCCCAATCGATGCAACAACAAGGTGATTTGGTGATTTTTTTTTAATTCAGGTATAGGTCCCACCAATTGTGGAGGCAACTCAACAAATCTCCCCCTTCCCGACTTAATTGGGAAGCACCACACTGGCACCTTTGCAACATTTTTCGGAGTTCTTAGTTGGTATCACCTTGGACATTATGCCTGACCAATTTTCATTTGTATGGACTTTTTCAAGCTGTAAGAGTTTATCTTCCAACACCTCCCATATCTAGTAATAGCTAACATCAATATGTTTTGAACAGGAGTGAAACGTGGAGTTTTAGGCTATATGCATAGCACTCTGGTTATCACATTGCAATCGATACTTTTCTCGCTCATAACCCAATTTGAGTAGGAAAATTTTCATCCATAGAATCTCCTTACAAGCTTAAGTGGCTAGAATATATTCGACTTCGGTGGTCGACAGAGCCATACATTTTTTGAGATTATACTACTAAGATTTAGTTCCCCCTGTAAAGTAGTCAGGTAACCTAATGTCGACTTTCTGGAGTTAATGTCACCGGCTATATCATCATCTGTGTAAGCCTGTAACACAGGTTTTCCTTTGCCAAAGTACAAGAATTTTGTACATGTCCCCCCTAAGATATCGTAGTATCCATTCCACTGCTTACTAATGCTATTTCCCTGCATTCATTAAGAACCGGCTTACGACACCCATAGCGTAAGCAATATCGGGCCTGATACATATCATGGCATACATGAGATTGCCAACAGCAAAAGAATATGGGACATTTTTCATCTCTGCCTTTTCATTCTCACTTGTTGGACTTTGCTCAGTGCTCAGCTTGAAATGGGCAGCAAGTGGCATACTAATAGACTTGGCTTTATGGATGTTGAATCTTTTTATCAACTTTTCAATGTATATCTCTGACATAGACATAATAATCTCTTGGATTGATCACGAGTTATTTTCATCCCAAGGATTTGTTTTGCCGGTACCAAATCTTTCATGCTAAATGACTTGCTCAACGTTTTCTTCAGGGTAAAAATTTTCTTTCAATCATGCCCAACGATTAGCATGTCATCGACATAAAGCAGCAAAATGATGGAATTACTATGGCCATATCTCTTAACAAAGACACAGTGATCTGTGAGTGTCTTCTTGAAATCATGCTCGGCCATAAAAGAATCAAATTCCTTGTACCATTATCGTGGCGCTTGTTTAAGACCATATAGGCTCTTTTTCATTTCACACACCAAATTTTCTTTGCCTGCAACTTCGAATCCTTCAGGTTGCTCCATATAAATTTCCTCCTCTAGGTCACCATGTAGAAATTTCGTCTTCACATTGGGTTGCTCAATCTCCAAATCTAGATTGGCAGCCAGACTAAGAACAACTCAGATGGATGAAATCTTTACCACCGGAGAGAATGTTTCTTTAAAATCAATCCCTCTCTTTTGACTAGACCCCTTAACCAGTAACCGAGCTTTGTACCTCAGGCTTGGGTTCTTTTCTTCAGCCTTGAGCTTATATATCCATTTGTTTTTCAAGGCTCATCTTTTGTTGGGCAACTCAACAAGATCATACGTATGATTCACATGTAAGGACTGCATTTCTTATCGCATGGCTTTTGCCCATTCTGCTTTGTGATTGTCAATCATTACTTCTCCATAACTCCGATGCTCTCCCTCAGTTGGAAGAGTTGTGAACTCATCTTGATTATATCTTGTGGGTGGTTGACTTTCTCTAGTGGATCGTCTCAACTTAGGCTCTTCTTGAACTTGTGATTGAGCATATTGCAAGTCAGACTCGTTCAAATCTTCACTTTCATCAATATTGGAGGAAGAGACATGATCTTCATTTGTGCCAGCTTCGATATTTTCTTCAACTGAGTCATCCTGGAGATTACCAGGTATCACCCCAATCAGGATTTGAACTTCTATTGACCTTTAACTTACATTTCTCTTTTTTTTTGCATCTTCAAGTGTTTAGTCCTCCAAGAATACAACTTCTCGGTTTCTAACAATCTTTCTGTTTTGCCGGATCCCAGAGTCGGTAGCCAAATTCATCTCTTGGAGATCCAAGGTAGGTGCACTCTTTTATCTTTAAGTCAAATTTGGCTCTTTCGTCCTTAGGGTTTTTTACGAACACTCGACACTTGAACACCTTTAAGGGGTTGTAAGAGACCTTGCTCCCGGACAAACTTCATCTAGGATAACTCCATCTAATAGAGCTGATAATAAAAGATTGATAATTTTAACAACTGTCTTCACGGCTTAGCCACAGAAATTTTTTGGAAGTTTAGCATGTGAAAGTGTACATCGAACTCTTTCATCAATGGCTATATTCATTCTCTTAGCTAAACCATTAAACTGCGATGTTTTTGGTGGTGTCTTCTCAAGTCTGATGCTATGCAACCTGTAGTATGCTTTGAATGGACCAGTACATTATCTAACATTGTCAACTTAACACACTTAAACTTTTGGCCAGCTTCTCATTCAAAACTTACATGGGACTCCTTGAAAGGTTGGAGTACTTCGTCTTTTTATCTTAGTAAAGAGACCCAAACTTTCCTTGAATTCTCCTCAATAAAGGTGCCAAACTATAATACACCACCAAGTGACCTTTCAGTCATGGAACATATAGTAGTATGCACCAACTCAAGAATGTGTTTTCTCCTACTGGGTCAACCATTTCTCTTAAATGTCACCCTGTGTTGTTTCCCAGCCAAACAGTCTACACAAGGCTCAAGCAATTTGCCTTTTAAATAAGCGATGAGCTCTTTTCTAGCAAGGATCTGCAACCCTTTATCACTGATGTTCCCAAGCCTCTTGTGCCACAAATCCAAATTTAATTTGTCTTGTATAATATTAATTTCATCTTCGTACAATTTCCCTTGCATAACATACAAGGAACCTTGCTTTACACCTCTGGCAAATATCAAGCTCCCATTTGTGAGCTTCCATTTTCCACCACCAAAGTGGTTTACCAAACAAGCATCATCAAGTTTGCTGGCTAATATAAGATTTAGGCACATGCCTGGAACATAACTCACATCTTTTAGCACTGGCTTTCATCCAGTGTTGATTATCATGGCAATATCACCTATGCCAATAATTTTGCTTGAAACATAGTTTCCCATCTTGATAGCACCAAAATCACCATTTTGGTAGGATGTGAAATAATTCCCATGTGGAGTAACATGGACAGAGGCTCTCAAATCAAGAATCCAGGAACAATCACCACATGCCAAATTAACATAATTTTCTTCAAAATGTGATCTTGTGATGCAATAGCAGTAATGCCCTTCTCTTCTCTTTTGTGTTCATTCTGATCTGGTTTCACTTTTCCTGCCTTCTGATCTGTCCTGCAATTTCGACAATCAGATTTCTTATGGGTTGACTTGCTATAATAGTAGCAAACTAGTCTGGCGCAAGATTTCGATCTCCCCTGGACTTTCCTTGTCAATTATTTCTACCTTGATTCTCATTTCTGCCAGGGTTCTCAGGAACATTGGCTTCAAACTGCACCAAAATTCCTATTTCTTTTCTTTTGGCTTCTTCATTTAGGAGGCTATCAGTGACGGTCTCTATTGTCAGTTTCCCTCCTAGGGCGGAGTTACTCAAAGTCACTACCAATGTGTCCCAACTCTAAGGACGCGGGTTGAGAAGCAGTAATGCCTCAATCTCATCATCAAGCTTCATGTTGGCCTTCATTAACTGATTTACGAGCCCCTTGAAATTATTCAAGTGCTCAATCATATGTTGACCATTCTGGTGTTCCAACTTCACCAACCGTCTCACAAGAAGAGATTTGTTACATGGAGTATTCTTTTGGATCAAGGACTCAAGGTGTTTCGACTGTTTGTATGCATTATTAAAGGTTGACATATGCTCAAACAAACTCCGGTTAATGTACTTCCGGATGGTTGCTACAGCTTTGCGAGTTAGCATGTTCCACTCGTTTACATTTTTACCCATTGGCATATTTTCATTTTGAATAGGCTCAACAAGGTCATTGCAAATTAAGTGGTCTTCCATCATGAACTTCCAGTAGTAGTAGTTATCTACTGTAAGTTTGACCATGTCACTCTCGTAAGTGACAGCACCCTCCATCTTGAATTACGCAAGAATGTGGCTACTCAATTTGAGATTTGATACCACTGTTGGCAAAGGTCGGGTCAATGTAGTAGAAGCGAACCCTTTTTCCTTTTTGTATAATTTAAGATGGGCAGCAAAAATTTGAAAATATAGCATATGGAGACTCAAGAATTTTTACGTGGAAAACCCTCCAAGATGAAAGGAAAAACCACGGGACCGTAGGTTCGAAAAATACTTTCACTATTTGAAATATTAGGATTACAAATTATCTCCTCTAATAAACTGGAGAGTACACTCAAGTTCTCACCCTCGCAGGATGGAATGCAAAATTACTCTCACCAAATTTTTGTGGGATTTCTTCAGCTATTTTTGATGGTATACACTCACTAACTAGTATTGATTTGCTAGATAGTATTTCTCTATTTTTGGTGGGATGCCTTCTATTCATCCGAAGCCCTCATTCTGTAGGGAGTCAACAATTTGCTTTCCAAATGCCATTAACTGTAATGGTAGAAGAATATGGTGTACATATTAAATGACTTGGTAATTTTTTCTTCACCTATGCTTAGGCATAGCTTGCAAAACAAGACTTCACCTTCTGATCCCAATCAGTGCAGCTACAAGATGATTTGGTCACTTTTTTAAAATTCATGTATGGGTCCCTCCAATTATGGAGGCAACCCAACAAATCACCCCCATCCCGACTTAATTGGGAAGCACCACAGTGGCACCTTTGTAACATTTTTTGAACTTGTTAGTCAGTATCACCTTGGACCTTATGTCTTACCAATTTTCATATGTATAGAGCTTTTCAAGCTGTAGGAGTTTATCTTCCAACACATCCCATATCTAGTAATAGCTAACATAAATATGTTTTGAACGGGAATGAAATGTGGAGTTTTGGGCTATATGTAGAGCACTCTAGCTATCACATCGTAAAAGATTGTTTTTCTTGCTTATAACCTAATTTAAGTGGGAAATTTTTCATCCACAGAATCCCCTCATATGCTTTAGTGGCTGTAACATACTCAACTTCGGTGGTCAACAAGGCCACACATTTTTGGAGATTATACTGCCATGATATTGCTCCCCCTGCAAAAGTATTTAGGTACCCTAATGTCTATTTTCTAGGGTCAATATCACCAGCTATATCAACATCTGTGTAACCCTCTAACATAGGTTTTCCTTTGCCAAAGCACAAGCATTTTGTAGATGTCCCTAAGATATTGTAATATCCATTTCACTGCTAAGTAATGCTCTTTCCCTGGATTCGTTAAGAGTCGACTCATGAAACCTATAGCATAAGCAATGTCGTGCCTTATACATATCATAAAATACATGAGACTGCCAACAATAGAAGAATATGGGACATCTTTCATCTCTACCTTTTGTTCTCACTTGTTGCACTTTGCTCTGTGCTCAACTTGGAATGGGCAGCAAGTGGCATACTAACAGACTTGGCTTTATGCATGTTGAATCTTTTTAGCAACTTTTCAATATATCCCTATGAGATAGACATAATAATCTCTTGGATCGATCTCGAGTTATTTTCATCCCAAGGATTTGTTTTGCTAATCCCAAATCTTTTATGGCAAATGACTAGCTCTGTGTTTTCTTCAGGGCAAAAACTTGCTTTTGGTCGTGTCCAACGATTATCATATCAACGACATAAAGCAATAAAATGATGAAATTACCGTGGCCATATCTCTCAACAAAGACACAGTGATCTGTGAGTGTCTTCTTGAAATCATGCTTAATCATAGAAGAATCAAATTCGAATCCTTTAGGTTGCTCCATCTAAATTTCGTCCTCTAGGTCATCATGTATAAATGCCATCTTGACATCGAGTTGCACAATCTCCAAATCTAGACTCGCAGTCAGATGAAGAACAACTCGGATGGATGACATCTTTACCACTGGAGAGAATATTTCTTCAAGATCAATCCTTCTCTTCTGATTAGACCCCTTAACTAGTAACGAAGCTTTATACCTCAGGCTGGGGTTATTCTCTTCAGCCTTGACCCTACATATCTATTTGTTTTCCAAGCCTCGTCTTCCATCGGGCAACTCAACAAGATCGTACGTATGATTCTCATGCTTCTCGTATGGCTTTTGCCTATTCTACTTTGTGATTGTCAATCATTTCTTCATCATAACTCTGAGGCTCTGCCTCATTTGTAAGAGTTATGAACTCATCCTGACTATATCTTGTGGACGATCACCTTTCTCTGGTGGATCATCTCAACTGAGGCTCTCCTTAAACTTCTAACTGAGCATATTGTAAGTCAGATTTGTCCAAATCTTCTCTTTCATCATTGTTGGAGGAAGAGACATGATCTTCATTTGTGCCAGCTTCAATATTTTCTTCGACTGAGTCATCCCCCTGATTACCAAGTATCATAGGGGACAAATCAAGATTAGAACTTCTAATGACCTTTAACTTAGGCTTCTCTTGTTTTGCGTCTTCAAGGGTCTTTCCTCTAGGAATACAACATCTCACCTTCCAACAATCTTTCTGTTTGCTGGATCCCTGAGTCGGTTACCAAATTCATCTCTTGGAGATCAAAGGTAGATGCACTCCTTTGTCTTTGAGTCAAGTTTGGCCCTTTTGTCCTTAGGGATGTGGACGAATGCTCAACATCCGAACGCTTTTAAGCGGTTGTGAGAGACCTTCCTTCCCGACCAAACTTCCTCTAGGATATCTCCATCTAAAGGAACTGATGGTGAAAGATTGATAATTTAGACTGCAGTGTTCACAGCTTCACCCCGGAAAGATTTTAGGAGTTTAGCGCGTGAAATTGTACAGCAAACTCTTTCTTTGATGGTTCCATTCATTCTCCCAACTAAACCATTCAACTGTGGTGTTTTTGATGGCATCTTCTCGAGTTTGATGCCATGCAACTTACAGTATGCTGCGAATGGACCACAACATTCTCCAGCATTGTCAACTCGCACACACTTAAACTTTTGGCCAGTTTCTCGTTCCACCCCTGCATGGAATTCCTTCAAAGCTTTGAGTACTTCATCTTTTAATCTCAGTAAAGAGACCCAAACTTTCCTTAAATGGTTCTCAATAAAGGTGACAAAGTATAATACACCGCCAAGTGACCTTTTAGTCACGGAACGTACATCAGTATGCACCAACTCAAGAATGTGCTTTCTGCTACTGACCATTCCTCTTAAATGTCACCCTGTGTTGTTTGCCAACCAAATGATCAGTACAAGGCTCAATCCATTTGCCTTTAGATCAGCAATGAGCCTTTTTCTAGCAAGGATCGACAATGCTTTCTCACTGATGTGCCCAAGCCTCTTGCGCCACAACTCAAAATTTGAGCTGTGATATACAATATTAATTTCCCCTTTGTACAGCTTCCCTTGCATGACATAGAAGGAAACTTCCTTTGCACCTCTGGCAAATATCAAGCTCCCATTTGTGAGCTTTGATTTTCCACCACCAAAGTGGTTTACCAGACCAGCATCATCATGTTTGTCGGCTGATATAAGATTTAGGTGCATGTTTGGAACATGACTCACATCTTTTAGCACTAGCTTGCATCTAGTGTTGATTGTAATGGCAATATCACCTATACCAACAATTTTGCTTGAAACTCAATTTCCCATCTTAACAACACCAAAATCACCATTTTGGTAGGATGAGAAATAATTCCTATGTTGAGTGACATGGAAAGAGGCTCTCAAGTCAACAATCCAGGAACAATCATCACAGGTCAAATTAATATAATTTTCTTCTCCAATGAGGAACACCTTAATATGATCTTAGGATGCAATAGCAGTAATGCTCTTCTCTTCTGTTTTGTTTTAATTTTGATCTGGTTTCACTTTTTCGGCCTTCTGATCTCTCTTGAAATTTCGACAATCAGATTTCTTATGGCCCGACTTGCTATGGTAGTAGCAAACGAGTTTGGAGAAAGATTTGGATCTCCCCCTGGACTTTCTTCGTCCATTGTTTCTCTCATGATTCTCATTTCTGCCACGGTTCTCAGGGACCCTGATTTCGGATTGCGCCAAAATACCTCTTTCTTTTTTTTTGGCTTCTCCATTTAGGAGGCTATCAGTAACGGTCTCCATTGTCAGTTTCCCTCTTGGGGTGGAGTTACTCAAAGTAACTACCAATGTGTCATAACTCTGAAGAAGTGAGCTGAGAAGCAATAATGCCTCCATCTTATCATCAAGCTTCATGTCCGCCTTTGTTAACTAATTTACGAGCCCCTTGAAATTATTCAAGTGCTCAATCATATTTTGACCATCCTTATATTCCAGCTTCACCAACCATCTCACAAGAAGAGATTTGTTAAGTGGAGTATTCTTTTGGATCAAGGACTCAAGGTGTTTCCAAAGTTTGAATGCATTGTCAAAGGTTGACATATGCACAAACAAACTCCGGTCAATGTACTTCTAGATGGGGGCTGCAGCTTTACGATTTAGCATGTTCCACTCGTTTGCTTTTTTACCCATCGGCATATTTCCATTTTGAATGGGCTAAACAAGGTCTTTGCAAATTAAGTGTTCTTCCATCATGAACTTCCAGTAGGAGTAGTTATCTACTGTATGTTTGACAATGTCATTCTCATACTTGACAACACCCTCTATCTTGAATTACACAACAATGTGACTACTTAATCTGAGCTTCGGTACCACTGTTAGGAAAATTGGGGTCAATGTAGGAGGAGCAGACTCTTTTCCCTCTTTGTATAATTTAAGATGGGCAATAAAAATTTTGTAAATATAACATATGGAGACTCTAAAATGTTTACATGGAAAACCTTACAAGACAAAGGGAACAACCACTGGACCGTTGTTATGGACATACTTCCACTATTTGAAATAGTAGGATTACAAATTATCCCCTCCAATAAACTGCAGGGTACACTCAGTATCTCACCCTCTGAGGATGGAATACTAAATTTTGTGTTCCCTCCATAATTGGTGGGACCCATACATGAATTAAAAAAATTCACCAAGGTCATCTTGTTGCTACACCGAATTGGATCAGAAGCTGAGGTCTTCTTTTGCTTCCTATGCCTAAGCATCGATGAGGGAAAAAATTACCAAGTCATTTAATATGTACACCACATTCTTCTACCATTACAATTAATGGTATTTGAAAAAGGACGATCGTAGGGGACTTTGTCTGGCATTTGCAAAGCAAATTGTTGACTTCCCAAGCATAGCCAAGGGTCATGACTCCCTATAAAATGGGGGCTTTAGATTATTAGCGAGGCATCCCACAAAACTAGAGAAATACTAACTAGTGAAATAATACTAGTTAGTGATTGTATACCATCAAAAACAGGTGAGGGAATTTCACCCAAATTTGGTGAGAGTAATTTTGTATTTCATCCTAATAGGGTGAGATATTGAGTATACCCTCTAATTTATTAGAGGAGATAATTTGTAATTCTACTATTTCAAATAGTGGAAGCATTTTTAGGACCTATGGTCTCGTGGTTTTTCTCTTCATCTTAGAGGGTTTTCCACGTAAAAATTCCTAAGTCTCCATATGCTATATTTTTAAATTTTTTATTCCCCGTCTTAAATTATATAAAGATGGAAAAGGTTCACTTTAGCTGTTGACCCGCCTTTCTTAATAGTGGTATTAGAGCTCATATTGAGAAGCCACATTCTTGTGTAATTCAAGATGGATGGTGATGTCACTTACGAGACTGGCATGGTCAAACTTACAGTAGATAACTACTCCTACTAGAAGTCCATGATAAAAGGTCACTTAATTTGCAAATACCCTGATGAGCCCATTCAAAATGAAAATAGGCCAATTGGTAAAAATGCAAATGAGTGGAACATGCTAAATTGCAAAGCTGTATCCAGCATCCGGAAGTACAGTGACCAAGGTTTGTTTGAGCATGCATCAACCTTTGACAATGCATACAAACTTTGGAAACACCCTGAGTCTTTGATCCAAAAGAAGACTCCATGTAACAAAGCTCTTCTTGTGAGAAGGTTGGCGAAGTTTGAATACAAGGATGGTCAAAACATGATTGAGCACTTGAATAATTCCAAGGGGCTCGTAAATCAATTAACGAAGGCCAACATGAAGCTTGATGACAAGATACATGCATTGTTGCTTCTCAACTCGCTTCTTGAGAGTTGTGATATATTGATAGTCACTTTGAGTAACTCCGCTCCAGCAGAAAAACTGACAATGGAGACCTTCACCTATAAAATGTGGGCTTCGGATGATTGGCAAGGCATCTTACAAAAAAATAGAGAAATACTAACAAGTAAAGTAATAATAGTTATTGAGTGTATACCATTAAAAATAGGTGAAGGAATTCCACCAAAATTTAGTGAGAGTAATTTTGTATACCATCCTGAGAAGGTAAGATATTGAGTGTACCCTCTAATTTATTAGAAGAGATAATTTGTAATCCTACTATTTCAACTAGTGGAAGTATTTTTCGGACCTAAAGTCCCATGGTTTTTCCCTTCGTTTTGGAGGGTTTTTCACATAAAAATTCATGAGTCTCCATAAGCTATACTTTCAAAATTTTTATTGCCCATCTTAAATTACACAAAGATGGAAAAGGGTTCGCTTCCGCTAGATTGACCCAACCTTTCTACACTTGTTGGCAACTCTGCTTCAAGTGAAAAATTCAAAGTTTGTGGATATTATTTAACGCAAATTTGTTCCATATTAATCTTTATTTTTTTTTGTTGTTTTTATATATATTGGTGCCAACTTGCGGAGAATCAAGGGTTAATATGGACTGACTACAAATGTGGGTCAAAAGTAGGACTTTATTCAAATTCCCGCACATGGAATTTTGCATGATTTGTAGCCATGTATTCTTGTTGTGTTGGTTTTGTAGTTCAATTTTAAAAGTAAATTCTATAATGCCTCTATCCCCCAACCCCCCCCCCCCCCAAAACACTCCCTCAGGAACATTGATATGTTTTTGTATTTGTTTTTGTGTTGCCTTGTTGGACTATATAAAAGATGTCGCTGAGTCTTGATTTAGAAACCAATAAGTATTTGGATTTTATCTAAGAATTAAGTGACAAAGCAAAGGATTCAAACAGAGTTTTCCATGGATGCCCTGCTCTTTCGTTGCAAGAGGAAGCGTATAACACCCTCAAAATTCCTAATTTCTTTTTTATTTACTGCCAATAACTTACGTGGCAGCGAAAAAGCCTAAGGGGTGTTACCGTTATATTGCCTGTTAAGGAATCAAGGCTAAGTATCGCATAAATCCTCTACTGAGTAACTTAATACCAAATTCAAAACACAACCTCAAATCTTGTTCATAACACACCAAATTTGCCCACATTTCAACAACGTTTATCCTAAAGCACAAGCAATCTGAGCCTTATTCATCGCAACCAGGATTCTTAGGTGTTGCATCCTTACTCTAAACTGAAGTCCCTTCTCCATGCTCATGAACTTCACATGGAAAAAAAGACTTTTAAAAGCATAAGATAAACTCTTTAAAGCCACCCCCAACCATCAAAAGACACACACAAATTCATTTAAAACCATTTTTAGGGGTGTGGAAGACACAGGTAGTTCAACTATAGCGTGAAAGGCAGCCTCCTAGTCTCAGCACCAGTCATACAACCATCTCAGTCACACCCACTTAGGTTTAAGGATAAAAGGGGCGAGTGACCTCAATAGGTTTCATGGCCTGCACTTGGTTTTAGTGTAGCCGCTTCACCATATCATGATCGATTGTCAATTTTGACGGTTGCCACTAACCTGGCCCACGTCCACCCACAAGGTGGCACATTTCCACTAACCCTGTATGCACTTTACCCAGGGAAGGCTACTAGCCTTTAAATGAGCAGGAGTAAACTCCCTTGTCTCTCCTAACCATTTCCTTTGTTCTTACACTTACAAGTAGATTCGATATTTAATTAGGACATAACCCATCCTAACCCATCATGATCCAAAAGCATGTCACAAGTACTTTCACATTGAAACATCAAAGATGCAAACTCAAACCTTGACAACAACGCCAATAAAAACACCCGAGTTCCATCACCCTTTAATCCAGAAAAATCCCCCAAACATCAATTGAAATACATTTTCACGATTCACTCACAAGACACATTTTCATGGGATATTTGGGGGAGGTAGGGCATGATCGTTACCTGTTACAACACGTAACCTAAGCTTGAGCTTGAAATGCTAATTTGGACCTTTACGATTTCCCAAAATAGTTTATGTTAGTATTAATTCCTTAACTCGACTTCTCGTACATCAAAATATACCTCAATAAATTCCCTAGGTCTCCTTTTACACCCAACTATCGATTTAGGCCCTCAATCATATTTTTAGGGTACTTTTAGATTATTTTCCAAAACGTTTGCCTCTGCTGTACATTTCCATATTACAACCAGATTACAAGCCTAACTTCTAGTCCCCATAACTTTTACTCCCGACATTGGATATTTAAGATCTAGCCCATTCTAAAAATGCCAATTTTCAAACTACAACTTTTATTTTATGCCCATTAGTAGATTCTATGTCTCACTGACCCAAAATTAACAAAAACTATAAACTATTCCAACAACTGTCAGGGTTGTGCAGTCTTTGTACAACGGCCATAACTTGGCGGTTTTAGCTCCAATTTACAAAATTCATAATTTTTCAATCAAAGAACACTAGATCTACCGTACCTAATTTGTTCATAATTTTTGGAGAGTCCAGTAATTACTAGTAAATTAATGAAGTCAGACTAAGTTTTGGGTGTAAAGAATGGTGTTTATACCATAATTTTTAGACTTGCTTTAATTCAATCCTGACTAGAACCCTTCCTTATCATGCATATGGTGTCTTCACCCAAAATTCTATTATTCCAAATCGTCAAAACAATCCATGTCGTAAAAAAGGATGAGTCTTTTACCTCGAAACGAATCATAGAGACAAAGAGGGGACTTTAGGTTGTATTATCCCTCCAACTAAGTGCTCCACTCTTAAATTTACAGAATATCATGAAAAAAATCATATTTAATGCCAAAATATCAAGGTTTTATGAAGAATTTCAATTAGAAAACTAACATGCTTGGCTAGGGCTTGCATGAAGCTTCATGACTTACCAATAAAAAGTGAGAGAGTGGGAGGAAGGCGACCAACAGTGGTGGCGATAGGGTGGTGCACCGATGGGGGAGGAGAGGGAGATAGAGAGAGCGCCAGGGGGGCTGCTGTGAGGAAGACAGAGGAGGGGAAAGGAAGAGAGAGGGAAAAAAAGGGTTTAAACATTAGGGCTTTTCTCCTCCCCTTGCCCTTCTTTTGTATTGTTATTTTCTTTCCCTTTTTTTTCCTGAGGGACTAGAGAGTTGAGAGATTAATGTTCCATCTCATAGGTTACCACAATCTTCTTGGTTTTAGTTGGCTGGATGGTATTGTTATTGATTTATATGACACAAGTTTGCTAGATATTGGGTTTGTTATGAGGCCTTCTACACTTGGAGATGCCATCAATTTTCTTGATGACATGAAAAAGGATCTCCTTAACTTAAAAGAGAAGGATGCTTTGAGCTCCTCATTAGTTGTGTTGCGTGTTCTGTTATGTGAGGCTGCCAAATTCCATGTACTATCATGTGCATTTGACGAAGTGTTCTAGTCTACTTTTGAAGTGCCTCTACGCACATGGATGGTGAAACTTATTACTACTTGGGAAAACCTTTCAAAGGAGCTTTTATCTTTGTATCATGTTAATAAGGATGATTGCTACTATTACTTAGCTGATGATATTGGCAGTGGTTGAGGCTCTGTCGAGAGAAGGTTGATTGGATTCAATTGTCAAGATTTTGCTTGGTTTTTCAGAATTTTACATGGAATGCTTCCTACTAGTGATGAAGAAATGATAGACAAGCTTATTAAAGGAGTGACGCTAGGGGAGATGTACTCAATTCTTATCTACATCAATGGTAGTAGATCTAGTTGTATCTATGGCACAATTAAAGTTACAAAGGCCACTATGAAAAAAAATGTATGATTTACTAGAGTGGTTAGACTGAGTGTGAGCACATTGGGTCTAATTATACATTAATATTGGAAGGCCCTAGTGATTTCAATGATGCTGACGATTGCATCGAAATGGAGTTAGATATAAAGGAGAGGAATACCGATCTTCAAATCTACAAAGCAACAATGCATTGGTCCAATAGCTTTGTCAGTTGTGATGATGATCTAGTTGATACACTCCTATTCTGTTCTTATTAGAGGTTAAAATAGCACAATACAATTTTCTACGCTGTGCTTCAAAAAGTAGGGCTTGGAACTGTTGAAGCAACCATGGTACGCAACGGTTTAGGAATTGCGATAGTTCTAAAGGCTTTATTTGTGTGAATGGAAGCTCGTAGTAATGCTTTTAAGCACTCAACTAAATTCGAGTGGAAATGCTACCAAACTCAGCTTTTTAAGAGGCTTGGCAATTATCAGCCCTCAGTACATCAGTGCAGACTAGATATGGGTGTGTAAATGGGGGAAAGTAGTAGACCTTACGGCTCCTTTGACACTATCCAGGTCTATGGTAGCTATACATGTCGATTACAAGGTCACAATTGAAGCAACATTGCGAAATAGTGTAGGTAACCAAGTAATAGCTAGTTCATTGGTCTTTGAGCCTCAAGAGGTTTGCATATCCGAAGGTGTTATTTGTTAAAATTAGCAAAGTCATATTTTTGGCTTTGAAATAAAATAGCCTATTACGTATATGAAAGCAAGAAAACAGCAAGAAAACAAGTTTCCTTTTTTTAGTTCAAAACTGTTTTTCTATAAATTATTACGTTTTCCATTGAAATTGATATCTCATTTTTAAAAGAGAGAGAAATACAAAGAAGTATAAGGATTTAGAGAGAAAATATTGTTTCCTCTATTTTTGTTCTTAATGCTGGTGTTCTCTCCTTATATATAGAAAACAGTTCTCATATCTCTTTGTATATTAATTCCTACATTTCTCAGTCCTATTTTAGTAGTGTGAGATACAGATTTTTGTAATCTTCGAAATACAACAATGATATTAGAGCGAGGTTAACTTATACTATTCAATATTATGGTGGCAAAATACGAGATGGAGAAGTTCAATGGGAGTAATTTCTCCCTTTGGAAATTGAAAATGAAGGCAGTATTGAGGAACGACCAATGCATAGCAGCAATTGAGGTCAGAGCTAAAGGATTAGCTAACGACAAATAGAAAGCGATCGATAACAATGCTATTGCTAATTTGCATCTAGCTTAGTAGATTCAGTCTTATCAAGTGTCTTAAAGAAAACAACTACTAAGGAAATCCGGGATGCACTTACCAGATTGTATGAGACAAAGTCGCACCATAATAAGATATTCTTGAAAAGAAAGTTTTATACTCTTCAAATTAGTGAATCCATGATGGTAACAGATCACATCAACAATCTAAATACGCTATTTTCAAAACTCACTGCGATAGATTATAATATCAAAGAAAACAAGCATGCAGAGCTTCTTCTTCAAAGTCTACCTGATTCATGCGACCAACTCATCATCAATTTGACAAACAATGTGTCTACAGACTTTCTAGACTTCAATGATGTTGTAGCCACTGTTCTAAAAGAGGAATCCAGGCACAAAAGTAATGAAGATAGATCGTACTCTTCACAATAAATAGAGGCATTATTGATGGCAAGAGGAAGATCCATGGAACACAACTCCAATGGGAGTCAAAATCCTAGGAGATCAAAGTCACAAAGCAAGAAAAATGTCAAATGTCACTATTGTGGCAAAAGAGGACATATTAAAAGGGATTGTTGGAATTATAAGAAGAGTATAGAAAAATCTTCCGAAATAACAACTTCTCAAGGATGTGTTGTTAGTACATTGGATGATGGAGAAATCTTATGTGCGAATGCATGAATAACTTCCAAAGCAAATTCACTCACCAATGTTTGGGTACTAGATTTATGAGCAACATGGCACATGACACCTCGACGGGATTGGTTTCACTTATATAAACCTATCCTTGAAGTATATGTGTTCATGGGAGATGATCATGCTTTGGAGATTTTTGGTATTGGCACCATCAAATTAATGATGCATGATGGAATTTTCTACACTATCTAAGAGGTGCACTCATACCTCTTCCAAACTATTCATGCTTTAAGGATATATGCTAAAATATGGAGATGCATATGTTGCTTCTACCAATGAAGAAGAATTAATGATAAAATAGCATTATAAACTAGGCCACATGATAGAATGTGGTATAAAGATTCTCACAAAATGTAATCTCCTCCCCAGACTCACATCGGTAAACTTATAGTTTTATGAGCATTGTGTTGTGAGTAAGTAGAGTACATTAAAGTTTGAAAGATTTATTACCAAGAGTAAACACATACTAGACTTAGTTTATTCGAATGTGTGGGAATCACCAATCATGTCCTTAGGAGGAGCAAAAATTTTTATGTCATTTATTGATGATTACTCTAGGAGAATATAGGTCTACCTAATCAAGAAGAAGTCACATGTGTTTCCAGTATTCAAGGAATTCAAAGCTCGAGTGGAACTTGAATCTGGAAAAAGAATTAAATGTGTGAGTACAAATAATGGAAAAGAATACATAGACAGTGATTTCCTAGCATTTTGCAAACAAGAAGGTATTCAAAGACAATTCATGATTGTCTACACACCTCAACAAAATGGTGTAGTTGAGCGAATGCATAGGACTTTCTCAGAAAGAACAAGAGCTATGTTGGGAACTATAAGACTGACCAAGTTTTTTTGGGCAGAAGCAGTCAAAACTGCCAGCTACATAATAAGTCGATCACCATCAACAACTATCGATGTAAGGACTCCAATGGTGATGTGGAACGAAAAGCCGATCAATTATTATGTCTTACATGTATTTGGATGTCCTGTGTATGTAATGTACAAATTCCAAGAAAGAACGAAATTGGATCCAAAATCTAAAAGATGCATATTCTTGGGTTATGCTAATGGTGTTAAGGGGTATCACCTGTGAGATCCCAACGCCCGCAAAGTTATTATTAATAGAAATGTTATATTTGTAGAAGGAGAACTACAAAATAAAGATGACAATACATCTAAAGAGACTACTACAGTACATATAGATGATAAGTCCAGAAAGAATGATTCCTTTGAAGTAGAGCCAGAGAGCGTCAATGATACAAAGCTTTGACGATCCAATCGTCAAACAAGGAAACCTTCATGGCACTCAGATTATGTTGTGGCCAGCCATGACGCGTATGACTTCAAACAGAATAGGCAGAGCCATCAACTTTTGAAAGGACATTGAATAGCCTAGATGCTTCTATGTAGATGACAGCAATGTAGGAAGAAATGGAAGACCTACATAGAAATAAGGCATGGGAACTTGTTCCACTTCCACACTGAGCAAAAGCCATCAGTAACAAATGGGTCTATAAGATCAAACGAGATTACAATGATCAAGTAGAAAGATATCGTGTGAGACTGGTGGCAAAAGGATATGCTCAGAAAGAAGGTATTAAATTTAACGAAATATTTTCTCCAGTTGTTATACTTATAACTATAAGAGTAGTTCTCGTTATGTGTGCTACATTTGATTTACATCTAGAATAGTTGGATGTAATGACAACTTTTCTTCATGGAGAATGTTGAGTTATTATATTTAAGTTTTGATGATAACAAATCCAAGTGTAAAAATGTGTCCAAGTAATGTTGCTCCAAACATGATCTGCAAACAGGCCTAACTGGTATTTGTAATCTTTACTGTGTTAACTGGTTTGCTACATGTGAGAACAAGTCCTTAAAACAGGTTTTAAATTGGTGATTCTACATTAAGTCAAGAACGCCATCTCACAGTTGGTTGTAAGGCATGTTCACCGCAGCTCTTCTAGCAATGCAAAGAACAACTCCAGCAAACAAGGCAGTCTTGGTGTTCACAGCAGCTCTACAAGTCTTGGACAAGATGACTGGTTCAAAACAAAAAGTCTTGGGTATATAGGTTTTATTTATTTATTTAGACTTTTGTTAATATGCCAATATTGAAAACATCATTTTAAACACCTCTTGAATCGGCAGTTGCGCTAAGCGCTTCAGAACACCAGTTGCGAACAACCCTGCAACCAGGGTGCCTAGGGTGTTTCTGAACAGAAATGACTATGCTCGATTATTTTGGAAAATTTATTTCGGCTGGCCAAAAGCTCTAAAATACTTTCTTAAAATCCCAGGATAGGATATTTTTGAGATACGAGTTATTATGGGAGATTTGCCAAAATTGTGTTGCTAAATATTTTCCAAAACCAAAAGATCTTTATCACCGATATTTTAGGAAGTGATTTATTCAAATTTCAAAGTTGAGATTTCTGGTTCTTTATTTGAAATTCTCCACGGCTATTTCAAACGAGAGGATAAGTTTTTATCTTTTAGAAACAAATCCCTTTTATTTTGGATATTTCTTATCCACTAGCCGTTTGAAAAATCCTTTGCTTGGAAATCTCCTTTGATACCATACTTGGCAGATTCTCAGCAACTTCCTTGATTTCTTTACCGTTGGTTTTCTTGGTTAAAAGCTTAGCTCTTCTCTCCCATTTGGTAGACACAACAGACATTGAGAAAACACAGTGTGGTAAAAAGAAAAATTTCTGAAAACCCGATTTCTACTCAAAAGTAAGAAAAGATTTCTTGAGCTTCAATTCGCAAAGAAAACCATGACAAGCTGTGTTAAATTGAGTTTTCAAACCATTGGCATAATAGGATCTTCATTTGTACCTTACATCTGCTTAGTGAGAAGCACCCCAGTAAGGTGTTTTTGACCTTGATCTCAGATCAGTCAAAAGTGAGTGAGTGTGTCCTAGTCGTGTGGACTTTGGACGTGTCCAATCTGGTGAGATTTGGACGTGGTGTAATCTGCCTTGAGAAGGAGATTACGTGGTTGCAAGGTTGTAACAAGGTGTGTTACAATTGTAACGTGTTAAGCCCGGTTTAGTGAAGTGGTTAAATCCTACACGAGGTAGGTCGTGGTTTTTCACACCTCAGTTGGGCTAGAGGTGTTTTCCACGTGAAAATTATGTGTGCTTTAATTTCCGCATCTATCTTGATAATTTTCGCTCTTGCTACATCTGAAAACACCCTCTGCAAACAAGTCACAGAGGTGTTTGTCATATATAACGCGAAAAACAGACACCACAATTCACCCCCCCTCTTGTGGTAGGATACTCTAAGATCTAACAGAGAACTTGAATAAGAGATATACAGGCTCCAACAAAAAGGATTTAAAGAAAAATAAAAAGAAAACTTGGTTTGCAGGTTAACCAAATCTCGATACGGTCTAAAGCAGGCGCCAAGGTATTAGTACAAGAGATTTGATTCCTTCATTATTAGCCTTAGATATAATAGACTTAACTCAGACCTTTGTCCGCATTACAAGAGGTTTGAGGACAATGATTTCATCATTTTATTGTTGTATGTGGATGACATGTTGGTTATAAGCCCCAACAAATATCGAGTCCAAGAATTAAAGGCACAATTTGTTAGGGAGTTTGATATGAAGGATCTAGGACCAACAAACAAGATTTTAGGGATGTAAATACACCAAGATAGAAACGCTAGGAAGATATAGCTTTCCCAAAAGAATTGCGTGAATAAAATCTTGCGACGCTGCAATATGTAAGATTGCAAGCCAATTTCTACCCCAGTTCCTATCAATTGTAAATTGTCCTCAAGTATGAGCCCTAGCAGCAAAGTTGAAAGGATAGAAATGTCTCGAGTGTTGTATGCATCAGCAGCAGGAAGCCTAATGTTGCCATAATCTGTACAAGACTCGATATTGCTCAAGTAGTAGGAGTGGTAAGTATATTTATGGCAAATCCTTATCAAGAGCATTGGAATGGTATGAAGAGGATCCTTAGATACATTAAAGGGACATCAGATGAAACATTGTGTTTTAGAGGATTGAAATTTTTTTCCAATGGATATGTCAACTCAGATTTTGCAGCTGACCTTTACAAAAGAAAATCTACTACAGGTTATGCGTTTACTCTTGCAGGTGGTGCGGTAAATTGGGTATCAAAGCTACAAACTGCTGTAGCATTGTCTACTACAGAAGTTGAATACATGGCAGCCACCGAAGCTTGCAAGGCAGCAATTTGGATAAAAAGATTAATGGAAGAACTTGGAGACACACAACAAAAGATGCTTGTATACTCCAATAGTCAAAGTGATTTGCATATTGCTAGAAATCCAAGTTCTCATTCGAGGACTAAACACATTGATGTTCAATATCATTTTGTTCGAGAAGTAGTAAAGGAAGGAAGTGCAAATAAGCAAAAGACTCACATATGAGATAATTTGGCAGACATTATGATGAAGCCCGTTAATACTGATAAGTTTGTATTGTGCACGTCATCCTATGGCTTATCACACATGTAAGCAGCATAAGGCTCACCAAAAAGATCACTTTAAGTGGGAGATTGTTAAAATAGTGAAGTCATATTTTTGGCTTTGAAATCAAATAGCATATTACGTTTATAGAAGCAAGAAAACACCAGGAAAACAAGTTTCCTTTTCTTACTTGAAATTTTTTTATATAAATTGTTATGTTCTCCATTGTAATTGATATCGTATTTATAAAAGAGAGAGAAATACAAAGAAGCATAAGGATTTAGCGAGAAAATATTTTTTCTCCTATTATTACTCCTCATGCCGGTATTCTCTCCTTATATATAGAAAGCAGTTGCCATTTCTCTTTATATATCAATTCCTAAATTTCTTAATCCTATTTTAGTTGTGTGAGATACAGATTTCTGTAATCTTCCCAATATAACATTATTAGACTACCTAACAATTCTTACTATCTCCAACTAAGAGTGTCAAGGAAGTATTCTCTTATGCTTAACTCAAATCCATGGTTGTACACTCAGAAATGGCTTTCTTTAAAATGTCTTATTTAGCTAAGCTTTAGGTATCCTTGGTTAGCAAATCTCCATGCAATCAATTTAATTCTCATCTGAGTGGTTGGGCCACAATTCACTCCCCATCCTCCTTTTCTCCTTTCATCAATTTGTGCTGCTCAATTGGTCCATTGTCTTGCCGAGGGCGGAATTATGTGGTCGCAAGGGGTGTTAATTGACACCTAACTTTTTGGGGAAAAAAATTTTAAATGTTGGAATTTATAGGAAAAAAGAAACCATCTATATACATTATTTAGTTTACATGTATAACAGGAAGTGTGCATTGCCCAACTAGTGTGAGGCTTGCCTATTTGTTGGAAGGTCCTGTATTGAAATCTTAGTAACAGTACTTGTGTGGGGTTTTTTTTATATAGATATATAATACCATCTATATATTTTCTAGTTTGGTTATATGGCAACAAGCATGTAGTGCTTGCTTGATGTAAGGTGCTTGGATTTTCCTTAAGTTGGGTTGGTTGTATGTTCAAGCCTTGGTAACAACAAATTGAGTGACTTTTTTAAAATTAAGATACATAATGTTTTTACTATTGTGTTGACATTAACATAGAAAGAGAATAGTATAAAAAGCTTTATCTCCAGAGGCAAAATCAAGGGCAAAGATATTTCTTTTTAAATTTATAATTATGTGTTTCAAACTATTGTATCTACTTTAGCGATTATAGTCAAATTTGTGTCTAACAAATATGTTAACTGTTGAAACCATTATTATGTTTTGATGATAACAAACCTAAAGCAATGTTGCTCCAAACAAGATGTTTTCAACATGTGCTTTAACTTGTTGATTGTTGAGAACAAGTCCTGAGAACATGTTTTCAACAATGTGCTGAGAACATGTTTTCAACAATGCGCATTAACCTGTTTGTTGAATGTTGAGAACACGCCTTGAGAACAGGTCTCATACCTAATGGTTCACTCTCAAGATCACCACCTCCACGAGATGATTGAGTTGATCGTACGAGAAGCAATTCATGAACTCTAGCAAGACAAAGAACAATCCCAGCAAACAAGGTGACCTTGGTGTTCACGGCATCTATACAGATCTTGGACAAGATGACTAGTTTAAAACAAGAAGTCTGGGGTATATAGATTTTATTTATTTAGACTCTTGTTAATATGCCAATACTGAAAACACCTTATAAAACACCTCTTGAATCGGTGTTTGTGCTAAACGCTTCAGAACACCAGTTGCGAACAACCCTGTGAACAGGGTGCCTAGGGTGTTTCTGACCTAAACTGGCCTTACCCGGTTATCCTTGAAAACTTATTTTCGGTTGGCCAAGATCTCCAGAATAATTCCTTAAACTCAAGATTGCTATTTTCTTGGAAAGGATAATTCTTGAAAATATTATGGGAGATTGCAAAACCTATTTTTGGAAAACTTTTAAATCGAAATGTTATCTCTTTCTCTCTTTCTCATCTCTTGGAAAGCTTTTCAAAATTCCTTCACAAGATTTTCCACGGTTATTATGGCTAAAAATAATCTTCTTAGAATGCTATAATTTTGGGAAGATTTTCTTGAAGAGCCGTTGGGATTTTTATTTGAAAAAGAAAATCATCTTTACCAAACTTAGTTGATTTTCTCTCCTCTCTCCCTGGTTTTTACCGTTGGTTTTTGAGCATAAAAAGGGAGAAGCATTTGAGATGAAAACACACGGACATAGACTGACACAAAGGAAAACACAAAAAGGAGAGAACACAACACAAAACGAGATTCAAAAAGGAGGTTTTCTAGAAAAATAAAAGTGCTTTGAGCTATTCTTGAGAAAAGAGAAAACCGAGACAAGTTGTGTTAAAAGTGTGTTTTCAAGATATTGGCATAATAGGATCTTCATTTGTACCTTACATCTGCTTAGTGAGAAGCACCCCAGTAAGGTGTTTTTGACCTTGATCTCAGATCAGTCAAAAGTGAGTGAGTGTGTCCTAGTCGTGTGGACTTTGGACGTGTCCAATCTGGTGAGATTTGGACGTGGTGTAATCTGCCTTGAGAAGGAGATTACGTGGTTGCAAGGTTGTAACAAGGTGTGTTACAATTGTAACGTGTTAAGCCCGGTTTAGTGAAGTGGTTAAATCCTATACGAGGTAGGTCGTGGTTTTTCACACCTCAGTTGGGCTAGAGGTGTTTTCCACGTGAAAAATTGTGTGTGCTTTAATTTCCGCATCTATCTTGATAATTTTCGCTCTTGCTACATCTGAAAACACCCTCTACAAACAAGTCACAGAGGTGTTTGTCATATATAACGCGAAAATCAGACACCACAATTCACCCCCCCTCTTGTGGTAGGATACTCTAAGATCTAACATTAACACTATTTTGGAAGTAGTCAAATATGATTTAATTTTGATAAGCTTGTGAATAAAATCAAACTTGGAAGCTTGAAGATGAAATTTGAAAATTTTGGGATTTCTTGTAGGTTTAGTATAATATTATAGTTATGTTGTGTAATAAGAATTCACGGAGGAAAACGTATTAAAAAATTAGAGTGAAAATTAGACGATAGTGCATAGTATAGTTCGACACTCCAAGATTTAGACCCTGACTCCACCACTGCACCCTACAACTCCCTGTAAATGATACGATGTCTTATAGGTGAAAAACAAGTATAGACGTTCAAAAAATAAATAGCTACTTATTTGCCTTGATGTTTGTTTTGTTAAAAATGGAAGGGATGATTTATAGGAAAAAAAAAATGATCTCTTCTTTTTTGGCTGAATATAAAATTTGACTTATTTAATTAAATATAACTCGCCCCTTTTTTTTTATAATTGTGGTGTCCATGCAAAGGTATGACACGATTTTTCAGAATCTCATCTCATGCATTTGTAAACTGGATATTAATTAGTGGCATATTTGGATTTTAAAAGCACACACAAAGACAAAATCAAATTTTTGGCAAAATAAAATATTTAAAAAGCAAGTCACAAATGCAAGCCAATAGGAGAAGTTTCATGTAAAACTTAATAGCTATTGGAATAACGGGAGATGATTGGAAACCTAAGAGTCCCACAGTCGACAGTATCTCAAATAGACGTCAGGGATTGTTTTTTTCTTTTTTTACAACTTGCTTATGGATGCTTATTTGCTAAATGTTACTTAGTTGTTTTTTGCTAAATGGTGTTCAAAATTGTTAAACGATATTTTGTACAATTAGGAACTAATTTTACCTATACTATAATAGTTAGAAATTAAAGTTATAAATTTATCTAAATGTGTAGACACCAAACATAATTAATTATTATAAACTATAACTACACTTTTTTTTATCACTTCTACTCATGTATAGCTTGGAATCCTTCTAAGGTTTTGGTAAAATCCTTTGGAATCTCACGCATCCGATTTTTGGTTGTTGGCAATAATGTTCACGAGTTACAGGCTTGATATGTTGTGAAATCAGCCGAACTCAGCATCCGCTACTTAGCACCCCAAGCCAAGTGAAATTTCTGATCGTGTGGGTTTCAAGTGTGACAACCTAAATGAATTGGACGATAACAAAAGATAACGGTGCGGGTATAGTGATTTCCGCAAAACGATAATTATGGGAGTTACGGTAATTCCCATAATCTTGGTTGTACATGTGGCAATATTTAATCTCTACCGTTAATTTTTTTTTACGACATTAAATTTAATATTTTTAAATGATTAAACTTATGATAATTACTTGAAAAATTATTTTTCAAAGACATGTTTGGATTGTGAAAAATTCTACCTTTAATTCAACGAATGATCCAAGAAACATTAAAAGGAGCCAAAAAAAAAAATTAAATTATTTGACAGATGAAGCTCAAACAACCCTCCATAGTTTCTAGCCGTTAGCACCAAATTTTCTAGTAAGATACCGCCGAAGTTGATGTCTACCAGGTTATATCTAGTAGGTGATATTTCCGACGACTTCCTGCGCGCCCCAAACTAACGGCCTGGAAAAATGACCGAGAAGATAAATTTTTGCCAGGAAAAATGTGCACGTCGGAAAAAAAAATAAAATGTCGCCAGTAAGTAGCTCGGTCAGTCGTCAGATCTTGGGCAATGTCATCGTTGGTGATGGGTTGGGTGGCATATCGTTCAATGGGATGGAAGTTTGAAGGTTGCGAATGGGAGGATTGAAGGGCGTGTCGAGGCTTTATTCTACAACATCAATAATTATATACGAAGCAAAAGCATTAGTTTCAAGCAAAAACTTCATAGCCTAATGGTTGGGATCCTTAGATGGGGTAAAGAGGTCATAGGTTTGATCCTCAGTAGCCCCACCCTAAACGTTTTGCAGCCAATGTGAATATAAATGTTTTGGAAACTCCCTTTCGGCTAAAGAACATCTATTGAATGCTTTCCTTAACAAAATTAGTTTGAAAAGATTGTTCCTTTGGAATCCAAGAGTTTCTATACAATAAGAATTCCTTTCTTTGGGTGTGTTTGGTAGGGGAAAAAATCATTTTCCATGAAAAATATTTTCCCAAGGAAAATGATTTTCCACTTACATTTTCAGCTGTTTCGTAGAATGAAAAATCATTTTCTTTCCACTTCATTTTTTGCTATTTGATAGAATGAACCCCTCGTCCTCACTTTATTTCTTTTTACCATCAACCCCTTTCCCTGTTCACTAATCTTAGCCGACCCAGCCAACGAATTTTGTTTCTCTCTCCTCTTCAAAATCAAACCCAAAATATCAGTAAGAAATATACCCAGTAACAAACCCAGCAAAAGAGATAGTCAACATTAATGAATCTCAATTTTTTTACTATTCCCATGGATTACGCAGTTGACTTTAAATGATATTAAATCCAGATTAAAGAAAATGATGAATTGGGAGACGATGAGTGTCTCAGATTGCGAAGTTCTTCAAAAGGGCAACTGTAACAAGATCAGAGAATTCAAGAAATAATTACGGAGATTAACGATGGAAATCATCGATGAACATGATGAACATGAAGAAGATGAGAAGAATGAGAGACAAAATGAGAATGAAAATAGAGTGATTCTAGGCACAATTAAAAGAAAATAGAACGAGAGACAAAATTGGGCAACGAAAATTGAGCTTGGAAAATCGTTTTCCCTACCTTTTCAAGGGAAAACAATTTTCTTCAAATGGGGTAAAATGATTTTCCCCTGAAAATGATTTTCCCCTCCTTGTTTTACCAAACGACGTAAAATAGGAAAATTATTTTCCGGGAAAATGATTTTCCCCCCTACCAAACACACCCTTAACAGAAAATTGGTTTCCTGATTCTTGGGATTTTATGAAATTTGCATACTTCTCCATTGCAATTAGCTTCTCACAATCTCTATAAATTAAATAGTCAGCTAAGCTTAATTCATCACTATCGCATAACTCTCCACCCTCTCTATTCATATCATTGTGAGCAATCTCCAATGGCGGAGTTCAAGACGAATCATAATGATGATAATGTAAGTTTTTGTATTATAATGTTTATTTATTTCATCTTTTTTTTCTCTATTATCAATTGTTTTGCAATTCCCTTAGTATAGGGCAACACTGAATGCAATGAAATTTTCTTAGATGTAAATTTCATTGAAGCATATATCATTTGCTTCTAAAATTGACAGCTTCAACTAGTATAACTTTTTTTTATGTGTTTATGTGTTTGGGTGGCATATTTATTACATTGTTTTTAATTTTTTTCATCTTAGTTTAATTTTATATTTCAACACATGATGTATATTTATTTTATCTTTAATTGTATCGATTATATATTTTTTTAGATGTGTATCTAAGTGCTGCATGATTTTTAAAAAATTTATCAAATTATATATGATATTTTTAGTTAACTTGATTTTTCTTAACATTTACAATTATAGAATAGGGTTCCTATTTTGTTTTTTGATTTTGTTTTTATTAATGTTTACAATTTGTTCAGTGCGATCTTTACATTGAAGAAGAAGAAGAATATACAGATCAACATGATAAAATTTGAAAGATATACAAGTAACACCAGATGAAGAATGTCAACATCTTACCATGGAAGACATGACGAGATTTATATTCAAATCTCCTGACTTAGGCCACAAGTTCTATAAAAGATATGCTAAAATTCAGGGTTTCAAAGTTCTAAAGGATAGGATACCTAAAAGCAGAAGAGATGGACATCCAACTTCAACATCATTTAAATGTTCTAGAGAGGGTGTATGCCTAGTAAAACATGTTGACAATACTGACAAAGTGCGAAAAACGAAGGATGAAACACATTTTGGCTATAAAGCTGAAATATGATTCAAGTGAAGTATGTTGACTTTGAGAGTCACATATTGATTTTGATGATAACAAACAATATTATTAGTATTATGTATGAAATGAGGAAATGACTATACTTTATATCTTATTGTCCTATTTCATATATAATACTTATGGTCGGTCCAATATATTTTTACTAATATTGAAATACATGTTTTGGACCAACTTATAAGCTTCACATATATTGTGGACCAACTTATAAGCTTCACATATATTGTGGACCAACATTTACATGATAAGTTACATGCATTAATTGGGACATGGAACATTGGAAATTATATGCCATTATAGATACAACTTGTGGAGAAATTCTAATATAAGAAAATGTGATATATGATGGCATGATGGTCTTCATTTATATGTTGGCCTAATGCTAGAGACTATGCGAAGGTTTTCATGACATGATTTGGATATCATATTTTGGGTTGATGTGATTATGGATGTGACTTAGGCTAATTGATTTGATTGGATATGATGTGGATTTTATCTTATGGATTAATATTGGACAGTGAAAAAATAAAGATAAAATCTCATGAGAAATATCTTGTATATTTGTTGATGAGGTTTATTTTATCAAGAATTTTCTTAATTGATATGACATAATATTCAACTTATATTTGATTGGCCAAAGATATTATATAGTTTATTTGAAGATATTATATGATATAGCATCATATAGATTTTATATTATGTAAGAGATTGATGTTGAAAAAAATATTTGATTATCCATGAAATATCCTTAGATTGATTGAGATAATCAATAATTGATATGATGATAAAATCTTTAAGATTGTTCCTTGGTTAGTAAAGTTTGAATTTGAATTTGAATTTGAATCTTAAAATCCAAATCAAGCATCATTTTGGATATATTATAGGTGATATTATTAACATCTTGGGAATGTGGATGCAGATTTATTTGTGCGGTAAATAAAGCATGGTTCTAAGACTTCGAAAGGAAGTTCAAGGCTGTGAAAATACAAGATTTCATTCAAGCAAATCAAAAGTTTCCATGATTAAGAGATCAACACAACAACTAGTTGGTCATCTTTGGTTATATATGTAAGGAGTTGAAGTAAGCCCAAGGCAGAACAACAATTAGAAATTCACAAGCTACACTTGTAAATACAAGAGAAGAAAAAAATTGAGATAATACTTTTAGCTTGAACTTGCATATTGATTTAATCATTACTTATACTCATCGAGGATAACTTACTGTGAGGGAATCCTATAACAAACAAGTTAGGGAGAACTTGCAGGGGTAACTAAGTATTGAGTGAGCAATACTTAGTGAGTGACTCAACTTAAGGTACTTAGTTGAGTGGCCGATTAAGAGAGAGGTTCTCACAATTGAGTAGTTGATCTTCAAACTGTTCAACATAGTCTTTGTCGAGTCAGGAACTCGAGCATGTAACTTGTTAAGTGAATAAGAAGTGGAGCGGTTCAAATCCTAAAGAAAGAAGAGCCTTAGACGGTGACTAACCCTGTTGGAAGGGCCAACATTGTAAAAATATTGTGTTTTGTCCCACTATTATTTCTGCATTTAATTTTTCTAATTGCTCTAATTTTTATGATCACCCTATTCACCCCCCCTCTAGACTGATTTGACTAGCTTAATTGAACTTTCAATTGGTGTCTGTAGAGTAGGTGGTATAATTTTGAGACTTAACCGTCTATAGCTAGATCCTATGGAAAGTCTATCAAGTGCCTTTATTAATTTTCCTCCGTTTTTAATGGTACCGAGTTTTCTCTTCAGAGGTGTAGGATAAAGTCTTACGTCGTATCAATTGACTTTGATCTGTGGTCTTACGTCGTATCAATTGACTTTGATCTATGGGACATTATTGCAGATAGTCTTTTTATTTCCACATGGATCAAAAATGATGGTTCCACCATCATCAAGCCAAAAGAAAATTTGAATCAAGATGAGAAAGAAAGACTTAAGAAAAATGCAATGGCTTTATGTATTTTACAATGTTCTTTACATAAAGATATTTTTAACCATGTTTGTTGTTGTGAGACAACCAATTAATTATTGGAAAAACTTTTCCTTCTGTACAAAGATAATAGTGAAGAAAATCTCATTTTGTCAAAAATGGAGAATGTGCTTGACAATTGCAATGATGAAAAAGAGATCAATCATCTTTGCTTAATGGCACGTGAACAAGTTATGGATCCAAATTCAAGTGATGATGATGATGATGATGATGATGATGGAAGCATAAGTAAAGAAGCAGAAGAGGAAGAGTAGCAAGTTCCAGATGAGGTATATCATGGATTAAACAAGTGCCCAAAATGCAAGGTAATAAAATTATTTCTCTATTTTCTCCACCAACTACAAAGATATAGTTCTAAAATTAAAAGTTTAAAGAAAATCATATTTGATTTTTCTCGAGAAAATATTGAATTGTAAAGATCAAATGACTTCTTGTCAAATGATTTAAATATAGTTCAAGAAAAATATGTCCATCTTCAAAAAGAGAACAATGACTTACAATCCAAGTGTGCTGACCCTGAAGAAATAGTTTTAAAATTTTTTAAAGGAGAAGAAAATTTAAATAAAGTTCTCGGCTCACAAAAAGCATCGTTTAACAAAGAAGGCATCGGTTTTAATCATTTCAACAAAAAGAAGTGATATAAAAATTTCTTTGTTAAATCGACCAATCATGAAAGCAGTAGTTCTATGGAAAAATAGGTTATATTTCTACTTATTGCCCTATCAAAAGAGATGCTCACAGTGTTTTACAAATTTGGTTACTAAAAGGAGCAAGACCTTCAAATGTTATGAATACTAACCCATATGAACCTAACTTCTTCAAATATGATTTGAGAAAGGTTTGAGCAGTTTAGCAGGACACTTGAGATCAAATAAAAAATAAAAAATGAATTGAAAGTCATCAGAGTAGTTGTCATATGATGATCATTTTATTCCTGAGGTAAATTTGAATACTTTCATGGCTACAGTAATTATTTTCCCATTTTATGTTTAAGGGGAGATATTATATATTTTATAAGAGTGGATAAATTGCTCACATATGACAATATTTTAGTATGCCTATTAATGATGAAATCATGAGTACAATTCTTGGTGTATATGTACATCATTAGCATAGCATTTTTATTGCACCCTTTCATGATATCTATAAAGAGCATGATTTTACCATTTTATATGGTAATTCATGACACCAGCTTCATGTCTATAAGATTATGTCCTAGTGTTTATATATAAAATGAGAGCTAGCAGTAATTATTTTTTCATAAAAAGGAAATCTTTCTTGATTTGGAGCACTTAATTGATACTTGTTCCATAGTGGCCATGTACTTTACAATTTTCATTGTACGATTTACTTATGTGGTCAATAAAAATTGTTGATCTACACATGTGGCCTGTGCATCTTGTAATTGATTTTAAACTTTTGAAATTCAAATGTTGTGAGAACTATTTTGACATGGATCATGTCTCATATTTGTCTAGTATGCTTCACCCTTAACTATATTGGATTAATAACTCCAAAAAGTAGATATACTATTAAATCTAATTTACATGCCTATGTGCTTGATCTTTATACATTTTTATATGATGCAAATCACGGGGAGTCATGTCTGAGTACTAATGATGTAATAGAAAGTTTTCTAGATCATTATTCTTTTTTTTTAAAAACGCGGAAGGGGTAACATGCATAAAGAGAAGCTGACTTTCTAATCTAAGGCCCCAAGAATCCCATTCAAGAGTTTGAAATCAGATAGTCTTACATTATCCATTTTATTAAAAGATAGCAAAATTTGGCTAAGTATACTGATCACCTGTTAGGTGAAACATGGATTTCCCCAAACTTTCCTGAGTAAACTTACTATATTATTATATTTTGAATTATTCTTGAAAAGTCGGATGAGTTTTTAATTTAGATAATTTACAAATTTGATGTATTAATTTTGAATTTTTGAATGCATATTGGAGTGAAAAAACACTTCAAATTGTGAGTTATCGTTGGATATGATTTTGATGATATAGTTAGTTAGATTTATCTAATAATTTTCCAATGATTGACATTGATATGACTAGTGCATTTATCATTCGAAGCAACATGTCATGTTTGTATGATATTATTTATAGTGGAAATGATTGATGATATATTATTGACATATATTTCTTTCTACGCCTGTCACACATTCAAACTTTTTGAATTAAATCTCCTCATTTATATGTGCATATGAGTCCATGACCAGAAATGCTGATATGAAGGCTATTGTATATGTCACATATGACATGTGGGGGGTATGTAAATTTCTTTTCACTAGTTATTCCCTATACCCCGACATGACATTGTTTGAGAAATTGATTTCTATAAGGGGAAAGAAATATTTGGATAAACTTACTTTTTATATTTGTTATGGATTTAAAAGGGGTAGAAGAATTCTTTTTTTTTCCATCAATATTATTATTTGATGCAGGAATATGCTCTTGATTAACTAAATTCCTTTACTCGATAGTTAATTGATCAAATGGATTAACATGTGCATGTTTTTTGTCTGATCACAAGTTCTTTGTTAACTTTTGATTTCATTCGTTGGGCTATACGTGGTTTGATTTTATACGCTTATTTGTAGATGCATGCATAAAGTAGATAACATCTCCAAATGTGATTATGCTTATATTCTAAAAAGTGTGATTCCAATTTTCCTAATATATGCATGCTTTGATTGTTACATGGCTTAGATGGTTTATTTTTATAGTAGAACTTGACTGTATTATGTTTTCTTAGATAAGTTCATATCTTAATCTATGAGGGTTTATAAACCCCTTCACATTTTCTTGAGTAATTTTCATCAAGAGCAAGATAGAGCTTTATCTATGTAGTATAATTTTTATATGAAATTATCTCCATGTCTATGTAGTTTTAAATTTTCATGATTTTAGATGGCGATATGATTTATCATATATTGCATTTGGCATAAATTGGATTATACTTTATCCAATGAATTATCCTTGATTAATTATTCTTGAAAGGGGGAGAAACAGTATATCTTTTAATTGTTAAAAGTTCTATATGTCTCTTTAGACCAATACATACGTAATATGGGACATTTATCTCATGGATCATCATACCTATGATGGATCTTGATAATACATTTGTTACTGAATTTTTGGGCATACAAAACCAAATGCTTATTCTCTTCAGTAATATTCAAGGGGAGAAAAATAATTGTACTATCAAGTGATATTTATGATACATAGCTTTCTATGCTCATACATGATATGTTTTTATATTCTATGATTAAAACCATATGCATTAATTATTTTTGTAAGAGGGAAAATATACTTGATTAACTAGTTCTAATATCCTACACACATATTCCAAAAATATTTTTTTTAAAAGGGAAAGATATAGAAAGTTTTTAACATCGACATTTTTATATATTAATACCTACACTGATTATCTCCCATATTATGAACAAAGGTGTGAAATCAGCCATGATCTAATTGATTTTTGGTGATTTAATATTATGAAACATCTTGACATACAACCCCATCTTCATATCTATAAGTGCCATATTAAGGGGGAGCTATGCTATTAATATTTCACGTTATGTTCTGCATCCCTCTTTAATGATGACAAAGGGGGAGAAGGATAACCATCGGTGTGGTGATCAACTATGTGCAACAATCAAGGTACGTTTCTCAATATTATTTCATCCTAGCATTAAATTGTTTGTCATAATCAAAAAGGAGGAGATTGTTGACTCTGAGAGTCACATGTTGATTTTGTTGATAACAAACAATATTAATAGTATTATATATGAATTGAGGAACTGACTATATTTTATATATTATTATCCTATTTCATATATAATATTTATGGTCGGTCCAATATATTTTTTAATAATATTGAAATACATGTGTTTGGACCAACTTGTAAGTTTGATATATATTGTGGAGTAACATTCACATGATAAGTTACATGTGTTAATTGAGACATACAACATTGGAAATTGTTGGCATCAAAGATATAACTTGTGGAGAAATTCTAATAAAATAAAATGTGATATATGATGGCATGATGATTTTCATTTATTTGTTGCCCTAATGCTAGAGATTGTGTGAAGGTTTTTATGACATGATTTGGATATCATATTGTAGGTTGATATGATTATGGATGTGATTTAGGCTAATTGATTTGATTAGAGATGATATGGATTTTATCTTATGGATTAATATTGGATAGTGAAAAAGTCAAGATGAAATCTCATGAGAAATATCTTATATATTTGTTGATGAGTATTATTTTATCAAGGGTTTTGTCAATTGAGATGACATAATATTGAGCTTATATTTGGTTGGCCTAAGATATTACATAGTTTGCTTGAAGATATTATATGATATAGCATCATATAGATTTTATACGATGTAAGAGATTGATGTTGAAAAAAAAATTTGATTATCCATGAAACATCCTTTGATTGATTGAGGAGAATGATAATCAACAATTGATATGACGATAAAATCTTTAAGATTGTTCCTTGGTTAATAAGGCTTGAATTTGAATTTGAATCTTAAAATTCAAGTCAAGGATCATTTTAGATAGATTACAGGTGATATTATTACCATCTTGAGAATGTGGATGGAGATTTATTTATGCGGTAAATAAAGCATGGATCCAAGAGTTTGAAAGGAAGTTCAAGGTTTTGAAAATAGAAGATTTCATTCAAACAAATCAAAAGTTGCCATGATTAACAGATTGCAACATAACAGCTAGTTGGTCATCTTTGGCTATATATACGAGGAGTTGAAGCAAGTTGAAGGCAGAAGAGCAATTGAGAAATCACGAGCTACACTTGCAAATATAAGAAAAGAAAAACTTGAGATAATATTTCGAGCTAGAACTTGCGTATTGATTTGATCATTACTTATACTCATCTTGTAAGGATAACTTCTTATAAGGGAATCCTATAATAAACAAGTTGGGGAGAACTTGCTTGGGTAGATAAGTATTGAGTGAACAATACTTAGTGATTGACTCTACTTAAGGTACTTAGTTGAGTGGTCGATCGAGAGAGAGGTTCTCACGATCGAGTAGTTGATATTAAAAGTGTTCAAGCGAGTCTTTACCGAGTCGGAGACTTGAGCGTGTAACTTCATAAGTGAATAAGAAATGGAGATGTTCTAAGGAAAGAAGGGTCGTAGGCGGTGACTAACCCTATTTGGAAGGGCCAACATTGTAAAAATACCATTGTGTTTTGTCCCACTTTTATTTCTGCATCTAATTTTACTAATTTCACTAATTTTTTGATCACCCTATTCACCCCATGGAGTGATTTGACTAGCTTAATTGAACTTTTACAGTAGAGAAATAGATCATTGGATTATGATTAGATTTGTTATTGAACATACACATCCCCTTAGGGATGGCAATGGGGCGGGGAATCCTCACACCGCATTGGAGAAAAATCTCCGTCCCCAATGGGGATGGGGACGGGGATGGGGACAGAAGTAAATCCTCGAGCAAGGATGGGGATGGGGACGGGGTGAAAATTTACCCCGTCCCCGTCCCCGTCCCCGCGTCCCTGCTGAAGGAAATATCTCTATCCCCATTCTTGTTTCCCCGTCCCCAGTTGAGGAAAAATCTCAATCCCCATCCCCACATATTAATTTAAAATTAAATATAAGCCTTTTATTTGTAAGCATAATACAAGGTTATATCCATACATTAAGTTTTAAAAACCGTACATTGTATGGGCTTGTTGTGTATAATTTGTGCATTTCTAGACTTATATTGTATGGACTTGTCAAACTTTAATTTCAGTTAGATTGCAAACTTTAATGAATTTTGTTAGAATTATGTCGCATGGAACCTACAAGAGCTTATCGTACAGTTAATTGGATTAGCATTTAGGGATGAAAAATTGGCTTTTATCCAAAACTTGTAATATAGCTATCACAAAGGAGGGGAGAAAATGGCTGATAAAAATGCCTTTTGGGGCCCTATTGGAGATTAGATCCTCGCTGGAGATGGGGACGGGGCGCATTTTTTCCTCGCAACGGGGAATGGGGTAGGGATGGGGGATAGGGATCTTGGAGGGGATGGGGACGGGGAATATGTCCCCCCGTCCCCAACTCGCCCCGTTGCCATCCTCCTCTTGCTAATGTAGCTTAATTACTATACTTGAGGCTAGAAAAGATTAATTTTTAAATTGTTATATATACTTATTTAATTATATTATTACTAACGCAACGTTTTACCATTTTCAGATTCATAACTCATAGGAAAATTCCAAAGGAGACTCCAATTGAAATATAACACATGCATAATGCACGCATCCGCACCCATTGCATCATGTGAAATTTGGTTAACGAGTCGTAAGTTATCACTAATTGGGTTTCTTAAGCAAGATTTCAAGAATCATGTGAAAAATTTTAAAAAGTAAAGAGCACGCGATGGTGATGCTGAGGTTGTTATGGGTTATTTAGGGGGGAAAACATGTTGATCCCTCATTTTTCTTAAAGTATACTATCGATGATAAGGGCTGCTTAGAAAAATTATTTTGGTGTGATAAAACCTGATGCGTAGACTACAAAATGTTTGGACACCTCCTTGTATTTTATACCACTTACAAATGCAATGCCTATAATAAGTCACTTGTGGTGTTTGTTGGTGTTAATCATAATCGAAAAACAGTGCCTTTTGGAAGCGCATTGGTGACCAATGAGAAAGAATTTTCATTTATTTGGGTTTTGGAACAATTAGTCAAAGCAGGGGTGGGACAAAAGCCATTAACTGTTGTAACAGACAGAGACAAAGCAATGGCTAATGCAATTAAGGTAGTACTCTCTGAAGTGCGACATATATTAAGCTTGTTGCATCTCATGAGAAATGTTAAGGGGAATGGGGGTGTCAAATTTTGTAGCGACTTTATTAAGTGCGTCAACAAGTATCGAATTCCAAATTACTTTGAAAAAGGTTGGAAAGAACTTGTGTCCCCTTATGGAGTTTAGGATAAAAAGTGGGGCTAAGGACTTATACAATGATAACGAGAAATGGGCATAAGCATACTTACATGGATATTTCTTTGTAGGTAGCTAACTAGACTTTAGGCTTTTTCTATCATACTTAATAAACCATATTCATATTGATATACTTTTTGTTTATTTTTTCAGGCATGAGAAGCACACAAAGAGTTGAATCGATGCACAAAAATATTAAGTCATAAATGACTGCAAAGCATAAGATACATAAGCTAGTCGAGTCATATGATCAAGCTATTATAGAGCTTAGAGTTCAGGATGGACATGGTGATTTTGCTACAATTGATACTTACCCACTTATTGATAGAATCGTTTCCACCATTAGGTCCCATGCATCAAATGTTTATACAAGAAAATGCTACTATACTGTGTAAGGGGATGACCTATGAATCAATGTATATCTTCACCTGTCAAGTGCCAATAGAATGCTAACACTTATGGGCTAAATCTAGGAGTGTTCATCGGTCCAGTACCGGATTGGACCGGACCGGACCGGCTGGACCGAGGACTAAAAAATTGCAAGATGGTGGACCGAGGATCGAACTGTTCAGGAATCGGTCCGGACCGGACTGGACCGGACCGAATCCAGAGCAAGAACAAAAGAGCATCACAGTCGATATAGAACAGAAGATGCAGTCACGAGGGCAGAAAGTAAAGAACCATGACCTAGATGTCAACTATGAATGAATTCAAACCTAGAAATCACAAATTTCAACTCAAAGCAAATGAATTAAACCCAGAAACTCCAAGGATTCAAACCAAATTATATGAAATTCTAACCCAAAATTTGGTTGGGTAATTTCGGTTGGGTAATTTTGTCAAACAGTTGGTGGATGTCAAATGATGGCTCATATTCTGCCCCAGGACCATACATGAATAACTGTTCTCAGTATCCACAAGGACCATACATGAATCATGACCCAACCCAGTCAATGTCTACAAATCGAAAAATTAGACAAACCCTAGAAGATTCAAATTACAAGCCAAAAAAATAGAATGAACAAATCAAGCATACCTCCACCAAATGAAACGCCACACCGAAAGTCGTCGAGTGTCGGCCAGTGGAGAGGAGTGTAGATCGAACCAAACCCTAGCCAGCAAAAGAGTAGCAGTCGCCAGTCGCAGAGACCGATAGGCTAAGAAGTTCAGGCGAAGAAGTGCACAAAGTAGAAAACGAGAGGCGAGAACTGAAAGCTGAGCGGGTGAGCGAGGCAAAGAATGGAGATGGAGAATAAGAAGGTGACGGGAGAATGGAGATGGAGAAGAAGAAGGTCGACTTGAGGGACTGAAGCAGGCAACAAGAAGCCAAGAAGAAGAAATCAAAATTGGAGGAGTGGACTGGGGGTCGAGTAACCAGGGAAAATTTGGGAAAAAAAAACTTATCTCAACTCGGTCCTGTCCGATTCGGTCTGGTCCGGTCTATACCAGTCTTCGATCCGTTCCGGTCCTGGACCATTTAATGAACACACCTATCTAAATCCAACACGAGATGTGCTTCGAGGCATATGCCTCATATTTATACCAGTGTAGCAATGTCACAGGCATTGAATAATATTAACAAACATATATGATAATGCAACTTCAATCTAATATCAACCCTAGTAATTATGATATTCAATTTGCATGTTAAATATACTGAAGAAGTGAAGAAGTTTGATTAGGATCCAACTATTGTAAACTGCTACGCAGAGGAAGATTTGTAATAATTAATCATTAGAAAGATCTATCGCTTTGCTTTTAAAAAATATTCTTTTAATAGAATATAATAGTATTGTTTTTGGATTTGAATAAATGTTGACAACATATTCATGGTTAAGCCTTAACTTGTAAAATGTCCAGTATTTTATGAAATAATTTCACAAAATTAAAATATTATAACTTGTTAAATAACATGAAACATACGTTAAATCAATCCAAAATAAATGTTTACTTCCTATTACAAACCAGATGACCTTTCTAACAATAGTTTAACCTTTCAGGATTATAGATTTAAACTCCGCCTTGGTAAATTCAATTGCCACTAGCTTAGCAATATACTTTAGTCTCTCTACTCGCATTTCATCTGATTGTGTAAACCAATAAAATAAAATGATAATCAACCATTGCTCGTTTTCTATACTTAACCAAAAAAAAAACATATTAGTATACCAACTGAGAATGCTATTTGGGCCCATTCAGAATTAAGCATTGTTTCAACAAACTTTAGAACAAATGTTCCACAATCATACCTAAAACATAAACATAAACATTACCTTCTTAAACAGACAATATTGCTCTCGTAAGATAGTTTGACATTAATTTACTTTAATTTAGTTACGAATTCTGTTGCATATGAGTGGAACATCCCTGAATAATATGCTCAAGTAAGGATGACCTTGGTAAGCCCTTAATCCATTAGTAGCTGTACAGTATAACAACACATATTACTTAAGGATTTTTTGTAACATATGAGCATTTGTAACTTTGTAATATATTACATGCTCAAAAACTAGTTAGTTGCCACATCATACGCAAATTTAATTCTTCCATCTTCAGTAACCTTTGATCGCAATGAATCCAACAAATGCAATCTTTTTTCTGTTATGTTAAGCACAATCAATATCCATCTAATAACAGGATGTAAACCTATGTACAGATAAATTAATGACATCATCTCTTGGTGTTTTTCATGTTGGAAACAAATGTAATAACATATAAATATTAATGATTAACACACCTGTTCAATCTGACTTGTATCTTCAGGAGTATTGTAACACCCCACCCCAATTATCCCTTAATTACCTGTTTTAATAAGTATTAAGGTTAGTGGGAAGCATTATGCTGCTAGGTCATTATCGCCGTCCGCTAGGGATAAGGATATATATTAGAACCAGAAGCGGTTGGATGGTAGTCCATAGGATACATTGCACATACTAAATAAAGTGTAACACCTGCATTCCTTATTTTTTGTTGAGCTGATTGCATCAACTTTTTACGTTATAAAATCGTATTTTAGTAACTATATGAGTTAAATTATTACTAATGTGCTTATGTCAATGATAATTTTATTAAAAAGAATTATTATTGTTATTATTGATTTTAAATTTAATTCGTACAAATTTGTGCCGACAGTTGATTTCGTCATTTCCAGAATGCGATTAGGTTGTCAACCTTAGAATTAGTTTTGTCATATATCGAATCTAACCCATATTTATATATATTTAGGAACGAACAATTGAGGAATAGTCATATTATCAATTTGGGGTTTAGAATACGAAGTATTGAGATTAGCAAGACCAGATCGAGCAAGGTTTAGCAAGTGAGACCAAACCTAAACAAATAAAAAAATAAAATAAATAAAAAAAGGGGGCCAAGCCCCCCTGTCTTTTCACGGAAAACACGAAGAGAAAAGGGGTGATTCTCGGTGGCCCCAGCCACCGAAACCACCGACAAAAGAGAGAGAGAGGACCGACAGGAGGGCAAGCCGGGGGCCGAGGATGACGGCAGCGCACCGGCGAGTCAGGCGCTGGTCAACCTACGTGCCATTGCGAGGAGAGAGAGAGAGAGAGAGAGAGGTGGAGGAGAAGGAGGAACGAGGGGGAGAGCAAGACGGAGCTTGAGACGCCAGTGACTATGCGTCGTTCCGGCGACCACCGAGGGTCTCAGTAGCAGTAGTTGTCGAGTGGGGAAGCAAGGAACGAACCAATTGCAAGTGTACCACCAACCAAACCCTAGCAGACATCAGAACCACCACTGGGGCCAGTCTGAGTGGCCCAATTAACCAAGGAATCGGGTCCTCTAGCTTGGAGTCCAGGTGGGTGTTTCTCGCCTCCTAAATACTAGTAATTTCGAAACGTTTTAACCCTTAAGATGAGATGCATGTTAGTTTAAGGTTGATTCGGCTGACCGAAATTGTAAAGTGATTATGCATGTTAGTTCGATTGAATATACGTGCATGTATAACTTAACATGTTTGATTGAATTCAGGCCTAGATTATCCATGCTAATTTGGTTAGTTCATGTTTAAAAGTAACTTTGAAATGACCTAAGCACACTTAAATTCAATGTCTGTTAATTTAGTTAATTCGTGCTTGAAATTGGCTTCGCAAGAACCTAAGAATTGTTACCAATCGATGCATGTTAAGTTTAGTTAATTCATGCTCGAAAGTAACTTCGAAATAACCTAATAATGCTTTGAATCAATATAGGTTAGTTTAGTTAATTAATTCTTGAAAATGGCTTTGAATCGATATATGTTAGTTTAGTTAATACATGCTTATAAGTAGTTTCGAAATAATATACGAATACTTCGAATGGATGCTTGTTTATTTAGTTAATTCATGCTTGAAAGGTTGCTTCGAAATAATCTATGAATGTTTTGAAACGATGCATGTTAGGTCAGCGATTCATGTTTGCGAATGACCCTTGAAATGATCTAGGAATGCATTAAATTGTTAGGTGCTAATCCGGTTTCTTCATGTTAAAAACACCTCGAGATAACCCAATGATCCTAATTAAATTAAATAGATTGGAAAGGCCTTAAATGCACCTGGATTCGCTTTTGAAAATGCCTTAGAGTGAGCGCGTTCACTCCTTAAACCATGATCAATGTATACAAGTTAGTTTGATGCCTTGTTCATTTCGGGCAGTTAGGGGCCTTATTTATGTTAATAAACTGTATAAGTTTATAAATTCCATAATGCACCACTGGAGGAATGTTAGATCGCTCGGTAACTTATATGTTGCTATTATGCCATTCTTTATGACATTTATGATGCTATGCTGTGCATACGAAACTGAAAGCCCAGTTGATAGTTGGATGGTTTGAGGTTGAACTAATGAGAGTTTTGAGGTTCTTCGTGGTTGGTGTAGTGTGAGAAAGGAGCCTGGGTTGTGTTTAACCTCAATCACTGGCTTATTCTGCTGAGTTGATTATGAAGTGATTGACTGTGTTACGTGCAACCCCCTTCCCTTGATGTCATTAAGTTTCATCTTACAAGTGCGGGTGAGTTTGAAAAAGACGGTTTTCATGGCTATAACTAATAGCAGTCATAATATGAGCAATCGATGGCCTATTTTAACTATACAAATACAGTTTTGGGAGTGAACCTGCTAGGACAAGGGAATCCCTAAGGAATTTAAATAAAAAGAGAGTGCGATGTATGAAAAAGGATTTCGCTGTGAGAGGTAGCAAACTTATTAGCCGTTATGGCCATACGCTTTAAATTTGCCAAGATATTGTGCTTTGGACAATATGATATGAATGATGTTGGCCTAGGGAATTAGTCCTGGTACTAGGAAACCCTAGAAGACCCTAACGAGGGTAATGGTCCAATATGTTATGTAGTCGTCATGGGAGTAAGAGCTTAAGTGTGAGCATTAGGTCTCACTATGGGTTTGAGAATAGGTATCACCCAATCAGCACCCTGTAATGATCTTATGCCAGAAGTATTTTTCTAATAAGCAAAGAAAAGTCGTAGGCATTTGCCATTTTAAGTATTTCAGGAAGAGGGAGAGTCTTTAACGGCCATTAAGAGGCCAGATTGAATGAAATGTGAAAAGCTTATAAGGGTCCCATAAGGATCAATACGAAAGAAATTCCTTTTAAAGGATGTGAACCTCAAGAGGTTATGAAAAGTGTTTTCAAAGAAAGGAAACTTTCTATGAATGCCTAATGGAAAGGATTTCTACGCTCAGTTGAATGCAATTTCAAGTAATATGTGGCCATATTCTTATAATGCATCGAGCATATGAGTTTACATGTGCATGTTATGAGAAAGAAACTCTGTGTATGATCTTTACTCCATGCGCTTAAGTATCTCACACAAGTGAATTAGATAGACAAAGCATGATTCATGCAATGTGTGACATAGCCTATAGTTGGAATTAATGAAAACTCTCTGTCGTTCAATACGATAATCATACTGCTTGAATGCGTGATAAGTGGCTAATTCAAGAGGTTAAATAAAGTGCTTTCAGAAAGAAGAAAAGGAAGATCTTTGTGCATATCCTGTGCTTATTTTATGAATGAGTGTTTGAATGAAAATTCAAGTAAGGCATGGCTATGTTCTTAATGAATGAAACATTAAAGCTTGAATGTGCATAACCTATGAAAGAAAGTTCTCTGCGTAGCCCTCGTCGCTTGCTTATGTGTTTGAGTGTTTGATTTTTAAGAGTTTTGGTTATTTAGGAACCTAAAAATGAGTTTAGCAGCTAAAATGAAGTTTATGGATAGTAATCCTTCCTTGAGGACTATGATTACCCAGTACGATAGTAATATGTAAGCACGTGATATGTGGCTATTAATGGTATTATTGCCTGCAACGGTTTTGGGTTTTAAGAAGTCGGGGAATACTCACTGAGCGTGTGGGTGCTCATCCCATTACGCTTTCCCCTTTTTCCCTAAGTTCTCCTTGTGACAGGTAGATGTCAATTTATAAGTGCCAAGTCGGGGTCTCCCTTTACCTGATGAGGAGTCAAGTGTGCTCGCAGTGAAGTGGTGTTGCTGCCTAATGATGTTATAGAATGTATTCATAGAATTGTAAACGTATGTAAACCAAGTACCTTAGTTCATGTAATGCATATTGTTTAAAGGTCGCTCTGCTTGACCATGTGAGCCAACCATCTTATTAGCCAGTTGTCTTTTTAACTGAAGTTGTCTACACTTTGGTACGTAAACCCCAATACTCCGGTTGTGTGAGCTATTGAGTTGTATCTTTCATTTCTTCTTTATTAATAAACTATGTTGTTTGATGTACTCTGAGCTAGTTGCTTATTGAGTTATGAACTCTGGCATGTAGCCGTTGAGCTTATTTTAGACTATTTTACGCTTCCATTGATTGCAAGGGTTTATTTTAAGGCTTTTAGCGTGGAAATAGTCAGTTTTTAGGGGAAACTCTATCTGTTTTGCCCCAGAAGTTAAGTAGGATGTGAGAAAACGTAACGCTCCTGGCCCTAGGGGATGGGGGTATTTTATAAAGTTTAACTTATCACAAAATTTTTACGAGTTTGGTTGCACGATATTCAACTCAGTCCAAAATTATTTTACATTCTGTGCAACATTTACTAGTATTCTAAAACAATTCTACAACTGCAAAATCTTTGGCTAGATCAGAGAATTAACACCCACTGCCCTAGCGCACGTCTGTTGGGCACTTAGCTTCCTTCGATTCTCACTTGATTGTCGATCGTTCCTCCTTCCCTAAAATAGTTTGAAAACACAAAACCATAGAAGATGAGTGATTAATCAATACGTTACCCTTGTATAGTAAAATGCACTTTTGTCAGAGTCGGTCAGAGCGCGCGCAATGTTAAAACGAAGCTTATAAATCTCTTTTGAGAAGCATTTGCCTAAATAAACGATTAGTAATTATTTCTTCGGCCTGGATTAGGACCCTAGATCTATGAATAGCAGCCATGACAATAACAATAAACTATGAAGTTCCTGTTTGCATGGAAGAACCCAACAATGAATTCTGCTAGTAAATACTTATATTTACTGGACATGGCTCATTAAACAATGATCACTGAACTGGGTCCTGAAGGTTCCAATGGCTGAATAAAAACTTGTTACAATCAACAAATGTAAATTTAAACGTCTTTGAAGGGTACAAGCAATAACATACTTGAAGACCAATTATTTCCCTCTTTCATTTTCTTTTTGTACAATTTGATTCAGATCCTGCGTTCAGGGCTATTTACTTAAGTAAGTCATCATTCCTTAATATTGATATATTTTCAATTGACACCTTTGATAGCCTAAATAGAGATTGAGTAATATAATCAACCCTCCTTAAACATTTGATTTAGTGACTTATAAATTCTGTGCTTCCCGAATCTTTTAATTAGCCCCCCTTTTTGAATAGTTAACTTGGCTAACGTTTTCATAAACTCTTGACTAATATGGTTACGAAAAGATAATCCCTCTTAATTCTTACTTATTCATTTAACCAATTCGTATCATCATTGGGCATATATCTCTAATTTTCCCTCCTTGAGGTTTTCCTTTGAGTACTACATCCTTTTGGATTTATAACTTCATTCTAATGAAGTTCGAAGTCTTAATCCCTTTTTAATCCCCTCCCCTTTTTCCCTTCTTCTCACTTAACCCTATTTATCCTTCCCTCCTTATACTCATAATCATCTCGAATTAATAACATAATAACATGATTTATGTTAATTCTCCAATCAACACAACTTGTTCACCCACGCCTAAGCCTATTTTGTCTAAGTTTTATCATAACCCTTTGATTAGTTTAGTCCACTAGCTAGTACCAACCTTATTTTCATGGCCTCTAATAATCTAAACTCAATCAACTCCATTCCCACATCATTCAAGCAACCTAATTCCAACATCACTAAAGCAATCTAAATCCAATTTTATCTAAATAACTTGTCATGGACTACATTAAGCTAATTTTCACAAAACCTCCTAACACCCATATCCAAATTAATTCATCAAGAGATACACAATTCAATCAACTAACTTGCTATTATCCAATTCATTCATAATCTCCACAATTCAATCAACTAACTTGCCACACTACAATTTACTCAATCAATTAGCACAAGTAAGTATTGTACATCACAAATAGCTCACCAACAATTCATGCTACGTACTATGAAATTGAATTTAGAAAGGGGAAAGAGTGGAAGAACATTAACTTGCAAGCAAAGGAGTGGGGATGGAAGTGAGTGAATTGGTGGAGGGTGAGGGTGGAGATGGTTTCAGGCTATCCCGGGGAGTTCCCGGCAATAGTAGGCTGGCGGTAGGTGTCGGACAGGCCACCGCCCCTATGTCAACTAGGTAAGCTAGGCCTAAAACACAGAGAGAAAACGAGGGGGGGGGAGGGGTGAGAGGTACGGCCGAAATGGTAGCAAGGTCCCTTAGAGCAGCAATGGCATCGGCGACGGTGCCAGAATTGGCGTTCCTTTGGCCAGAGCAGCTGCAACGAGCAACCAGGGGAGTCATGTGTGAGGCGGAGAAGGCAGAGAGGTTTAGGGGGGTTCTTTTTCATTTTAATTTTTTTTGCTGCTTGCTTATTTTGGGCTTGCAATATTTAGCTACCTCCTCCTTCACTCTGACCTTCTTCTTATTATTTTGATAAGGCCTACATCATATCAACTAAATGCAAGTTTATCTCTTTCGCTTTTTTATTATTTTTTTGTCCACATGGCCCGAGCTTAGCCACATATTTGGCCGGCCGGAATTCGAACATTAATCATTCCCTTAATGGCTAGGGAATCACTAAGGCCTGTTAATTCCCGACCCCGTTTTGGTACAAATGCATATTTATGGAAATTCATATATTCTATATAATTAGCAGGTGTTTTTAGGAATGTGGAAGTATTTTGCGATATTGTAATTCTTTGAGTCAACAATTATTTGTTTGAAAGATGCATGACTCACTGCTCCAATTTATTTTAAATTTTTTAAAATCAAATGAAAATAAAAGAATTTGAACTAACTAAATGAAATTAATTATCGGGGTATTACAAATACAATAATCAACAATAGCTATACTATTCTCATTTGGAAGTTTCACAGTGCACTACAGAATGAATCATTTAGTGTTTCGATAATATTTCAACATTAATAAAAAAAGAAAGTATAAAATGAAAAGATCATACCAAACTTTATTACGTGAAGCATGTTAGGTAAATACAACCTATTGCTCGCCTCCTTTCGTGCTTTTAAATTTAGATCAAATATAAAGCATCTATATCCTATTAAATAAAAAACAGTTGTATTTATGTTATCAATATTCAATTTGAAATAACATATATTTTTTTTGATGAATTTTCATCAAATAAAATGTCACCCATATACGTTCCCAACTTGTCACCTCATTGTTGGGATACAAAACTAACAAGTCATGACCTGTCAAGAATCCCGCAACCTTGGAATTTTCATAAGCAATTTCATCTGCTTTTTTCCACTTAAAAATTGTGTAGCAAATTATTGCTTCTTCATCCATCAAATAAGGCAAATAAAGTTTACACTTATTAGGATAACCATGTGAGATGTGATTGTTCCGATCATCGGGGATGTCATCATTTAAATCTATAAGCTAAAAAAAAAAGAAAAAGAAAAAGAAACAAAAGGTGGATGAATTAAATGTCGTACAGAGAGGCATATTGCTTATGTCATGAATATATATCATACATACATACCACTTTCGGTATAGTACTCTTGTAAGTTACATGATTCCGAACATTGCCTTAGATGCATGCAGATCGTATAGATTATCAAATTTCAGAAGTTGTACAATATGGGAAAGGGATTACCAATAACAATTGAAATTAACAACAGTTGTATTGATAAACAAATAATAAAAACTATTTGATGTCATACCATTGCATCTTCCTTTTCCAATCATGACTGTTTGTGGTCGTACGTGGAAAAGGTATCCAAATCTAAATCATCCAAAACATTGGTTCGCAATGATCACATTATGATAATATTTCATTTCGCTCATCTACACCACACAACTTGCTAAGTTGTAGATCATGAATGGGGATATAAATTAAAATAACACAAAAATTATTATTTTTCTCGAATAAGGCAAAGAATAGTAAATACTAGTGGCGTGCCTTTTTTCTTCATTTTCTAACAGTAAGTCTTATCGTTGAAGTTTAATCACATTGTCTTCATCCAACATGTGATGCTTGTCCAATGTCAACTTCTGGCCTGCTAATTTTACGTCGCCATCTCGAAGTGATATCCTCACTTTCCCACCTCTTTTTTTTACGTGTTGAGTGTTTTAGTGTTTTGTGTGGGTGAGGTTTTAGTTTTATTTCATTTATTGTAATTGGCTATCCCTTATGGTAACAAGCCCATCAAGAAAGTATGATTTATTAAAACATACGTTTTTTAGAGCCGCAGGAAATTCCATTGCGGTAATTAGAGAGTTATCATCATCTTCACTAGCACGCTCTCTCCTTCGCTTACAGGTTTTATCATCCGAGTTGCCAAAGTCCCGACTAGTGAGCTTTGTGAAAGGGGCTTTTGAGGGTTGTTTTGATAATTTTGCTAAATGATCATCAAATAAATTTGGAACAAGAGGAGGAGTAACAATGGGAATATCGTTATGTCCACTTGATTCAAATTGTATTTTTTTTATATTACTCATGAAAATTTTATCTTCTAACGTGTCCTCCTTTTTCATAATATGATCTATGACCATGAAATGTAGAGAAAGTAGCATATTTTTAATTGATTGCAATTCGATAGGTACTTTCTCAAATTTTTATTTTTCGAACAATTGCATGGACACTTATACATCTCACATGAGTTCTTCTATTTTGATTAATAAAAGTTTTAGAAAAAAACACCAATATAACAAATTAGGTGAATCTAGGAAAGACACCACAGAAAATTATTTATTCTAATCAAACAAAAAAATAGATACAATTCATTAGAACATTTGTAAAAACATAAAGAGAAAATCTTTGTTTAAGAGCCCACTCATTACATACAAGTCAATATAATCAAACAAAAAAATTACATATAGTTCACTATAACAATACTGAAAACATAATGACAAAATATTTATTTAAGAACCCAATCAATTACATGCAAGTCGATATAATCAAGCAAAAAATTACATACAGTTCATTATAACATTCATGAAAATATAAAGATAAAATATTTGTTTAAGAACCAACTAATTGTCCATATAATCAAACCAAAAATTGCATACAATTCATTATAACATTTGTGGAAACATAAATATAAAACATTTGTTTACGAGCCCAATTAATTACATACAAGTCCATGTAATCGAACAAAAAATTACATACAATTCATTATAGCATTTGTGAAAACATAAAGATAAAATATTTGTGTAAGAACCAAATTAATTATTTACAACTGCATATAATCAAACAAAAAATTAAATATAATTCATTATAACATTTGTGAAAACATAAATATAAAATCTTCGTTTATGAACCCAATTAATTACATACAAGTCCATATATTTATTATTTTAAAGCTTACTGATTATAATATAGAAAACAAAGTGAACTAATCTGAAGATGGAAAAGTAAAAAGTATTTAACTTTCAACATCATAATTAAATTGAATAACTTACCTTATGTGCCTCCAATTTACTATGATGGTTGTATTTGCTTAAAAAGAAATCCATGTGATAAAGATATGAATATGCAATTTAGAAGAGCTAATGAATTGTTTCTAATATTTTTATGACAAAAGTATATTTAAACAAGCGCACGGATTAGGGCAAAAGGTAGAGAACCACTACGGCAACAGGGAACAAAAAGTTACACACAATTTCATTCACGAAAATAAAGACAAAAAAAACCTCGGAAATAAAAAATCCTAAAAAAGAGGTTAGGTAGATTTGAACCCAAGATCTTTTCTAGGGCAACTAAGTGTTTAAACAATGTAGCAACTCCAGTTTAACATAACAACATTAATAATGCAAGTAACAGAAAAACAACGAAACAAACTCCACACTACAGTGTTGACCCGTACTGGCGGACGTCGACCCATCTACTAGTGGACATTGCCCCATCTGTTGGAGAGTTTGAAATGTTGTTGCTGCCCGAAGCCTTCACTATCACCGATGATTGGAAACGTTGACGATGCTAACACGGGGTGGGTGAGGGAATGAGAAGGTGTGTCGGAGGGGGGACAGATAAATTGTTGGACAACGCCGGTTGGGCCTTCTTTGTTGCCGGTTAGTATAGCCAGATCTCTATCAATGACCATGGAAGGGTAAGTGGGAAGGGGAGGGGGAAGGGGAAGGGTTTTAAAATTAATTAATTAATTAATTATAATTTTTTATTGTAATTGAAACAGTGAAATTATTTTACTCCAAATATAAAATCATAAATTAGTTTTATTCAATTTTATTCATTTTAAAAAATGTAATTTTAATTTCAAGAAATTATTATAAAAATCAACGGTTTATATCTAATCATATCAAGTGTACTGTATATTTTGCGGGAATTACAGTAATTGCCGTAATTTTCCTTTGGTGGAAATTACCTTACTGTTGCAAAAAGATAAACATTATATTTTTGTCGTAATGGACTTAAATCCTCTTAATTACTGGATATGATTCACAATTCACAAAAGTATTTTGTCCTATTATACCCATTGCTCATCTGCTCTTTGTTGTGGACCAGCCTTCATCATCCTCGGCATTCAATCGACTCCACCTTTGCTCTTAATGTAGGTCACCATCCCCTTTGGATGTCTCTCAACCTAGCAAAACTCTACTTTATACAAACTAACCAGCCCCACCTTAATTCTAGTGCGATTTAGGTCTAAGCGGTAGAGAACAATCAGAATCCCTTGTTTGATATATACCACCATTAGCCCACTCTAGCTCCAGAGGCATTCCTCATGCTTAAATTGCCATTGCTCCACTTGCTTCCCTAAATATCTTCTTTTAAAGGTCTGTTCGGTCCTTAGAAAATTTGGTAGAAAGAAAAGTTGAAGGAAAAAAAATATGAAGGAAAAATAAGTACGCAGAAAATGAGTTTTTTTCTCTTGTTTGGATTGAGGAAAAAATACAAGAATTTGGATGAAAATTTTGAATATTGATGAACTAATTGAATCATGTTAATATCATTAAAGCAATGCAAGGTTAGAGGAGGTTGGAAACCCTCCTCAAACTTTCCTCACAATTTTATGAGGAAACTTTTATCACTTGTTTCTAATAACTTTTCCACCTAACTTTCCTTCATATTTTTTTTCTTTGTGATTTTATTTAAACCAAACACAAGAAAAAAAATAACTTTCCTAATTTTTTTTCTTTCCACCAAACTTTCTTAAGTCCAAACGGAGCCTTACTCTCAGCATTTTGTCGTGAAGGGGCTACCATGCCGCTTCTTTTCACCATCGTGACGTCTTAATCTCTTTCTATTGTGTCCTCTTGTTTTGTCTTGAAGGGCTACTTTGCCACTATGTTTAGTTTGGTCAAATAATTTGGTCCCCATCCTGGCTTAGCCGATTATGTCTACTCTTCCCAGTCACTAATGTTAATGTGCATCAAATAAGTAATTAGGATGACCTCTTTACGGCGTGAGTAATGTATACATATGTGTATCTCTCTGTATACATATGTCTCTCTCTCTCTCTCTCCCTCTCTCTCTCTCTCTCTCTCTCTCTCTATATATATATATATATATATATATATCCCCAATAGGCATTTTGACCCAAAAATGGAAAGAAAAGGAAAGAAGAACCCTAAACTAAAATTACACTTGATCCCTTTCAAGGTACTTAGATCTTGTTGGAATTTCTATTATTCACCATTTAAGTGCATTACAACCCTCAACCAAAAAACTTCCCACACACAAAAAAAAAGAAAGGAATGATTGATTCAGAGATGGGCATACTTCATCCACGTCATATTTTGGTGCTTCACTTTTTTGTGGTTTTTTTTTTATAAAACCACTTTTTTAAAAGCTGTTTTTAACTTTTGGAAAAATAGGTCTTTCGCCTGTGTTTTATAGGTTTAAAGAAGTTCTAAAATTTAGGTCGAATGCCAAAATTGTCTATATAAAAGATTAGACAATATATAAAGGTTAGGTAACAATAAAGTTTTACTCCTAAACTAAATAAACTAATGATCGCGGAACAACCTAACAAAAACAAACCTAGACAGCTAAATGAAATTTTTTCCCCCCAAATTTCATAACCAAGATCTAGGCATGGTTGTATTATCTCTCCCACTAGTAAATCAAAATAAAAGCTACTGGAAGTCATCATCTACCTAAAACCACTGCTTGATACAAATAAAACTTTAATATGGTGGACCTCCATGTGGAACCTCTGACCTAAAGTACCACGCTACTATCACCTTGATGCCGAATTCATCATCCCTACTAATATAATCAACTGAATAGCTGTCATCAATTCTCATAAATACTACCTTAGCTTTTGCAAATGTTTGGACAAGAATTAGTACCCTTGTACCATAAATCAGGTTTGATTACTAGGGAAGAATATGCAGGTAAAGCCATAATACACCTTAATAGCTCAAGTCTATTCCCACATATGTCCTTGACTGATCGTAATTCACTTGTGTTTGAGAGTGTCATTTCAAAATAATTCTTGATATCACCATTGAAGGTCCCAAAAGTCAATGTTATCACCCTATGGGTGCAAATCTGGTGATATCTTAAAAATTAACACTGTATTAAAAATCCAGTTAACTTTGAAACTATGCTACCAATATCAGACAAACCAACCTTGAAGATTAGTTATCAATGTCAGAATTAAACAATACTAAAATGCAGTATTAAAATGGGACAAAACACACAATATGTTTACGATGTTCACCCTTCCAAACAGGGTTATCACCACCTAAGGTCACTTCCAAATAGTGTTCCTAGCTCATTTAACTAAGAAACCTTAGCTAGCACACTCACTCAGTATTGACGTCTTAATACCTAGCTACCAAAGTAAGTTTCCTCAGCTTATTTGTTACAATTCTCCCTTTCAAATATTTAGTTTAATACTGAAATGTTATGGGGTTTATTTAAGCCACTAACATAACTTGCTTGCAACATAGAAATAATAATGATACTTAAAAAGAGCTTTAAAACCTTAGTTCAAACGAAACGGAATCAATATAGACTTGTTACATATAGAGAAGTCTTTTCAAATTAAGTGGAAGTCCTTTTGAAAAGTACTCACACTTTTCACAACAATTCAAAGCATAGCTCAGAGTAAGTAAGCTTGGGGCTCATAACCAGTAAAGCCTCTCTTTGGAGCATTGGATTCACATGTTAGTTCTATCTTTGAGTGAGTATTACAACTTCACGAATTTGTGTATCCCAAGAGCGCCCAAAGCCAATGACCCTTGTCAAGGTAGTGGCAACTAGGATTCTCGCTCAAGCCAGGATTCTAAGGCTGACTTTCAAGACCGAGCCCCTTATAATTAGCACTATTCTCATAATCAAAAACATTTTAAACTATGCCCTTAGTTTAAAACAGAAAGGGAATCAAATGACTCAAAATTGTGATCCTGATCAAGATAGATGGCCTGACAACCATTATTGACCACAAGCTTAGACAGACAAACTTACTAAAGCAATTCCCAAACACTCTTATCAATGTATGCTTTCAAACACATTTCAAACGTATTTACCTATAACTCACTTCATTGTTAAACTCGACAGCTTGGTTTAATTAACCTCGATAGGTAATGAAGGCAACATTTCAAAACTGAAATCAACTTGTTTTGTTTTTTTTTTTTTTGGTCAAATAGCAAACCAAAGGACCCTTAAGCTAAAGAACCTGAGCAATACAATAGATCAAATACTTGTGCAAAGATGGTTAGGCATTTTCAAGGCGAATCAAGCAAGGTTCAAATTGAATAAAGCTTGTCATTCACAAACCATTTAACGTGACTTTTTTAAACACGTAAGCAGCCTTGAATAGTTGAAATTGAAAAACATTTATCATAAACGCAGCCTCCAACACCCACTCAACACAAAAGCAACCAAAAAGTGGTAGTGCTGGATCAAGAATTGAGTAGTTGCCTAGTTTACATTCCTTATCCACAACTGAATTGAACTACTAAAACGACAGTAGCCCCACCCTCCTGACCCTACCGTATACAAAGACCTTCATTTCCTATCAAGTTCCGATGCTACTATTCCAATTGGTAAGCGAGTCGTGTTCATAACCAACAACAACTCAATTTGAATAGATACAAATCACTTCACCACAAAAACAAACAACAACAATCAACAAGCACATCAAATTAACCCGACATCCCTTGTTTAACACCGCCTCAAGATTAACTTGAAGCATCAATAACCATTCAAACTATTATCCTTTCAACTCAAATCCTCCATAATTCATTCAAACGCCTTCTTTCATTTGTGGTTGTTCATCAGTCTAGGAACAGACCGGATGACCTGGACTGAAGATCAATTAAGATTGATCGAGAGGACCGAGGACACGACCGATCCAAATTTCGTTCAGAATGGGATCGAACAGGGACCAAACCAATTTTGGACTGAGTCCATACTTTAGTGGCATGGGCTGTTGCGATTTGCTATGCTTGAGCCTCGACTGCATATGATTTAGGCTGCTTTTTACAAGGCCATAATATAAACATGCGATGTGCTACTGACCTGATGTGTTACATTGTAACTTCATTTTTTTGGCCATTTGCTACTGCTAGATGCATAATAATTTTTGGAAATGAGCTGCAAGTTGCAACAATTCATGATTCATGTGATTTGCTCACTCTCAATGTTGATGCATGATGCATACCTATTTCACAAACCATAACCTATTTCACAAATCATGGCATACATGCATGATGCATACCTTAACTAACTCCGTCACTCTAAAGTTCGTTACATAGCCAAGTAAACTTACCTACCAAACCAATGCAATTACAACACAAATTTAAAGTGACTCCAATAGTACAAAATTTAAGACATAACTAACTAAACTTGAAAGCTAATTGCATAACGTAAGTTTAAGTTTTCAACAATGTGTTCTACTCTCAAAGCAACTCTCAAGTCTCAATATTGAAACCAGTGCAACTCCTAGCTTGAGACCAATACTTTGGACTTGGATAAGGATTTCATTGTAATAATTTCCTCTCCTCTCAAAGGTTCGAGTAATTGTTCAATTAGTATATGAAAATAAATAAAAGACCAAGTTAGTAAATATGAAAACCAACCATCAATTTACGAAAGAGTAATAATAATGACAACAATAACATAGTGTATAATAAACATAATAAAAAGAACACAAATTACCTCAGTATTAATTGTTCAAATTATCACCCACATCATTCACAATATCCTTAAGGCTCAATTTACCAAGATCTAACTTAAACACAATAAATTCTACAAAAAATAGCCCAAATAACAATGGAATCAGCTACGGAAAAAGACATATTAACAACGGAATTTTGAATTCAGCAATGAAATTGGCGACGAAAAAGGGTTGTTGGATTTTTGCTCGTCGCTGTATACTTGGCGACGGACCTAGCAACGACAGCAGCGACAAACCAAATTTTTGGCTGGTGATGAGAGGCGAAGAAGTCAGCAACGGAATAAAAATTTGTCGCTCTTAGCGACGGATATTCCGTCGCTAATGGCGATGGATTTTTCTTTCGTTGCTGACTTCTGCGTTTTAAAAAAAAGAAAATCTCATATTCTGTCGCCGGTTCATCGCTAGATTTGTAATTTTTTTTAAAAAGAAAAACGCTTGTATTTTATCGTATCCTTCAGTACATATATTTAAATCCCTGTAAGAAATTTTCAAAGAGTATTCACTCCATGAACATCCAATGACTTCAAGGATGACTTCATTCGAAGCGTTCTCAAAATTTTCCAAACCACAAACATGAGGAATATCACATACAAAGCAACACTTGAAACCAATTGTTTTTAATTCACAAAAAACAAGTCTCAAACAAAGGGTACATATCACAAACCACAAATCCCAAACAAACCACAAGTTGTTGGTTAATCAAAGTGAAATTAAGTTAGAAGAAGAGGAGAAACAAGCGTCAAGAGGAGGGGAATGAATTAAGTAGCTAGCCATTATTAAGGGAGAAGCAAGCAAGCACCAAGAAGAAGAGGGATAAGCAAGGAGAAGCAAGCACCAAGAGCATCAAGCCGTGTACTCCATAAAGAACCAATGAGGAGAGCCACCAACTGGGGGAAAACCGCAACGTGCTGAATCACCAAAGTGGGGATCATCATCTTCTTCATCCTCATCGTCATCCTCATCCTCATTATGTTGTGGCTGCTAGGGAGCGGGTGGTTGAGATCCCGAGTCAGAAGCTTGTTGCATTTGAAAAAACGCTTGCAATCGCTGATCGATGCTCATCATTTGCTGGCTTAGTTGCTGGTTGCTTTGGGTGACTAGTTTGTTGGATTCCTCCATTTGCATACATTTCTCCATAAGCAACCGGTAACTTTCAACTTGTAAAGTTAGCTCACCCCCAAAGTATTTTGAAAATTCAGAAATTTTGTCTGTCTACGTGCAAATTCATTGAATTGGTTTACTCCATTTAGAATTCCTGCACATAGCTACTACGATCAGGCAATAATCTATTATACATCCACCTACGATGTGAAGGACCATTCATAAATAATCACATAAGTTATTGGATAAGAACTATTTTTAACTTAAACAATAATAATTACATAAATTACTCAATTATATATGACATATGTTTACTTATAAATTTCTACAAATATACTTATATTCTTACAAATTTTAAAAAACTAATAATTCATTCAAACTTGAGCGTTTTATTCCACCACCATATCAAATTTCAACTTAAAATTACCAAACCTAAGCCTACATTACATTTGGCAAAATCTTGAAACAAATTAGAGCTACAACTTCTTACAAACATCACATTTCAACAAAATTATAAATTAAAATATTTCATTCCACCAACATATCAAATTTGAAATTTACATTACCAACCTAAACCCTAAATTGCATTGAGCAAAATTTTCAAACAAATTAGAGCAATGACCTCATACAAATACTACATTTCAACAACATTATCAACTAAAGCATTTCACTCCACCAACATATCAAATTTTAACTTCAAATTACCGAACCTAAACCGTAAATCGCATTTAGCCAAATCTTGAAAGAAATTAAAATAATAACCTCACACATATACCACATTTCAACATAAATATGAACTAACTATGAAATTCTAACAACGTAATACAAAAATTTGTAGAAATTACAACTAGTTTAGCTGAGAAAATTCACTACAAAAATGCTAAAAACAACCGGCTAAGGAATCTGCCAGCGGCGGCCGGCAGCGAAAGGAAGGCGGTGGACGACAGCGGCGGTGGTCGGTGACGGCAGGAGACAATGGCGGTGGATGGTCGGCGATGTGGGCAGTGGGGGTTTGCTAAGCGATTTTGCCTCTCTCTCTCTCTCTCTCTCTCTCCCTATTGAGACTGTTGAATGAGTTCCAAACCAGGTCTGGATTCATTTAATTGGTGCGGCGACGGAATTAGAGACGGAATTTCCATCGCCAGCTCCACCTGGCGACAAAATTTCCGTCACCATATTGAAATTAAATTGGTGCGGAAGTTTTTTTAAAATTTCAATTTTCTTCAGCTAGCGACAGACTTTCTGTCGCCATATTGAAATTAAATTGATTTTTTATTGATATGACAACAGATATTTTGTCGCTAGCACTGAACGCTGGCGACGGATTTTGATTTCCGTCGCTATGTCCATCGCGGAGTTTGACTTTTTCCTAAGACAAATTATCCGTTGCCATTTTGTCGCCAATTCCGTCATTATAATTGCCTGTCGCTGAATTCTGTCGTTATTTTGTACTTTTTTAGTAGTGAAGAGTATATAAATTAAAAGTTAGAACATGTAACCATATAATGTAAATAAATAAATTTAAAAATGTAAATTGAGCATTACCCTTTTTCATTGTCTAGATAAATTATAATTGAACATACAATCGTATATTTTCACTAGGATCTTAAATAAACACAATAAAGAGAAGATTAAAGATGATTGCACTTGAGCACTTCTTCATAATGTGATTTTTATGTCTTGATACTTATTTTAGCTCTACCTTTATGGAGTTCAAAACCTTTCTCACATTAGAGCAATGCTTGTCAAATCTTCACTGTCCTCTATCCAGTATCCAATGCCTTTGATCCAAACCTTGTTGTTTCCAAAAATGGCTCTTGATTGACGAAAATAATGGATCTTCATTGTTGGTAGACAGAGCTTGATTTGATCTTCAAATGTTCACGATGTCAATCAAGACAATTTACAATAAAACTCAAATTTGATATAACACAACTTTCATAAACTAGGATTCCCAAATCTTTACAAGATCTTAGCTCTAAGGCAAGGATAATTTGCATCACAAAATATAATCCATTCAAATGCAAATGAAGGATGCTTTCCGAAGATATTAAACAACAATATGTTCTACTGAGCTCTCAAGATTAAATAGGATAATATTAGATGTTATTTTATCCAAAATCATTCTGCTAAGTACCAAAGTTAGAGATTCTGACTTTGACATTGGATTCCTGCAAGGACAAGAAAGGTTAGAGTAATATAACTCAAGGTGCTCAAATTAAGCTTTTGTCTTTCACTTAAAACACCCAATGTCCTTGAGGTGTAACTTTGAATTAGTCAATGAAATTGCCTATTGACATTGAAGGAGTCTTCAATGTCCACCTTTTTGGTGAAAGACAACTTCAAGTTGAAGACCATGTAAGCACAATAAGCATAACAAGCATGCATATTAGGCAAGTTGTAGCAAAGCCAAGTACGCCAAGCATTAAGTCAAAAGTTGCCTTTAGTCACCTAGTTGTGAACATTTTATGCTTTTAATGCCTTCCAGATAGACTTTGATCATTCATCATCAATGCCCACGTGAGTCCATACCATTTCTCCCCTTTTTTTTGGCTTTCATCAAAATAGGAGGACTCGCAAGAAATGTTTGGCAAACATTATTTAAAATAACTTACTTATTCAAAGACATTAAAAATGAAATCGTTTTAAGAACTAAACCTGAAAGAGGGGAGAACATCACAGTGGTTAGTGAAGGATGCGTCCAAATCAGGGGTTAGAGCATTTGGCATTGGTTCCTCTATAGCTTCTGCCACACCAATTTCTGCTGCAATGTTCTCCTCCTAATCTGCTTATACTTTGGCTATCTTCAATCTTATTTCTAATCTCACGACATTGGCTACAAACTCATCATTGATTACCTTGAAGGACACTTCCTTGACCTTCAGATCTGAGATAGCATTGTTGAGCTCAAAGGTGCATTGAGCTAAATCTTGACAAACCCCTTTAAGATCAACTAAGGTTTTCTTCATCCTAACTTGACCAGCCTTTAGACTGGTAAACTCCCGCTTAGTCTCACTAATGTCCTCTTTAAACCAATCTAACCAAAGAGGAGGGATAATTTCAATGTAGGGTTGAGGCTTAGAAGTCCGAAGGTCATTTATAGTGAAATCTTCTCAATGTTTTCTTCTGAATTTATTGTTTTTTCTTTTTTTTTCCTTAAAAAATATTATTTAGGTGGTTTTAAAAAACATTCTATATTATGGAGTGGGTCGTTGACAAATATCTTATTATGGGATCCACATTAGAGTTTCATGGGTTGGAGAAATGAAAGAATATAAGTTCCAAAAGATAAAATATTTGCTAATGTGCCAACGTAGAGTTTCAAATTTAGAACTTCCATAGTGAATGCCCTTAGTAACCCCAACCTGATTGAACTGTCTAATCAGTTTGGCTTTGAAGTGTGGCAACCTGAATGACTTAGAGGATAAGAAATATAAACATAATTTTTGTCGCAATGGACTCAAATCCCTTTATAGGATGTGATTCAAATTTCATAGAAGCATAATCTCCTATTAGACCCATTGCTCATTTACTGTTGATTGTGGACAAACCTTCATCATCCTCATCCTTCAATTGTCCCCATCTTTGCTGTTCAAATAGATCATCGTCAATTTGCATCTCTCTCAACCTAGCAAAACTCTCTTTTATACAAAGTCGACAAGCCCTACACCAATGCTTGTGTGATTTAGATCTATACGGTATAGAATGATCAGAATCACTTGTTCGACGTATACCACTGTAAACACAAATTTTGCGCCTAAAATAAATTAGATAGAAAATTCAAAAAACAAATTTAATCTTATATTGATGTAATATGTAGGTACAATATCTGAATTTAATACAATGAGATGATCCTCTGATTCGATCTCCTAATGACTTAAGTATTTCGAGGGCTTGATGCTTGATCTCGATTGATGCAAATTAGCTAAAGAACTCTGAAGACTATTCTTGATTTTGATCTGTAAGTGGCTGATTGTAGTTCCTGAAGCTCTGCAAGTTTTTATCTTTCTTGCTTGGTGGCTGGATGTTTTTTGCTATCTGAGCTCTGAATTTTGCAAATGCTGAATGCTCCAAATGAAGGGGAAGGATCGTTATTTATAGGCTTTACCAGCTAGGGTTAGAGTCGGGTTTTGGGCCTAGGCCCAGTAATTATTTTCGTATTTTTAAATAAAGGAAAGAATTACTAATTTCTGCATTAATAAATGGTGTCAAGAATTTCTAGAAGTCCCGTACATAAATGGAGGTGTCTAAATGATTGAACCCCCTACTTTGCTAATTCACTCATCAAATGATCATGATGACATGGTAGACTTAGTTTTGAACTAGTTCATCCTTTGTGACCACCTGAGATTAAGTCACACACTAGACGTTCATCCTAGAATCACATAATAATCCTCACACATTTAAAATGACCATGTGTTTGTATCTAGTTGGTATGTGTTTTAGAGCAAAACACAACCTTGATAGAAGCATCCAAACTTCACACTTAGTGGGTAAATCCTCATCCATACCCCCATAGAAACTATCAATGGAAACACTTGAATATAAGAAACAAGATCACACCACTGATTAAGTGTAGATAGCTTCATCAGACACTTCTTTCTGTACCTCCACTCAAATGTTCTCCAGTAAGATTCATTAAGAACAAAAACTCACCATTCCTTTGAATGTATGCGAATCACTAACATCTTTGTTTTATTGGATGGCAACAAATAGAAGTGTGTGCTTGCAAACAACACAAGTAGGGGACTTTGACTTACTGAACTTAAGACCAGATGGTTTCCAACAAATGTTAGAGTGAGGTCCCACTATGGATGGTTTAGTGTGCACTTTACACTGTAGAATTTTATTATATGCCCTTAACATAGATTATCATGACAATAGCACTTCAAGTATCCATCATGTAACCACTCTAAGCATTATCTTTGTAAGTTTTAATTATGGACCCACAAGACTTGCAAAGTTAAACAACAATAAAACCAAAGTTCAACTATTAAACTTGGGCATCTTAACCTCCAAAAAGGTTTAATACATTAACATCTTTTCATATTTTCATATAAGTCCAACATAAAGTTATAGTCATAGTTTCAATTAATATACTCAAAAATGTATTTCATCACTATATGAATATAGGTTAGCCCACCATTTACTCCAAACTAGAGTAAATAATTGTAGGTCCATCATATGAAATTTCTAAATTATATATATTCATAGACTAATGTGAATATTTACCTATCTACATTGCATGCGTATTCATCTTTGAACACTCTTATGACCATATTAAAATCCCATAAATACATAAATATTTATGTATCTGCATCCATATTCATCTTTGAATACTCTTGTGGCCATATTAAAATCCGACGAATATATGTACGCCCACAAAATATACATACATTGACTTCTTTAGTCACACTAAAATATCTGAATCAACCCGACTTAAATATAAGTGCATGGACTTAAATATTTTAGTACATCAAAGGCCACTAATTAAACAAGATCTGCTCTCATCATCTAAGAGTAACTATCGACATGATAGTAAAAATGGTTCATCCTTAAATAGAGAACTGTCATATGTCATCTTTTAATAACCCATTCAATTATTATTATAATCGCATTGACTATTCTTATTAAGTCATCGCAATACTATGATGAATCCATCATATATTGTGATGATCAATGAGAAAAGAGATGCTTTCTTTATTCGTTGGACCAAACCATGCATATTTGTTTTTTCGCATTAAAAATCCATTCAACAGTGATTAACCGCATGTAATCTCGCCCAAAAAAACGGCAAACCTTAATTTTTGTACCTACCAATGAAAACACGACAATCTCGTTAACTAAACTTCACAATATTTGAACATAGAGAATCCGTAGTCCCATAATCAAATTATATAGCATGAACTTCCAAGACTATTATACAATACATAAAGTGTACAAGCCAGTCAACATAGGTGCTAATAATGTTGAGTACATCAAGAAAAATGAAAAATAAAACACCAAAATTTCATCTCTGTTCTCTGCAACTCTCTCTAACATGTATGCACTACATATGTATAGCTATACTTGGTCATCCGTTGTTCATAATCAACAATACAACGTACACCACAAAAAATTTCCTTTATTCCGATGAAAAACAAATCCATAAGAAGCTCTGACGAAATTCCAATGGATTCTAACAGTTTCCCCGAAATTTTCGACGGATTCCGACGCATATTAAAAAAATTCCGAAAAAGTTTTTTTTTGACTTTGGGTTGAGTGGGCGGAAAATTCAAATTTGTTAGAACATTTTGACAGAAAAATCCGCTCGAATTCTGTCGGAAAAATTTACTTTTTATTTCAACAAAATGTTCCATTAGAATTTCTCCTATAAATTTCACTCCAAGCTTCATTTTTTTATTTGCTCATTTCACAAAATAAAGAGAGAGCAATGCATCACTAACGGTTGCCATTAGCCCCACCACCGCTTTTCGCCACGCAACTATTGTCACCTCCTCCCACCATCATTTGCAAATGACTTATGGAGAAGGTTTTCATGTTTGTACATAATTTGTACCTAAATTTGTAGTGCATTAAGTATATATGTTGAATTTAACAATTTGTATAATTAGTTTGTATATAATTTCGTAAATTTGAGCATTTGCATAGTTAGTTTGCTACGTTGATATTAGTTTATTAAGTTGATAATTTGTTCATAATTTTATACTTTATATGTTGTTAAAAAATAAAAAATTTTATTAATTAAGTAGAATTTGATGTTAATATGAATTTAATGTAAATAATGAGAATTTATTGTGTACTAGCTATATTGCAAAATGCTTGTATGGTTGAAAACTATAGTTTTAAAAAAAAATAATTAAAAACATCGATGGTTTTTCAACAGATTCCGACAGAAGTTCTGACAGTTTTTCCAACGGATGTTTCCAAAAATTTAAAATTTTGAAATAGCGGCGGACAATGCGTTTCCATCGGAGGCTAACCCAGTTGTTCCATTAGAATTCCGTCGAAAAATTCATGTTTCAATGAATTCTTCGATCGGAGGCTAACCCAATAGAGAAAGTCGAGAACATCTGTTTTCCAATACCTAAAACTCCTCCATCGAATTCTTCCGAATTTAAAAGGAAAAAATTGAATAAAGTCTTTACATTGTTGGGGAAATTTAGGGGGACAATTCGGGGATTGAGAGGATTACTCGAAGACATCTAGGTAGGACCGAAGTCATTTTCCTAAAGACTTTATTCATCCAGTGTGCAACAGTTATTCCTGAATAAGTCTTTGAGATACAAGGAGTTCCCTTCTACACTCATGTTGCACTCACAAGGGTCGGCACTAGCGCCTTCAAAATTAACAAAAATTCAAAGGGATAATGTTGGAATATTTTTTCTCTTAATCCATGCCATTCTAGGCATACCAATGAATATCATAATGCCACATATTTATATGAGATGTTCATACCTCCTCATAAAAGGAAGTCATTATTTTATAAAAAAAACATTTCCAAGGAGGCACATCTTTTCAAGAACATATTTGTTGAAGTAGGAGGTATTACTTAGTAAACTAATCCACACCTCTTCATAAATAAAAAATTATCTAATTACTATTTATATATGTCTTATTAGATATTTCCATTTTTACGTAATTATCTCTAACACTGTATGCTTTTCTATTGAAGTTCAAGTATTTACCACTTAGTTCAACTGGTGTTCCTACAATAGTGTAGGAACTGCTTACATATTTTTCCCAATACTTTGATAGTTTGATTGGTTATTTATGGGACTGTGATTCCTAGATGAAACAGGTGATCAAATTGGTGATGAAATGGGGGATTCTGGATCCCTTTTTTTTTTTTGCATTTTGGGGGAAAGGGGAAGTGTGATAATCTTTATAAGCATTTCTCGATGAACTACGAATATACGAAGAAAATAATACATTGACCTTAGGGACGGATGCCACGACAATCCTTCAGCTGAATTTTCCTGTAAATTCTTATATAAAAATTGCCAAAATTTTTTAAAACTATTATAGTGGCCTTGTATAAAAATTACTTTTTTTGGTGTTCTTTGATCATCTATTTAATGGAAACTGAGTTGCTATTGGTCTCTAAAAGGTAAAAATTTTACATCACAGATTTAGTTCACAAAACTTGAACCTAAAATTTTACTTAATAGAGTAAGGATCAAATCCTTTAAACCAAACTATGTTAATATCTATACAATTAGTTAGTGCTTAAAAAAATACAAGAAAATTAGAAAATGCATACAGTTAAATAAATGTTATGAATATTCCATAGGTAAATCTTCCTCTGAATTTCATCATATTGATTCTTCATATTTTCATCCCAAGGTACCTTCTCTTCATCACTTTTGGGTTCATATGGGTTCATACCATGTCTCTACCATATCCCACTGCCATGGGCTTTAAAATGGCTTTCATTTAGATGCTCCATGTTTGATAGTCCTCCCCATTATAGTTGAAAGGACTTGATTTTGATGAAATAAGTGAGTCCATGCTTTGATTATGGAGTTAGTTTTGAAGGATTTTAGAGTGCTCAATCTTTAACAGTGGAAACTTAATATAAGGACTCAGGTTACAGTGTAAAACTATTACTTTTAAGTGGTGTTTGACGAAGAACTTTTTGGGGAGGTTACTGGCGCAAAAGAATTTTTTGGATCCAAATAAATTGTTTGACTTAGGCTTTATTCGGTAAAATTTACTATTTAGATGGTGGATAGCTCTTTGAATTACATATATCTATTTAAATAGCATATAGTTGTTTGCCTTTAATTGCTAGCTTATAGTGCCTTGACTAATAGTTTGAAAAAAATGTGCTAGTTACATTAGTGGTTGGATTAAGTGATAAATATAAAATGGCGGAAATGGATAGAATGTATTTCCTCCTTCTCCTCCTTTTCTTTCTCCTTCTTCTTCTTCTTCTTCTTCTTCTTCTTCTTCTTCTTCTTCCTCTTCTTCTTCTTCTTCTTCTTCTTCTTCTTCTTCTTCTTATTATTATTATTATTATTATTATTATTATTATTATTATTATTATT
>JACYFF010031958.1:30414856-30432139 GCA_017589665.1 Selenicereus undatus | reverse complement strand
TTATTATTATTATTATTATTATTATTATTATTATTATTATTATTATTGTTGTTGTTGTTGTTGTTGTTGTTGTTGTTGTTGCCGTCGTTGTTGTTGTTGTTGCCGTCGTCGTCGTTGTTGTTATTGTTGTCACTATACTCTTAATTGACTTCTTCTAAAGTATTGACTAAATTGCCCAACAGATCCCAAAAAAAAAACTTCTATTGTGCATAAGAGCACCACTTTGTGTTTGATTTTGTATTACTGATTTTTGCATTAATTGAATAGTATGCAAATTAGTTGTTTGCCAATATCTGTATGATTATTGGAGAGATCAAATTTTAACAATATATGCTGACATTAAATGTTGGCTTGCTGAATAGTAAAAATTATAGTAAATAGTGTTTTAACTCAGTCTAAACTCTAAATGCAAATTAAAATGTTGTTTCCGAATAGACCCTTAATTAAAAAGCTAGTTTAGGCATTTGGTAGATTAGGTTTTTACAAGATATTGTTGGTTCCAAAAAGTTATTTAGAAAAAGCTCAAATTTTGAGAAGAGTATAGATAAGAAATTGTGTTGATGATTTACACTTTTGCTCTTATAAGAAGCATCTAACCTCAAAAATTTAGTTTGACTTTGAATTTTCCAACAATTTGCTAGCAATCTAAAAGCTTTCACTTAGAAGGCGATAAAGGGCAACCCCAAATACAATGTAATAACCCAACCCTAAAATTATTTAATTATGTTCATTTATTTAATTACTTCATGTTCATAATTTTTCTTCTCTCATTTCATTTATTTCATTTATTCACCCCGGTGGAAAAATTTTATTTGGGCCCTCACTTGCCAATTCGGATTTTAATTTTGTATTTAATTGATTAACAAAAACTTTGGGAGAATTGATAGTGGGCCCTAACAAGTTTAACCTAAGTAATTTATTTTATTTTCCGTAACATTACAAAGCTGTAATTTTTAGTTTCGTAAAAACGTTATCGTTATGAAGCATTTTATTCCCGAACCCAATTTATTTCGGTGGTTTTGAAGCCCAATAAGTTTGCCTATGCTTTTAAAATAATCATCATGGTTAACTTAACCATGGTTAGTTTAAAAGGCGACAATTACTAGATAAAAACTCAGCCAAGTGTGGAATAGTCAACAAAGCTAAAAGGAATCCAAAATCATCTTCTCTCTCCTCCTTCTCTCCTCCCTCACGGCAGGCAGAATTGGGCAACCCTTTTGGGTGTTTTTCGACCACTTTTTCAGCCAGCCTTGGTGGTTTTCGACCCCCACTCAACATCCTAGTACCTCAAGCTATCGTCCTCCATAATCAAAACCCCTAAACCTCATCTCCATCTCAACTTACATGCACTCAATGTGAGTAATCTTGAAATTTGGTTCTGTTGGTTTTCATTTTTATCTTTGTTTTGATTCTTGTTTTGATGTTTTTGAGTGTTGATAATGATGTTTTGATAATAAAGAAGAGCTATTTTGATGTTGATCATGGTGGTGTTGAGGTTGGAGCATGCTAGGTTAGGGTTAACTTTGATCATGCAAGCTTAATGTTAAGGTATTGAATTTTGATTGTTTTATCTTTGATTTGATCATCTTTTAATCTATTGGGGTTTATGTTGATGTTTTTGATGATTTAACATGAGTTGGAGAGAGTCCAAGTTGGCCATAAACTAGGATTTTGGCAAATAATGCATGGTTTGGATTAATTTAGCCTTAATCTTGGTTTATGTGGGTGTTTGATTGAAAAATGATCTCTTTTGGATATGATTATGAAGTGAGTTTGAGTGTGGTGATTTTGTATGCTGTTGGAATGGACCAAATCTTGCTTGCATGTTTTTAAAGAATGGTTTAAGTTGAGAATTTGTGTGAAAAAGTGAGGGAAAAGCTAAAACAATGAGGGCTGGAAATTTCAAGAAAACAGGGCAGACTTTGGCAATAAAGTGGTAATGCACGGCCCAACCAAAAATTATGATTTTTGGTAGGTAGATATTTCCGTGTGTTAGCTTTCTAAGGGCTCTTGAATCGCCTTAATCCGAGGTCTGTGGAAATATTTATGATCGTTTTACCGAAACTACGTAGAATAGACCAAAACTAACATGCTTTGGTTCTAGACTCATTTTGGGAATCCTATTGAGGGAATCAAGCTTGGTGTCATGAATGAAAGGTTTTTCGGACTTCCTAAGCTTTCTATATTGGGGTTTTGATTCTCAATCCGATGCCAAACGGTTAAGTTATGAGTCATTCTTCCTAAGCCTCTGTATGCTTACTTTGCTTTTTCTAAATTTTTAGCTATGAATAAATACTTTTGCAAACCGTATGTTCCTACAACAGTAATTTTGTACAGAATCTGGGCCTAATCTATCTTTCCTTCCACTTTTGTGCATAATATTATTCTGCGAGCTTACGTTTAAAAATTTCAGGTACATTCATTACTTGTATCTTTAGAAATCATCACATATTTATCAAAATTATGCTGTTTTGGTAAGTACATCAATGAATCAGTTTACTCAGTGATTTATCACATAACTAGTGACCCCGTCAATTATTAGTTATAAGGCATAGCTCTTCAGTTACCCGTGCAGCTTCAGGTCAGGTCCCGATCGGCTTGGCAGGTGTACACCTATCTTCATATCGTAACAGTTAACAGGGGTTTACTATCAGATAATAATTGAAAATGCAGTTTCATATTCATCTTATTCCCTGTGTTTAATTAAAAATGAATTCCGATATGGACCCAAGTAGTTTTTGTTCCATGAACGTTTAACAATACAGGAATGCATGTACTAAGTTCCGGCTCACATTTTGAAATGTTTTCATGTTTTGTTTTAGGAAATTGTTAAGCGAATCGCCCTCAGGCAGGCAGGACGGCTGAAGAGGATAAATGAGCCGAGAAATCTTTATGGAATGGGGGTGTGTTATTGTTGAAATGTTATAATATCGTATTGTTGAATATATTTTGGTGTTGAGACTGTACATTTTTTTTTTTCAGAATTCTATCTTTTAGTGTAATCCTTGACATGTTTGTGTGGTTTTGATGTTAGAAAAACTTTCTCTATATTTATCGAAACGGTTTGATAGGTTGTGATGGGTGAATGCCTTTGATGGTAAACATTGATTATTGTGGCTCAGTTTGTCATGTACAAGTAAAGCCTTGTCCTTGTTGGACTGTGGTAATGCCTAATCATTTGGGTTATCATTTATAATTGGAAAGAACTAGTGAAAGAAATGCAAATAGTGATTGATGTATCTTTAGGGCGTTACAGATTTGGTATCAGCGCCAGGTTGAGATTTTCTTTATGGAATATGGAGTTTAGAAATAAGAAGGTGAGAATGGTGGGTAGTGAGGGCCATTTTATACTGCTAGAATGCTATTAGAAGTTTTGTAATGACAGTAGAACTGCAAGTTGCTTACATTTACATGTTCCTTAATTATGGTTATGTATGGTTCTCATATATGTCTTTTCTAAGTTAGATGGACCCTTATACTATTAACTTGATGTCGGGTGCTTCTATGGCTGCTCACATTGCATTGTGGCATGTTAGTATAGAGGTCCATGAACAAGACCCTTTCTCTGAGTTTCATAGTGCTACGGTCCGTGGAAATAGAATGATGTGGTCCTTACCCACAGTTCATCAGTGGGTGCAGTTTAGGTTTCGTTATCATCACTATGTGGTAATAGGGAATCAAGGCTGGGATGGGCCTAGGTTTCAGGCTCAGGGGCATGGACTACTCTTGCTACGGAGTTGTTATTAAGGGAAGAGTTTGATAAAAGAGGAATCACCATGGAGACGCTATAACATGTCTTTTCACTACATCAGGTGCCTCCCCCATCTGTAGCCCCAACACCAGCACAGGGGCCACCCTCCCTGCCCGTACCAAGTACCCCACTAATGCCCGATAGTCCTGGGGAGGCTCATGTGGTAATAGACCTCCCTGACATGCCAGAGGTATTGGTGATTAGTTCTAAGGATGAGGGCCACCAGGGAGAGGAGGATGATCCCGAGAAGGATTAAGACATTATCGAGGTGGTGGTAGAGCAGCAATGGGGATAGGATGTTGATGAGTTGATGGTGGTGTTACAGGATGAGCAGGAGCCACAGGTTCAACAAGAGGTTGGTGATGCTGAGTTAGAGGCATCTACTAGCAGCTTCAATTCAGGCGAAGAGCCTGATGATGAGTCTGACCCAGATTACGATCCATCTAGGGATTGTTAGGTGGGTCTAGGGGTTAGTGGTAGTAGTTTTCTTTTGAGCCCTGTTTGTTTCTAGTGTGGTCGGTTGGGATGGATATATTTTGTATAGGATGTGACATTCTATATAGTTAGTTAGATCCTTTCCGACCGTCATGACATGGTCTGTATCTCTTTTTGGTTATGCGACGGGTCTAGTATCTTGGGGCTAGTTAGTATTTGGGGTTGAGTTAGGAGTTAAAACTGACTTTTCCTACTCAGTTAGATGTAGTATGTTTTGTTGATCATGTGCATAAATAGGCAGTTATGTATGTAAATAAGCAGTTATGAAATGATAAGCTTTGGGTTGTTCAATAATCTTTGAGTTATATTAAATGCGTTTGTTGGGCATGCTTATCTTATATGTTTGAGTATTCTAGTGATTGAATTGTTTCGTTTCATGTATAATCAGAATGTCCGAATTAGTGCAGAACAATGAAGAGGTTTTTATAGAGGAAATCTCAGATCATGATCAAGATCAGGTGATCAAGCCTCCCATCATGTGCCACCAAATTTTGGCCAAATGCCACTGAATTTTGGCCAAATGCCACCGATTCTTTCTGAGTTCTCTCACAATAGTGGGGACCCAAACTACTGGTCGGCCTTAGTAGCTGAATTGATGAAGCGAATTCCCCAGGTACCTACTGAAGCCCCTCATAAAGAGGATAAATTAGCGGATAGGGTGACACGATGCAACCCTAAAGTTTATGATGGATCTTATGATCCAGTAGTAGTGGAGGAATGGACTACAGGAATGGAGAAAATCTTTACAGTGGTAGAGGTGCCAGAAGGAAATAAAGTAAACATTGGGACGTATTATTTTACCGGTGAAGCTGACATTTGGTCGAATACTGTTAAGGGTAAGCGTGTAGGGTCTGACTTTACCTAGAATAAATTTCTCAGTGAGTTAAGGGCAAAATTCTACCCAGTTTTGCTCCAAAGGCAAAAGGAGAAAGAGTTTACGGAGCTGAAGATGAGTGGCACCATGACCGTGATGCAATACGCTAGCAAGTTCACCGAATTATCTAGGTTTGTTTCTAAGTTTGTATCATCTAAAAGGTTGAAAATGAGGAGGTTTGAAGAGGGTCTGGCCTTCTATATTCGGAATCAGTTAGCTGGACAACCTATTTTAACTTACCAAGAACTATATGAGCGAGCGGCTGAAGTGGAACGAGTGAAGACAGAGTTGAGAGCATTGAATCCAATGAACCAAAAGAGAAAGGGGTTTAAGTGAGGAACTCCGAGTGAGAGTGTGAACCAGAACAAGAAGAAACCTATTCCTGTTCCCTCCAAGAGCTGTCGTGTAGGCTCGACAGCACCTTGTGCCAAGTGTGGCAGAACAAATCACACAACCCCTGAATGCCGAGTAGGAACTAATCAGTGCATGTTGTGTGGAAGCCCTGAACACCTGATTGCTACATGCCCCCAAAGGATGAAGGCTGTAGACAAAGGGGCAGCAAAACCCTTTGTCGTACCTCACCAAGGGGCCCCACCACCAAGGCCAACAGCAGTAGGACGGGCGTATGTAATGAGTAAGAAAGAAGTTGCCACCTAGAGTATGGTAGTCACAGGAACTCTCTTTTTAAATTCAAAGCCATTTTGTGTATTATTTGATTCGGGTGCTACTCATTCATTTATATCTACCCGATCTGCCATGCAATTAAACCTAGAAGATAGGAGGATGGAAACCAGTTATAGGATCAAGCTACCCAAGGATTGTGTGTTTGACTGCCCTATCTCCTATAAATCTATTCCCATTACCAATTGTGGAACCACCTTCCCTGTGGATTTGATTCAATTCGATTTGTCTGATTTTGACATCATTTTGGGAATGAATTGGTTGCACACCTATGGAGCTAAGATTGATTATGAGGATCTTAAGGTTATTTTGAAAGATGAAAAAGGGGGAGAAGTATTCTTCTATGGGCAAATAGAGGAAAAATCCTATCTCTTGATTTATTCTATGAAAGCAAGTAAGCTATTATGTCAAGGATGTATGAGATATTGCTGTTATGTTATAGACACCCAAGTAAAAGAAGAGGAAGCTGAAAATATTCCTATAGTCTGTGAGTTTGAGGATGTTTTCCCTAAAGGGTTACTAGGATTACCCCCACAGAGGGAAATTGATTTTGGAATTGAGTTAATCCCTGATGCCCAGCCTATTTCCAAAGCCCTATATCATATGGCCCCAACTGAGCTTAAGGAACTGAAGCTTCAATTAGAAGAGCTACTGCAGAACGGTTTTATTAGGCCAAGTGTGTCACCATGAGGTGCCCCAATGTTGTTCGTATAGAAAAAGGATGGAACCTTAAGGCTGTGTGTTGACTACAAGGAGTTGAACAAGATCAACATCAAAAATAAATATCCTTTGCCGCGAATCGATGACTTGTTTGATCAATTGCAAGGAGTAGGAGTCTTCTCTAAGATTGATTTGAGGTCAGGGTACCACTAACTTATGATTAAACCTGAAGACATCCCCAAGACTGCATTTAGAACTAGGTGTGGTCACTATGAGTTTATAGTGATGCCATTTGGCCTCACCAATGCTCCTGCAGCTTTTATGGATCTTATGAACAGAGTCTGCAGACCCTACCTAGACAATTTTGTAGTGGTATTCATAGATGACATTCTTATCTATTCTAAGGATAGAGATGAACATGCTGATCATTTGAGGATGGTGTTACAAACAATGAGAGAGCATCAACTTTATGGAAAATTAAAGAAGTGTGAGTTTTGGTTGGAAGAATTGGTGTTCTTAGGACATGTGGTTACAAAGGAAGGAATCAAAGTTGACCCCCAAAATGAGAAGGCAATCACAGAATGGTCAAGGCCTACCAATATCTCTAAGATTAGAAGCTTTCTGGGTTTAGCAGGTTACTATCAAAGGTTCGTCAAGCACTTTTCAAAAATAGCTTCACCCATGACCAATTTGCTGAAGAAAGTGAACAAGTTTGAGTGGATCGAAAAATGTGATAAAGCTTTTCAAGAGTTAAGGCAGCGACTAACTACCACCCCAATCCTAACGGTACCAATGGAAGGCAAGGAGTATACCATCTATAGTGATGCTTCAAAGAACGGATTGGGTTGTGTTCTGATGTAGGAAGATAAGGTAGCAGCTTACGCCTCTCGTTAGCTTAAGCCTTACCAGAAAAACTATCCTACTCATGACTTGGAATTAGCAGCCATGGTCTTTGCGTTGAAAATTTGGAGACATTACTTATATGGAGTCCCATGGAAGATTTATACTGACCATCAAAGTTTGAAGTATATCTTCACTCAGAGGGAGCTCAACTTCAGGCAACGTCGTTGGCTTGAGCTGCTTAAGGATTATGATTTGTAAATTCAATATCATCTAGGAAAAGCAAATGTTGTAGCAAATGCCTTGAGTAGAAAAGTGCAACATAGCCCAAATACTGTTTTAATTACTCAGTTGAGTCTCTTGAAAGGACTTGGGGACTTGGGAATTCAACTAGTGTCCCATGGGCAAGCACATGTTCAATTATCAGCACTTACCTTATAGCCTTCCATAGTGGAGGAAATCCGAGTGAACCAAGAAAGTGATCGTGAACTCGAGAGGATAAAGCAAAATCTAGACAGATGAAAGTCTCCCGAGTTTGTAGTACATAAGGATGGGATCCTATAATTCCAGAATAGCCTATGTGTGCCCTAAAATGAGGAATTAAAGAAGCAGATCCTAGAGGAGGCTCATAATACTCGCTACTCAGTGCATCCAAGAGGCACTAAGATGCACAGAGATTTAAGGCAATACTTTTGGTGGAATAATATGAAAAAGGAGGTTGCAGAATATGTAGACAAGTGTCTAACCTGCCAGAAAGTCAAAGCAGAGTATCAACATCCCGTGGGTGAATTGCAACCCCTAGAGATTCCCACTTGGAAGTGGGATTCGATTTCAACAGACTTTGTTATGGGTTTACCCATTTCTGCCTCGAAGAAGAATCTCATCTAGGTTATAGTCGATCAACTTACTAAGTCGGCCCATTTTCTGCCAATCAAAGATACCTGGGGAATTGAAAAACTAGCTCAGTTGTATGTCAAAGAGATAGTCCTACTACATGGAATCCCCTTAGATATAGTATCGGATAGGGATTAAAGATTTCAGGCTCATTTTTGGCAAGCACTTCAAAAGGCCTTTGGGACCAAATTGAACTTTATTAGCTCTTATCACCCTGAAACAGATGGGCAAACGGGAAAAGTGAACCAGATTCTAGAAGACATGTTAAGAGCTTGTGTATTAGAGTTCCAAGGAAAATGGGAAGACGATTTGCCTTTGGTGGAGTTTTCTTCTAACAATAGCTATCAGTCTACCATCAGAATATCCCCATTTGAGGCTCTATATGGGAGAAAATGTAGAACCCCACTGGGCTGGAGTGATTTGGATGAAGCATTGATTCTAGGCCCTGAAATCATCCAGGAAACCTTGCAAACAATAAGAAGGATTTGCGAACATATTAAGGTTGCCCAGAGTCAACAAAAGAGTTATGCGGACAAGAGAAGGAGGCCTTTGGAGTTTGAAGTGGGAGATAAAGTTTTTCTAAAAGTATCGCCAACTAAGGATATCAAGAGGTTCAGGGTGCGAGGCAAATTGAGTACACTATATATTGGACCATATGAAATCATCAAAAAGTGGAATCTTGTAGCTTACCGTCTGGATCTGCTAGTAGAGCTAGAACACGTGCATAATGTATTTCACATCTCTCAGCTTAGAAAGTATATCCCAGACCCATACCACCCCATTGTACCTGAACATATTGAAATCACTGTGGGTTCAGTATATGAAGAGCAACTGATCCAAATACTTGATCGCGGGATTAAACAGTTGGGCAACAAGCAAATACCTCCAGTCAAAGTGCTATGGTCAAATCATACCTCCCAAGAAGCTACTCGGGAGACCGAAGAGGAAATGAAAGCCAAATATCCACAATTATTTGAGGTAATCTTGCATTATATGGAAAATTAATAAGTTTCAAGGGCGAAACTCTTTAAGGGGAGAAGATTGTAATAGCCCACCCCTAAAATTATTTAATTATGTTCATTTATTTAATTACTTCATGTTCATAATTTTTCTTCTCTCATTTCATTTATTTCATTTAAGCCCTTACTTGGCAATTCAGATTTTAATTTTTTATTTAATTGATTAACAAAAACTTTGGGACAATTGATAGTAGGCCCTAACAAGTCAAACCTGAGTAATTTATTTTGTTTTCCGTAACATTACAAAGCTGTAATTTTTAGTTTCGTAAAAACGTTATCGTTACAAAGCATTTTATTCCCGAACGCAATTTATTTCGGCCGTTTTGTAGCCCAATAAGTTTGCCTATGCTTTTACACTAATTACCATGGTTAACTTCACCATGGTTTGGTTTAAAAGGTGGCAATTACTAGATAAAAACTCAGCCAAGTGTGGATTAGTCAACAAAGCTCAAAGCAATCCAAAATCATCTTCTCTCTCCTCCTTCTCTCCCCCTTCACAGTAGGCAGAACTGGGCAGTCTTTTTGGGTGTTTTCCAGCCACCTTTTCAGCCAACCTTGGTGGTTTTCGACCCCCATCCAACATATTAGTACCTGAAACTATCATCCTTCATCATCAAAACCCTTAAACCTCATCTCCATCTCAACTTACTTGCACTGAATGTGAGTAATCTTGAAATTTGGTTCTATTGGTTTTGATTTTTATCATAGTTTTGATTCTGGTTTTGATGTTTTTGAGTGTTTATAATGATGTTTTGATAATAAATAAGAGTTATTTTGATGTTGATCATGGTGGTCTTGAGGTTGGAGCATGCTAGGTTAGGGTTAATCTTTGATCATGCAAGTTTAATGTTAAGGTGTTGGATTTTGATTGTTTTATCTTTGATTTGATCATCTTTTTAATCTATTGGTGTTTACGTTGATGTTTTTGGTGATTTAACATGACTTGGAGAGAGTCCAAGTTGGCCATAAACTAGGGTTTTGGCAAATAATGCATGGTTTGGATTAATTTAGCCTTAATCTTGGTTTATGTGGTTGTTTGATTAAAAATGATCCGTTTTGGATATGATTATGAAGTGAGTTTGAGTGTGGTGATTTTGTATGCTGTTGGAATGGACCAAATATTGCTTACATGCTTTTAAGGAATGGTTTAAGTTGAGAATTTGTGTGAAAAAGTGAGGGAAAAGCTAAAACAATGAGGGCTGGAAATTTCAAGAAAACAGGGCAGACTTTAGCGATAAAGTGGTAATGCACGGCCCAACCAAAAATTATGATTTTTGGTAGGTAGATATTTCCTTGTGTTAGCTTTCTAAGGGCTCTTGAATCGCCTTAATCCGAGGTCTGTGGAAAAAGTTATGATCATTTTACCGAAACTACGCATAATAGACCAAAACTAACATGCTTTGGTTCTAGACTCATTTTGGGAATCCTATTGAGGGAATCAAGCTTGGTGTCATGAATGAAAGGTTTTTGGGACTTTCTAAACTTTATATATTGGGGTTTTGAGTCTCAATCTGAGGTCAGATGATTAAGTTGAGAGTCATTCTTCCTAAGCCTCAGTTATGCTTACTTTGCTTTTTCTAAATTCATAGGTATGAATAAATACTTTTACCAACTGTATGTTCCTACAACGCTAATTTTGTACAGAATCCGGGCCTAATATATCATTCCTTCCACTTTTTTGCATAATATTATTTCGTGAGCTTATATTTAAAAATTTCAGGTACGTACATTGCTTGTATCTTTAGAATTCATCACATATTTATCAAAATTATACTGTTTTGGTAAGTACATCAATGAATCAGTTTACTGAGTGATTTATCACATAACTAGTGACCCCATCAGTTATCAGTTATAAGGAATAGCCCTTCAGTTACCCGCACAACTTCAACCCAGGTCCCGATCAGCTTGGCAAGTGTACACCTATCTTCTGATTGTAACACTTACTAGGGGTTCACTGTCAGATAATAATTGACAACGCAATTTCATATTCATCTTATTCCCTGTGTTTAATTAAAAATGAACTCCAATATGGGCCCAACCAGTTTTTGTTCCATGAATGTTTAACAATATAGGTATGCATATACTGAGCTTCGGCTCACATTTCGAAATGTTTTCATGTTTTGTTCTAGGAAAGTGTTTAGTGAACCACCCTCAGGTAGGCAGGATGGCTGAAGAGGATAGGTGAGCTGGGAAATCTTTATGGAATGGAGGTGTATTATTGTTGAGATGTTCTAATATCGTATTGTGAAATATATTTTCGTGTTGAGATTGTCTATTTTTTTCATAATTCTATATTTTGGTGTAATCCTTGACATGTTTGTAAGGTTTTGATGTTAGAAAAACTTTCTCTATATTTATTGAAATGGTTTGATAGGTTGTGATGGGTGAATGCCTTTGATGGTAAACATTGATTATTATGGCTTAGTTTATCATGTACAAGTAAAGCCTCGTCCTTGTTGGACGGCGGTAACGCCTAATCTTTTGGGTTATCATTTATAATTGGGAACAACTAGTGAAAGAAATGCAAACAGTGATTGATGTATCTTTGGGGCATTACATACAACATAGGGAAGCTGCTTGGTCTTGTAGTAGAATTTGTTGTGTAACCTTAGAACATACCAACCTACGTAGATTTGAGATTTGCATTGACTAGAATGTAGTTGACTAATCTTGAAGAAATGATGAAAACCATGCATGACATGCGTAGTAGTTCTAGCATCAGCTTTACAAAAGATCATGAGATATTCAGCAATTCACCAAGTTAACTTTCGTGCGTAAAGGATGAAATCTGAAGCCAGGTTGTTGTGTTTGCATCAGAAGAACTCCATTTAGATACACTATGACTAATGCAAATAAGAAGGGAGACATATGATCATTGTGTCTGATACTACTAGCCCTTGAAAATTCCCAAAGATCTCACCCTTCAAAGGAATATTGAAGCTAGCAGTAGAAACAAACACCATAACCCACCCAATAAATTTAGGTGGGAATTTACATGCCGAAAAGAAGACATCTACTGCTTTACCAAGACATAGAGTGATACCCTTTTGAAGATCAACTTTTAATTAGCATCTGGCAGAGGCCCTTTTCGTTCTATATAGTTTAACTAAATACTAACTAAGTTCAATTTTACTTACCAATAATTTGGATAGAAATATTGAAAGAAGGGCTACCTAAATTCTCTTATGTATTTACCCTTTTTCAAAAACTCTAATTAAATCCTGACTAATCAATAATCAGAATATATTTCAATGATGTTTCTATGTAAAGTGTTCTAGCAAGCAATAGGTTGCAATCCAAATCCACTCAATGGATTGGCTATGTTAGATCATTAGATGGCAAGGTCAAAACACTAGCATTGAGATCCCCAAACAATATCCCACGTTTGAAAAAGTTTAAGACTACATCAGATATCTAAGGATCGACGATATGCTTGGCATCCATAAAGAAGCCACTATCAAACCCATTTGGTCTAGGGCTTTTTATGAGCGTCAATACCGAACATAACTCTGTTTACACCAACATATGTACGGAGTTTGATAAAACTAACCTGTTGGTCAGTTGAGAACCTGATTGCAATAGCATCTAGATTCACATGCTCTAACATAGGCTTAGTAGTTCCAAACCAACTCTTAACATGCTAAATAAATACATTCTGAATAGCCAATACCTCAGTTTGCAGCCGACCATGCTTATCCTTCATAGGCAAGACATGACTTCTGTATGAAAGAAGAATAAACTCTATTTCAAACAAGGATTAAAAAAAGTAGAAACCTCTAGTACTCTGATCACCATATAATACTACCATATAATACCCATTGTAATTGGCTCTATAGAGAAAGGATCGCTCGACATTCCTCTATGTCATGAACTCCTTAAAAACATTCCTTTCTTCAAGCTACAACTCCTTATTAAAATGGTCTTATAGTACTTGCTATTGTGCAGCAATATGTAATTGAGGTCTGTGACGATCAATTTGTTGTCCAATCATAGCAAATTCATTTTCATTCAACTCTTCAGTAGATCCTGCTTTAATCTCTTTGGCTTGGCAAACACAGCAAAGAAAGTATTCTGACCATCAACAAGCACAATATTGTAAAAATCGGAGAACTACTCTACGTATTGAAGTATTTGGATATGCCTTGTCCTTTGTGTATCATTTCATCAATCTTAACAAAATTTGGGATACAATTAGCAATGTTTTGAGCAAAGAATTGAATAGAGGAGCACCATACAAGTCAAGCTGTTGAACATTTTCAAATGCCTAATCAAATTTGGAGCAGCTCTGTGTGCCATTTTGTATGGTTATTACATCATGTGTACCTCCGCCCTATCCACTTACGTTCTTGAATATCATAAGTATCAACACAATTATGAAACTCCCAGAAATTAGATGGTTGAACATCTGCCGTACTTATCGTTTCATCAACGCACCAAATAATACTAAAATCTCCAAAAATAAGCCACAGGATAGATGTGGACTGAGCAGTTCGAGTTGCCCACAAATCATGCCTTTCAGTCTCCCCATTGAAGCCTTATACAAAAGTGATAACAAACAAACAAGGGCATGGCCACGTGTATTTAGTGCACAAGGCATATATTTAGTTTTTTTAAATAAGAACATCAAAACGCACGTAACTTTTGTACCATATGCAGAACCCAAATCCATCACAGATTTTGCAGCCACATGAGCATTTCTAACTTTAGTTTTCAATAAACGAAGTGTTAACTTGGTTGTATTTGTTATATTTTGATGAAAGTCAACAAAGTAATTATCTATGTAGTTGAATGCAGTGATATTTTAAAAAGTGTATTTGATATGTATTTGAAGATGTGAGCATTTTATATGATAGTATGTTTGTATATGTGATTAAGCATGCTAAGTAAGCCTTATTAAGTCATTGCATACATGTGCTTAAAGTATCATATTTATAAGTTTATCTGAACTTTGCTCTAATTCCATTAGTCCTATGCTCGAAGTCCTATGTTCAGAGTCCAATATTGAAAGTCCTTTGAATTTTTGAATGATTCTTTGACATTTTTTAGTGGTAGCAAAATAGCAATTTGAATGTCTTGTGATGTTAGTGTATATGTGTACGCAAAGAATCATAGCTGAAAATTCAAATCACACATCTCACATTAGCTTTAATCTTTTCCAATCAATGTTGGTTAAGCCAACTTTGAAATACATGTTCTTTTAAGCTAACTTTGGAATTCTTGTTCATTAAATTTCATAATATTCCTAAGAGGTTTGTACCTAGTTGATATTTTGAGATATTCTCTTGTTTTTTTTGGGGGGGGGGGTTTAAAATGCTTGGCTTCAATTATTGATTTTGATATGATTATCAAATTCCTTACCAAATCATGATAAGTCTTGCTTGGAAAGTATTTTCATAAAATCTTTTGATTGTTCCCAGTTAATATCTTCAGAGATTTCATGAGATTGTTTGCTAATAATTATTATCATATTTTTCTAAGCATTACGTGCTATTTAAACTGAGCAAATTATTTATGCTATATTCATGGGAAACATCTTTGAAATATCTTGAATTATATTGTATGATTAATTTGATTGATATGGATGAATATTCTAATATTGGCATTGATATTATTCGATGATACTTATCTAAGCAAGAAGAGCAATAATCAAGTAAAGATCTCGTCCGTTTTCATCTAGGGAGTTGTATGTTTTAAATCTAGTGAAATCTTTCAAATAGACTTGGATATCATAATTAGAATATTCTAGATCTTGCCTTAGGTGTTTCAATGGATACAAGATCTAGTATAATGGCATAAGGAAGATCAATTGCCAAGTGTAGATTTCCAATGGTCAAATTGATATTTCCTTTTAGAGCTACTTTTAGCAGTTTTAAATCTGGATCAATGACTTTGAAATATACTTAGTACCAAATTTGGAATACATCAAAACCTGCCAAGTTTAGAGAAGTTGTCAAGAAGATTTGAGTACTTTATGAAGAGGAGCTAAAGCCGAAAGCACAACACAAGACTTGATCATATTGTAATAATCATTTGATATATCCTCGTCGTCTTAATAATTGTACTCTCTTGTAAGGACTAAATTTTTCTAAGGGAAACTTGTAACAAGTTGGGAAACTTACTTGAGTAGCCAGGTGTTGAGTGGAACAATACTTAGTGAGTAACTCAACTCAAGGTACCTAGTTAAGTGGTAGATCTAGGAGAGTATCTCTACATTGAGGGGCTAGCCTTGGAAGTACTCAACGAAGCTTTGTGGAGTCAAGGACTTAATATTCTAACTTCCTAAGTGAATAAGAAGTGGAGCAGCTTAAATCCTAACACAAAAACAGCCTTAGGCAATGACAAACCCTGTTTGGAAGGGCCAACATCGTAAACATCGCATGTGTTTGTCCCCTTTAATTTCTACATATATAGTTATATTCAAAGTCTTTAATTACTAACCTATTTTATATTGACTAGTAGATCTGCTTTCAAAGTACTTTAAATTCATTAAGTTTTAATTTTTTTCAATCACCCTATTCACTCCCCTAAGGTGATTTACCCTTATCGTTGGGACCTTTACCAAGCACCTAGGCACCTTTATTTTTGTAAAAAGAAATAACATGTTCCTATTTGTTAGGGCCATTAAGCGCCTCACATGTATTCTATGCAAAAAAAAAATAGCCATTGCCTAAGGGGGAATAGATGTATCCCCATTTTGCTACATCTGAGTGATTTCAGACCATGACTAGTCTGACTTGAATCTATAGTAGCTTGAACATTGTAGTTAATTTGATCAGTTTGAACTCACCTTCTAATATTATCCTCAACAGGGTCCACCAGAGGATTATCAGAGATGGTGACATTTTCTATAGGTATATTAGGATCTTTAACTCTCCAAACCCAAGTTACCATCCTTCTTCCTGCAACTAGTATGATTACAGCCAAAGCCTTTACAATTAGAGCATGTCGCAGGAAGCCATTAAAGTGGAGTGTCTGCTCAGTGAGTAACCCATTCTCTTTCCGAAATCGAACTGAATTATGCACAGTATCAGTCGCCTGAACATCCACAGGTAATCTTGCATATCGAATGCTCTAATGCTTGTCCTCTGCTCAGTGATCCTATCCATGGAGACGGGAGCACCAATTAAGCTGCCAAATTTGCTTAGTGGCCATAGTTACCTAGAATGTAGTACGCACCGTTTCAAGGTATGAATTTGGATACACAATGTGCAGTTTGTTGTGTCGTATGATCTGATCCATGGGTCAGAGTGGAACAATTTTTTAAAAAAATTTGCCAAAATGTTAAAGAAAATTTTTACAATTTAAAAGAATATGATTTTTTTAAAAATGTAAAAGCATGTGGTGACAATTATAGAAATAAGTGTAGAGTTGTAAACTCTAGATTTTGGAAAGTAAAAACCCTCAAATAAAAAATTGAACAAGGCTATGAAAATGCACTCTTATTTCGCAGAATCGCATCAGAAATTTGATCGTCAAGTGGATTTTCTTGGTCTTCCAACGGAATATGTCGAAAAAGGGTAGGATATGTCAGAAAGAGGGTTGGAAGCATTGGGAAAACTTTCAAACCTATTAAAAATTCCATCGAAAAACTCGTCAGAAATTCCGTTGAAGAATGGGTTAGGTCTGCCAGAAATTGGTGAAACCTATGGAAAATAGCACATATTTTTATTGTACACTCTAGAATATATGCTGCAAGTTGTTAATGTAAAACGCTCAAATCGAAAAGGTAAGATAAAAAGAAGGGAAACAAAGACTTCAAGAAAAAGAAACTTTTGAGCTGTAGAAATTTCTTGCGCTAGTTTCCTAACCCTGCTTCCTTATTCCCTCTCTCTTCCCCCCCTTCTCTGCACATACTTGAGCTTCCTCTCTATTTTTCAGCTCTATGCCTTTTCACCTCCCATGGTGAAATCTAGAAAATTCTATTTATGAGGGAAGTTTCTCCTACAACCCATCTGTTGAGTTATTTTGATTAAGATTTGATGATAACAAATCCAAGTGTAAAAATTTGTCCAAGTAATGTTACTCCAAACACGATCTCCAAACAGGCCTAGCTGTTGGTTATAATCTTT
>JACYFF010031958.1:30396761-30414846 GCA_017589665.1 Selenicereus undatus | reverse complement strand
CCACAATTCACCCCCCCTCTTGTGGAAGTATACTCATAAATTCAACACCATCCATAGATCGAAATGCTCCATGGAGCAACTTGTTTGCAACCCACAATAAGCTGGTCTACCCACAAACTGCGACCTAGATTGTGTTACAAGTGTGAGAAGCAAATTTAGCAAAGGAAATCATAAGATCATCTAATCAAGGATATTTTCCTAAAAAAGGGGAAAAGCACAAATCAAGGAAATATCATAATATTCACATATTCGAACACACCCCTCCTCAAGCCCAAGATGCTATATTAAGAGAAGTCATCTTGAGCTTGGATACTAATTAATGAAACTCACCAAAAGGATTGCATAGGCAATGTTAGGTCTAGTAACAGTAAGATAAACAAGACTACCAACTAGCTGGCTATACAATGTTGCATCGTTCAATAGAGAGTCTGTAAATACAAATTTTGACCTAAACTAAATTAGACAGGGAACTGAGCGACAAATTGAATTTTTGTATTAATATTGTATGTATGCATACAATCTCTGTATTGAATACTAATGTAAATCCCTCAAGGAACTCTAATTTTGAGGTCCATGGCAGCCAAGGTAATCCAAATTAGACATCAAATTCAAGGACTTAATCAGATTTTTGCAAATTCAAGAAGAGCTAGTTGTCGGATTAAATCTAGCAACATACCTGGTTTTGTGAGCTTAATTACTTAGGTCTCTTTGAGGTTTAAGTCAAATAATTTGACATGGGTTTAAACTCCAAGAATTTAGCTTTCCATAAAAACAAGTTTCAACTCGTTTGGACTTCGTTTGATAATTCAACTTAGCTCTTAAACTCAAACTGTCCAGGCTGTAGTTTTGGGACAGTTTGTACCCAGTTTTGTTTTTATCATTTTCTAGACTAAACAACATCCAAAAGTTGTAATTCTTTTTTGATTAGTTAGCTTAGGATGTCTGGTTTACAAGAATGTCAAGCAAGGTCCAAGGAAAGCACGTTACAATGTCCAGCTTAGGCCATTTTGTCAAGCTGCACAGCAGGCGCCTGAAAATGCACGGTAGGAAAGATCTTGCTGTTTAACGTACTTAATGATGTCCAAATCATGACTTTCAAAAGGGGGGGATTTCTAGACATATTGAGGTTTCCCCCCACTAAAGAAAGCCACAGATTAGTCATCAAGATGCAGTGGTCCAGTAGCAGCAAAGACTGAGCTCCATGTGCAACCTAGCAGCCGATTTCTTAGCAAGGGAGTTTTTCCCTCCTAAATGGGTCTCCTCCTTCAAGGTGTGTGTGTACTAGCTTGTTACCTTAAGCATAGTCACCAGGTGACTCATGAATGAAGAGAATTCCACGTGGAAGAAGAAGACTATGCCACTTTGTAAGCTCTCATTCGAACACTATGACAAGATGTGTCAAGCATGCATTTCTCTCCTTATTTTAAAGTGGAAGCTGTGTATTCTTTCCTTCCAAGGGAGGAAAACATGACTCTTGTTACCTATGATCATCAAGGATAGCTTAAGTTAATCATTTTAAAGCTATTACACTCATTTGTTCTGGTTTTGTTTCGGTTATATGCTAAACCGTGTACTTAGGTATGTAAGTATACTTAGTGAGCTTCCTTAGCATTAAGTGATGTTTTAATGATTACCTAATGACCAAGGAAATCCTTAGGCTTACCAATATAAATATCTTGGCACTCATTTTGTAACTCAAGTGATGATTAAGTGAAATCTGAAGTTGAGTTTGAAACTCCTCAGTGTTGTTACCTGAATTGTCTACTTGCTTATCTCTAATTAGGCCAATTAGGATGGTGATCAAGTGAGTCTTAAGCCTTGATTAGGTGCTAAAATCTGTATCCTAATCAAGCTTAGGGGCCCTAAACTCAAGCTTAGTGGTGAAATCTGTATGTAACTGAGAGTTTCATATTCACTAGATCAGTCTTTGGTGGCGAAATCTGTATCTAAGGACTGATTTAGTTTCTATCCTTCTTCCTTGATTGTAATCTGTCTTGGTTTTGGCTTTCACTCCTGAATTAAGTTAAGCTTAACCCTTGAGAGGTACATCATATTCAATTGAAGTAATCCTCTTATTTGATCTCCTTGAATGAGTTTGAATGAACGACATTCTGAATAAGGACCTAGGAGGCTTAATCTCAATCAAGAGAGATTTGACCTTCGAGAATAGACGGCATGCACTTCAAGTGCTTGTTGTATTCATCAAGTGAGAAAATGCTCGAGCTCTAATGAATTCCTATAATGTCGACCCCTTAAATTAGGGGGTAAACTCTCTTTTTATAAAGAAGTCGGAGCAAGGGTTTTCTCTCTTGATTGTCTCTATTTAAGGAAAAAAAGAATGATCATTTATTTTCTACATCATTTGTAACACTTGATGTTTTTTAATTGGCTCCAATGCTTTTCTATTAAATATTTAATTTAATAGATAACTATAATTAATTTGACACGTGGTAGATTATGATTGGGAAAAATTAAAAAAATATTTGATTTTCCACCTGGTGGGTCTTGACTAGAAGAGAATTTTACCTCCTATAATGGCGCCCTTCGAGAGTCAACTACGCATAGAAACATTGAGTATTTGAAGCGGTTGGGACTCAAATACTTGGTTGACTAAATGATTAAATCTTTCATAGGTTCTTTTTTGTTAAGACCTAATAACTTGGTGACTTTGTGCTCACCCAAGGAAATAAGGATTAGAGTAAACAAGCACACTAAAAAGAGTTTTACTAGGAGACATACAACCCCCTTTAATTTTTTGTTTTTTCTTCTTTTCCCTTCTTTTCCTTACATGTTGCTCATTGGGTGATTTTTTTAGCCATTTCTTCCCTTTTTTTCCATTTTTTTATAACCCTGCTTGCATCCACGACAGCGGCTGTTGCCTGGGAGTTTGCTTTTAGATAAATTTTCATCAATAACTTGTGATAAATATGATTAACAATTCTAAGGGTATAGAATTTTTGATACTGCAATTGGAGTAGGAGTAAGAAACTTGAATGACATACCATATAAATCTTCCTCTAAACACCTCTAATTCATTAGCCTCAAAAGATTACAGTTCCTTTTAGATGCTCTTTAGGTAAAATTTGTTTTCTTTTTCCTTTTTTTGCTTTTGAGCATCATTGATATCCTCACCAACTTCAAATTTTGTTGCAACAAGGCATTCATGTTCTCCGTAAACTCGTCATTGGATTCCACCCACTGTGATATAGAGATTTCATTTAGACTAGCCTGAATTATTGCTCGATTCAGCATATTTCCACCCTTTTACTGCAACCTTTTCAACACTAGTGCCGAAAGCTCAACCTTTGCTGGCATATCCTTGAATTTGGCAGCCATTAAAGTGGATCCTACTATCAGAACACAGTTACTCTTTGTTAAGACCTTGGCTCGAAAAAAAAAAAGTGTTTTCAATTCACACAGCCATGATGATTTTCAACAAAGCTTTCTTTTAAATATTTGATCAAATTACACCTGAGTGTTGACACAAAGTTACCAACACTTCGATGCAATTTCTCATGACTTTTGTCTTTTTCCTGTGTTTGGTCAGAGTTGCGAAACCGAAGATGTTGTGACGTTTTCCTTTTTTTGCCAATTTTTTTAACGAAGTTGCTCCTAAGTGTTAGCTCAATATCACCAGGACCTCATTACAGTTCTCTCATTACTTGTCTTTTCCCTTGAAGAATACATAACAAAGCACATCAATCCTACCATGTTTATATCACTTTTTTTACAAAAAAAATAGCTCCCAGGTGCATACTATTTTGTGAAATCTATTTTCAGCATCCTGTGTTCTCAAAATAGATTATCAGATCCCTTTTATTTTGTGAAAACTATTTTAAGGGCCTCATTTACTATTTGCGTTTTTTTTAGACCTTAAACTTTTAATATTTGCATTTTAACCCACATCTTTAAAAACATACTTTCGAAAAATTTAAAATTGTGTTTGTGGTATTTTGCCCACTAGTAGAACTCGATGTCCTCTTTCATCTGGTATCAAAGCCATGTAGCCAAAAATAATTAAGATAGTTAAGCTAATTAATGATTGATTAAGCTAATTAACAATGATTAATGCTTGAATCATCACCTGCTTGTCTTAGTCCTAATTATTCTCATATTGTCCATTCACCATAAGGTAATACCTCATAAGTAGCTCAACTAAACTATATCCTTGATATAGTTTTAGAATTAAAAGCAGAATTAGCTAAGATTAAGACTGAGCTCAAGGAGCTTAAGAACCAGTTAACGGTAGTCCATCTTTCTCTTATTAACGAAGTTAGGCATAGCGATAAAGTTACTCCCAGTATTAGTCCTCCTTTTCAGCATAAATATCCTTTCCAAAACTAAAAAACAAAATTCCATTTCCTTTGCACGAGATAAAAATTCAAAAAGAAGTAGGAGAAAAATCTGGTGAAAAAACGGCTGAAAAGAAAGAAAAATAAGATGGAGTATGAACAAATTCTCTTGAAGAGCTACAATAACCATTCGAGGAAACCCAGAAGAATTAAACAAATTCATGAGCGTCATGAGTGATAAATATGATGTTTTATCTAATGACAATGAAGAAACTAATAATGTCCAATTAGAAGAAGAAATATATCAGCAAATGAACATGATTAAATTAGAAGGTCTCAATGTATTACCATTTGCAGAAATTAGGAGAAAGCTGGATAAAAATATGGTAAGATGACTGTTGAAGATGAGATCAATGAGATCGGACAAAAGATTGACTTATACGAAACAGAGACCAATCTAGTTAATGTTGTTCCTAGGCCTGAAGAATTTGGTGAACCCTCTAGAAGAAATACTCATTTCTTAAGACCTAGGTACGTTCCAACAGAACGTACAACCAATTTTTCCTTTGGGTTTATCCCAAGGAAAACCAAAACCTTTGAAGAAATCAGCCTTACCCCAATTAGTCAAACAGGATACATTTAAAACATTGATAGAGCCCGTAATGGAGAATAAATATTTGAACACTAGAAAAGGGGAAGGAATAGTGTCTTAAACCTGAACACTACATGGACTGCTGCTAATTTCCTAAACTATATTGAACATAGTTTTTCTAACACTGTACCTGACGGGTGTGATTCATTAAGTGAATTAGGTAAAAATACATTAAGAAGAATGGAAACGCCAGCTGCTATGTTCTGAAATTTATGTAAGGAAATAGAAACCGAATTCATTGGAGATAAACTTGATTCAGAAGAAAAAGCAAGAGTATGGAAAAGAAAAATTAACAACATAGAATTATAGGATGTGAGACATCTAGAAAATTATATTCCTAAATTTAATCAATATTATTACAAAATTGGGCATAATGAAACTAATCTTGGTATGTTCTATGCCAAATTGCCATATCCAATAAATTCCTTAATTAATGAAAAATACATGGCTTGGCTTGAACGAACAAATGTTGTTGATGCTCCTGGTTCAAGAATTTCTTATTTACAAAAATGGGTTAGTGAATAATGTCTTGATCTGTAGAAGCAAAAAAAGATAAAGAAGTTGTTCTTAACTTGTTGGGATTCACCTCACAAATTGGAAAAAGAACCTGAAAAACGAAGAAAAAAAAATTTATTAAGAAAAAGAGCTTTAACAAGCAAAGGGGTGAGAAATATAGAAGAAAATACTATAGCAAACCAAGTTCTAAAAAACATAGATTTTTTAGGAAAGCCGCTTACTGTCCTGCAGGAGAAAACAACTGTAAATATTGGACGTGCGGAGAAGTAGGACATTATGCTAATTAATGCAAAAATAGGAAGAATGGCAAGCTTATCAAAACTTTGGGAAGCCTAGATTATGTTGAGCTTAGTAAAGATGGGGCATTAGACCTAGCCCTAAGTAAGAACAAAGGAATTGTTGAAATTATATTGGATAGTGAATATGAATAAAGTGATTATGAAGAAACAAGTCATATGATGTAAAGTAGCTCGGTTAGCCTTGGTGATCATCGAGGAGAAGAGTTGGTTGTAGACAAAGATCATGAGGAAGTCAAATGAGATTAGGTTCTTCCCATCATCCAAAAGGATATGATATATAAAAAGTCCATCTTTCAATTAAAAAGCAAATACGTATGTGAAATGATGGAAGGAGATCTTGAGATAAAGAATTGTGAGTGTGACGTTGGGGAAGTTAATCTCATTAATTGGGAGAATATCCTTAAGCATAGCAAAGATAGAAAGTATAGGTATATCCATGTTGGAAGTGTCCAAGTTCAAATCACTCCATTACAATATTATGGTAAAGGTATTGATCTTTACGGTTTACTCTGTGATATTAGGCATACTAAATTCACTAATCAAATTATCACAGGGATAAAAACCAATTTATGTAATGAGTCAGTAGGATTCAATTGTCAACTGGGATATTATGTAAGTCTTAAAGATGAATTTGCTAAAAATTTCCTCTCCCTTAAGATAAACACAGTTGGGATGGATATGAAAAGAGGAGGATATCCTTTAAGGATATTTTGAAAAATTATCTATAAATTAGTTAATACAATAGATCCTAAGACTAAGGTAACAACGATAGAGACAGAAAAATTTGAAAGTCCTACCCTATGCAACAGATCCATAGGATTAAATCCAATCCTCAGGAGATGAAAAGCGATTGTTCATGTATATCTAGCTTTACCAGACCTATAAAGATCAATAAGAAAAATATAATAAAAATTGATGAGGAGATTAAAATCACCATTAAACCCCAATTATTAAGAAGCATGAGTACAAGATCAGAATCGAGATAAGGATCTTCATCAGCTAAAGAAGAGCTTAAAGAAGATGATACAATTAGCATGACCAGTGAAATGAGTAGAATGAGTTTTGAAGCTGCAGGACCTAGTATAGATCGAATAATAAGTCTAGATAGAAAGGTCATTTGGGTACAAAACTAGAACAGTTAGTGAACCAATCTATGAGGATGAATTAGTCAAGAACATGACTATAGAGATATGCTATAAAGCTACCAATAGAAATCCCAATAGCATCTATATCCCAATAAAAGTATGCTTAGAGGGATATAATAAATATGAACTGTGTGCTTACATAGATAGTGGTTGTTCTGTATGTTTCAGAAAAAGATCATTATTTCCAGAGTTTATGTGGAAAAGAGCTAAAAATCCTTCACATGTAAGCATAGCTAATAATAACATTATCAGCCATAATAAGGCAATAGAAGTGTTATCCATAGAATTAGGAGCAGTCCGATGCATTAAACTAGTTTTATAGGTTATTGATCAACCCTGTCATGATATGATTATTGAAAATAATTTTCAAAGATTATATTCTCCATGCACACAGACAATAAATCAAATCATATTTTAATGGTCACTCAGTTCATATTGAAAAATTATGGCTTACACTCATCAGAAAATTGACTTTACACACAGCCAACGTGGTGAGAAGGTAATGCCAGCACAACGTGAAGTAGCATTAATAATTTCATTGCTTGAGTTATCTAATAAAGAGCTGATTGTTGAACAACAAGAGAAACTATGCAAAGACCTCTACTCTGATAATCCTCTAAAGTTTTGGGATAAAGATAAAACATTTACAAAAATCACTCGATTAAATTCCAACACTATTATCCGAGTCAAACAAATGGTGTATACACACCAGGATATTCAAGAATTTGATAAACAAATTAAAGAACTTCTGGATAAAGGATTAATTAGGAATAGCAAGAGTCCTCACACCAATCTCGCTTTCATGGTAAGAAATCATGCAAAAGACAAAAGAGGAAAGTTAAGAGTGATAATCAATTATAAAAAGCTTAATGATAATACTGTCTTTGATGGTTATTATACTCCTAACAAAACTGTCCTTTTCAATAGAATTCAAGGAGCTTCTTGGTTCTTAAAAATGGATTGCAAAAGTGGTTATTAGCAAATAAAAATGGATGAGAAAAGCATTCCTCTAACTGCATTTAGTGCCCCACAAGGACATTACGAATGGATAGTAATGTCATTTGGTCTTAAAAATGCACCCAAATATTCCAAAGAAGAATGGATAACATCTTTAAAGACCTTAATCATTCTTGTTTAGTTTACATTGATGATATCCTTGTCTTTTCAAACACCATAGAACAACATAAAGATGATGTCTTAGTTATCACACAAAGATGCATTGATCATGGCATTATAGTTGGTAAGGACAAGTGCATTTATGCTGAACAAGAAATTGAGTTTTTAGGCTTAGAGATAAAAGCTGGACAAATCATCCTACAAAAGCATATTCTGGAGAAAGTAGAAAAGTTTTCTGAAAAATTGAAGATAGAAAGTAACTACAAGGGTATCTTGGATGTCTTGCCTATGCTTTAGACTTCATTAAAGATTTAGCTAAATTGAGAAAACCATTGCAGTAGAAACTCAAGAATGATGTAAGTTTGACATGGGCCATTAACGATTCAAAGATTGTCCAGAACTTCAAAAAAAAGTGTAAAAATCTTCCTATTTTTAATTTACCTAATGAAGGAGATGATTTAATTCTTAACACAGATGCTAGCAATGAGCACTGGAGTACAGTACTCAAAATCAAAGAAGGAGAAAAACTCTGTAAATATTACAGTGGAAGTTTTAATAAGGCAGAATGCAACTATCCTACAATGAAAAAAGAAATCCTTGCAGTCACAAGAGGAATTGAAAAATTCTTAATCTTCTTAACCCCAAATCCTTTTCTTATTCGCACTGATTGCAAAGGAATACTTGGTCTTGTGAAAAAGAATTTCTCAAATATACAAGCATAAGGGCGACTCCTGTGTTGGCAATTATGGCTTAACTAGTTTTTCTTCTTTATTGAACATATACTGGGATCGAAGAACTCTCTAGTAGACAACCTAGCTCAAGAACTTGCCATTGGTGATCATCAAAGCCGACTTCTTGCTAGAAAGGATGAAATCCTTAATGAAATGCCATTCCTACTAGAACGGGTTATGCCTTCTAGTAAAGTCCTTATTAATAACGTGGAGTTTCATACAAAAAGTATATCACATTTTGGTCTACTTTCTATTGTCTACCTAACAGCCCAAAGATTTTCTTTCTAGAGTTACAAGTTAGTTACCTTCAATGTCCTTATGATATCCAAAGAAAAATAAGTTCTCATGTTCGAGAAAAATAGTTCAATGAGTGGTATACAACCTACATCGAGTTTTATCATCATTATTCCTATGATATTTGGGACTCTTGGAGTACAATGATCTATTTTCTTGATAGATCTGGGGTTGGTGGTATTTGTTCCCCAGCAAATTCATTATCTCCAAATGATCCTGTTTTTAAAGACTAGAAATATGGGATGGTACTTTACTTCACAAAAATCCCAGATCCAAAAAAAATCCCATTTTTCTCCACCTTAACTAAATTCCAACAATGCATGCTCAAAAGGATTCATTGGATTCTTACATCTCCTGAGGGTCCAACACAAATTCCAATAGAACTCTAATTAAATACGAAAATGAAAAAGTCAAATCAGCTCATTATCTTGTCGAAATCATTGATTGCGACGATCTCAATGATCAATGACAAAATTGGATTCATGGGAATTTGGTACATCTATTCACTGATCTTGCTTTATCAAGGGCCATTGGACTTTTCAACATTTATCATCAATGTTGCGAATTAATCAAACAAGGAAAAACATTAATGCATTGTGAAAACACTACTTTCTCCTATGATAATGAGTTTAAAGACTACATGAAGGTGGACGAAGCAGTGTCAGAAGATATCTTTAATTATCTCTTCAATGTTGGAGCTGGAAAATTCTTATTAGAAAAAGGGAAGGAATATCTCCTTAAATTATTTGAAGAATAGGATCTAGAGCATCTTCAGCGACTTGATGAAGATTTTGATGATTATCCAAATAATAATAATCTGGAAAATATAATTCGAGATGAAGGCATGCAGAATCTCAACAATGATGACTAGTCTTGTCATCATTAAATGCTGTGAAAAGTGGGTGCCCCATCATTGTACTATCTTGACAAGTGTACTGTCGCTGCTAGTGTGTACTGTAGCCATGTGAAAAATTTGTATGTACTGTAGCCATTAGGGCATCCTAGGTACCCCTATCCCGTCTATAGATAGAGAGGTCGAGCCTTGAGAAGGGACAAGGTCATTTGAGCATTCTTGAGTAAAAGAGAAGTCAGGATTCTCGATTTCTCTATGAGCAAGCATCTCTAATGATCTTAGAATAAGTCCCTCTTCAGAGCTTTCCATTGTAATATTTCCACTTCCAAGCTTTCAATAAAAGACGTTTTTCCAGTAGGGAATGTTATCTAATTGAATTTTATGTCTTAAATATTATAATTTCTTGATTAAAGTCTCACTATCCTTTAAGAATATATAAAACTTAATTAGTGACTACGGATTTGTGCTATGCCTAATCTAAGGAAGCTAAGGTGGGGTTCAGATTAGTAATCTCTGTAAACAGGAAGCTAGAGGAACGCCGAAGTCCAGTGTCGACTACGTTTAAGTAACGGTCAAAACCCTCTAATTAAGCTTTAGTTATTTTTGCTAAGCATGGTGGGCCGTTAGTTAGAGAAAATATAATATTTATGATTAAGTAGTAGATTATGATAACTACTACCATTAAAGTCATTATAAAAGTTTAAACAAAAATATAAGCTTAGTTTTATTAAAAAGTACCCAAAAAACTAAATATTTATGTGTAAAACCTCATTTTGGGAAAAAGTTACAAATTCAGAAAGTTCAAGGACTAAGCTGCTAAGAAAACTGCACCCAGTAACTACTTAGTAAAAATATTGGCCGCTAATAATAAATTTACCCAAAATAGTAGGTACTTGGAAATGTATTTTAAAAACAGAGGGCCCTAGAAATCGTTTCCATATAATAGTAATACCCTAGGGTCATAAATTGCTTTTTTTAGGCTTACCTTCTTTTTTCAGCAGCTTTGTTTTGTGAATTATTTTTAAGCTACTTCATTATTTTTCTTTTTCAGGAGTTCTAATTGGTCATTGTTTCGGCCCCTTTATTTCAGCACTTCAATTAACACCTTTTTTTTGTTGGAGATTTTTCCTTTGAAGTGTCAAATGCTTTAAGCTTTAGATTAAGAACATTATTTACGCTACAATTTTGCTGCAAAGAGTACAAAAATTTCTCACACTTGGACAACTTGCCTACATCGGTCCACCGTGATTGACTCTATCGAATGTTCTCACCCTTGGATAGCCTGCTTCTATAGGTCCACCTTGAGTAACTCTAGCTATTGTTCTCCATCAAAGACTCTTTCTAAGTTTTTCCCCCTTGGGTCGCTTGTCTGCATAGGTCCATCTTTGGTGACTCTATGTAATGTTGCCACCCTTCGATGGCTTGGACACATTGGTCCAGCTTTGGTGATTATCTAATGTCTTCATCCTTGGATGGTTATTTAAGTCATGCAAACCTGTTTGTACCTGCCAGCTTTATAGAGTTGTTTTCTTGTCTTTAGAAAATAAGTTATTAGAGTGTTATATCCTGTTGCTTTATTGTTTTCAGGCTTTGTCTAGCCATGGTTATCTGTTCGGGTGAGACGTCCAGAAAACGTGAATACTTGTGGTTTTGATTAAATGATAAGAAGACAAAGCGACAAAGTTGCATATTTGAAAACTAGAACATATTACTCCAAGTCATGGAAATATTTCTATTGTCTAGCCACTCTAAAACTACGAAAAAGAGCCACTCGTATTGGTTGTTGCGTTGTGACATAAATGCTAAGCGCAAATCATAGGAGTGGTTAGAGCATTTTCTTGTTCATTATAAGGGCCTAATAATTGCACACCACTTGTTCGATACCCTTGATGCCTCATTTTGCATCTACAACAGGTGCTCAAATATCATCGAGGTGATTTTCGAGCACAGGTGCCCAGAGACGAACTCCTTGCATATTTCAAAAGGAGAAGTTCCTATTTTACTATTGTACATTCATGCTTTCCTTGGGCTGGCATTCTCTAGCATCTTATATGACAAAGTTGTTTCGCTCTCTGAAGACGTCAAGGGTACCCTTGGATAGAGTTGTACTCATTTATTCAATGCCTATCATATTCTACGATGTTGACTTTATCACAAGTTGATTACAAAGGAGTGGATTGTATTCTGGTTTCAACGAACTAACAAATATTGAGCTCTAACAGGGTCAATGCAAAGCGATTGAGTACCCCTCCCTGACAACATATCATTTACTATCAATGATGAAACGTGTGGGTGGAGTGACTCTCATGTTGTCTTCGATGAGCAATTAGTCAGCACAAGTGAGTGGACCAACACATTTCTTGTCACCTTCATTTCATGCTGGTTGTGCCTATTCATTATTTTAGTTAGAGAATAATATGGTAAGAGCATGAGTGTATTGTCTCCTTTTGTAATGCTAGCCAACATCTATAGGGGTTTAGGTGAGATTTCTCGTTCTTCACGTCCAGGAAGAAATGGAGGTCATTGTCCATGACATTGTCGTTATGTTTAGGCGACAAACATTTTCGAAAATGTAACCTAGACAGCAAAGTTTCATCTAACCCATGAATGGTGAAATTTAGTGGCTTTAGATAGGCCAAATTGTTCAACTCTGATGTGGCTAATGAGTTAATCAACTCAGGCCGAGGTTTTTCTTTTGGATTCTTCCATTAGCAACTGCCTCAAGCAAACTCTTATTGATGATGATTGATTGCAACACACTAACTTTGCTTATTTTTCCAGCATTCATTCAAGCTATATCTCATATCATAACGAGGACCACTTCATCATGGAACATTATTGCTCCACAGGTTTAGTAGACACTTCGACTTCCATCAAGACATCCTTGTTGATATGGACTTCAACAATCTACCAAGTTCAAAAGATATGCTTGGACTACATGAGGATGTATTCAGTACGAAACTGGATTCATGGTGTTATTCCCTAGATGTTCTCCTCCTCCAAGAGGAAAGGTTATACATAGTTTCCAACAGTAATGGGTCAGTGTGTCCCTACTTCTACTTGTGTTAGCACATCTAAGGGTGGCCTAAAGAGAAAAAGATACAATTCATTTCATGAAGACATACCAAGGGATGAAGGTGCTTTTGGTTCCACAAACTGAAGATGTGTTCACTCCTCGAAGCCAGCAGGACCTTCCATTCTAGCAACAAAATACAACACTCCTCATACAAAGATCTAAGGAGTAGGTGTTGCTATCTCAGTCACACCAATCTATGAAATTCCTATCCAGAGTGTTGCTATGCCAGCAAATGCCACAGATGAGGTTAGACTTACTCCCAGCTCTTCACCTACTAAAGTAAATAAAAGTTAAAGTCTGTTATTATTTGTACTCCTAATGAACAAGGTATATCAAATGTCAAGCAAAGTTAGCTAAATTCAAGAAATGTCATTTTGCTGCCTCCAGACAGTATAGAGAACATCATGGACATCTGACATTGTGATCCCAACCCCACCGAAGACATGGTAATATATTGTTTCACTTTCCTTAAAGCTTTTACATCACTTGCTCCCCATCTTACCCTTTTTTTTGGCATTTTAAGATGAAAGCAGTGATGTGAACATCAAAGAACTCAAAGAGAAGCTGACGCACGTTTCTCTACCATCAGGAAGTCACTACTTGCCCTCCATTGGGTGCTTCTCATCCGTTGGGCTCGATTTCCTTAATAATAATCTATGGCTTAATAAATCGAAGAGTAGTTCTAACCCAAATGATGATGATGAAGCTGAGTCTACTCTAAGAATAAAGGTTCTACTAGTGCCCCCTCTAATGCATCCTTCAAGAGTTTTACAAGATGTTTGTATCCTCAATGTTAGTGTTTCCATAAGAGAAATAAACAAGAGTGCTGCTTAGATGACGAGTTAAATCATCTTGGACTAGGTGTTTCATACTCTTTTTGAAAGACTGCATTACCTTAAGGGTGAGTTCGATAGCCTTTATAACATCATTTACGAAAGAGGAGGTGATACAACTCCTTTAAGGAATGAGGTCGAAAGGTTAATCCAATAGGCCTGCGACCTCAAAATCTATAGGAGAGCTACTTCAACCGAATGACTATCGAGATACGAGAAAATCACTGCATAGCGAGGTTGATAGCAAACTTCATACAGTATCCAACCGATTGGATGTAGAAAGCACCTGTTACGAAATGGTTAAGGCGATGTTGGAGGTCATAGAATTAAGGTGGAAGGAAATTTTAAAAGTTGTAATCGTTGGAAGACAAAAAAAAAAAGATCTTAGTTTCCAGGTGGCTGACAATGAGCATTTTCTTTAAGAGACTGAGCGTTAGGTCCTTGACTTAAGGGTAAGATTGCCACCATTAACGCTACTGAAGTTATAGACCTAACCATTAAAGCTAGCCTGGAAAAGACTGAAGCTCACATAAAGAAGTCAGTTGAAGACTTAAAGACCTTCCAATGAACACCATAGATAGCTTTTTTTTTTTTATAGATGCATCATATATTTTTTTCCTTTCTCTTCAATGAAGTAAGCATGATGTCAATGGAATAAGGTTTGAATGACAAATTCCACTTTTTTACTCATTGTTGCGAAATATCTTGGTTTATTTGCCTTATGATTAAATTGTGCTATTATTGACTTCTTGGCAACATGTGAAGTAACACCATGCTAAATTTTTCTGGCTTTTTCTTCCAAAGATGCAAGTCATCTGCAACTTGTAATCAGTCGAACCAAGAGCTAATTCAATAGATCTTCTCATTAACAATCGTGACAAACTTCATTTATTCATTCGTTTTGCCGCTTTACCCAAATGTATGCATAGGTTACCTACATATTTAAAGGGAACCTACATATTTAAAAGGATTACAACACCCTAAAGGATCAATCAATATGTAGCTAAATCAATAAGGAATATTATTTTTTAATTTTGGTTTCGTCGTTCACATTTTATAACCTTACGGGTCAGGAGTACTATAAAGGTTTTTAATTTACTTATTTGTTTTGCATGAATAAGCTATTTAGGCTCTTGGTTAGGAGCTTACATGTATTAATACATTTAGGATAGTAGAGCCTTAGGAACTTTCCATTTATAGGCCCTACTCGCACTCCATTAGTGGTGACTATTCTGTAAGCACCGTTTATATTGACTTTCCAGACCATATAAGGACCATTCCACTTGGAAGTGAACTCACTTCCAGTCTTATGTTGGATAATGATTGGCCTCCTTACAACAGCCCTTTGATCTCCAACCTCAAATGAACGCGGTCGAACCTTCTTGTTAAATGCTCATGATAAGGGACCTTGATAGCATTCTAACTTTTGTTATGCTTTAAGTGTTTTTCATCAAGAGCCTTTAGCTCAGCTAAGTGAAGCTTGTGATTTTCATTTTCAGTTAAGCCTTCTTACATGGCAATATAAACGAAATGGATTTAAAGTTCCAATGCTAATACCTCCTCAACCCCATACATAAGAGCAAACTAAATTGATTAAGTTGGCATCTTGCATATGGTTCTGTATACCTAATAGGGTCGATTTTGGTCTTTGATGTTAACCCCGCTTTGACTTTTCCACCACTTTGATTAATGAGTTGCAAATCATCTTATTGAAAGCTTCTACCCATTCATTTACAAGTGCATTGTACATTAAAGATCTGTGTTGAACAAACTTAAACTTTTCGTAAACTTCAGTCACCAACTTGTTAACAAATGGTTTGCCATTGTCAGTGATAATGTGTTAAGGTATGCCATATTGACGGATGATGTGCATATGAATAAAATCAACGACATTCTTTTTTCTAACCTTTCTTAGCGGGATTGCTTCTGCCTATCTGAAAAAGTAGGTCGTTTCTGCCAAGATGTACGACTGGCTAGCAAAAGACTTCAGAGTGATAAGTCTCACAACATCAAGCCCCTTAATATCAAGCCATAAGGCTTTGAATGGCTAAGCTACCATAATAGAATGGAACGGTTTAAGAGGTTAATGAATGAAATTGGCATGAAGTTGGCAAGGCTCAAACCTCTTTGCATAATCAATGCAGTCCTGCACCATAACAAACTAATAGTAACCCATCCTCTTGATACGATCATACAATTTGGGCCATGCCTCTTACATATGCCTCCTCCATTGTTTGTTTTGCCTCCTTGTTATCCAAGCATCTCAATCGAAGGCCGAGAAAAGAACACCAATAAAGAGTCTCATTGAAATAAAGAAAGCGAGGGATCTCTACGTTGAATTTCTATCTAATGCTTTGGATCACTAGAGAGCTTCCCATGCTGCAAGTAATCAATGAGTGGTTGACGCTAATCTTCTTCATATACTTTTGAAGCACTGATTACATTAACTTCTCGCTCAAACTCTTCAATAAGGAGTGCAATAACCCATTGATTGCACACAGGGACATTTATATTTTCTTCTGCCATCAGTGCCAAAAGGGCTGGAAGATTTTCAAGTGCATCAGCTATCTTATTGGTACTCCTAAGAACATGCTCTAATTTGATGGGGTCAAGGTTGTTTAGCAACTGTAAGACATATTTGCATGAAATTGTGAGTCACCATAGATGTCAAGATCTTTGATTCTCATCTCAATAGCCATTTGAAGACCTAAGATTACTTCCTGATAATATACAATATTATTTGAACATAATTGTCATAACATGAACGAATAAGTTGGGACATGCTTTTCGGGGGAGACAAACACTACCCTACACTAGCCTCATCATTTCTCACGGTGCCATCTAAGAACATTTCCCAATGCGGGAAGATATTAACAAAGAACACATCCTTGCTTGGTAAGTCATCATCTAGCTCTTAGTCATCAGGAATTGTGTGATCTACTAAGAAATTCGTTAATGCTTGGCCTTTAACTGCCTTCTGTAGCATGTAGATAAGATCATGTTGCTTCAGAGTATAACCCTCTTCTCAAGTTGTCGATTGAGAACTGGCCTTGACAAGATGTACTTGATGAGATCATCTTTAGAAATGACCTGCACTGTGTAAGTTTACCTGTAATGCTTCAATTTTTTAAAAGCGAACGTGAGTGACAAGCAAATTTTTTCAATGGAATAATACTTTGATTCAACCCCAACCAATGTACGACTTGAGTAGTATAAAACCACTTCTTTTTCCTTCCTCATTTCTTTGAACGTATAATGCTCCCAATGATCGTCCTTAAGCTGCGAGGTAGAGTATCATAGGCTTTCCTAGAATTGGTGCTCCCAACACTGGAGGATTTGACAAGTACTTCCTAATTTTTTTTCAAAAGCTTAGTAGGACAACTCTTTTAACACAAATGGTGCTCCTTTTCTGATGAGGTGGCTAAAGGGATGACAACGACGAGTGAGATTTAACCTAAGCCTTCCAATATAGCCAAGCGAACTTGAAGACCTCGAAGCTCTTTGAGATTTATAGGATTATGATGACGATGTTGTTGTTGTTGTTGTTGTTGTTGTTGTTATTACACCCATGGAATCTTAATAATGCATTATACCTAAAATAATGCATTATAATTTTTTTGTTAAAAACATCATGAATTATGTTAGAAGTACTTTGGCATTATATTGCAACTAAATCAATCGATAAACAATCAACTCATAATAAAGATATTTGTTGAGAGAATAATTAGGAATATATGACATTATGACATCTAACTATGTATTAAGGTAATGAAGACTCTAGCACTATGAAGATATATAGAACATATTGAGCACTATGGTTGTAAATTATTGTGCATCAAAATTTGAGTTTTTTTTTTTCATAAATGTTGCAGGAGATATGTCAAAACCTACCAAAATTCTTTCAGTTTTCATAATACAAGAGTCAAAACCAGTACTAACAATCTTTTGCTACTAAGATTGTTTTCCTTTTAATATGTATTTCTGTTCTTATTATGATATGCAAAAGTTTTCTAGACCTGCAAAATGTGACAATTTTACATTATGCATTACTATCAAACTAAAATTTTTGATGATACACAAGAAAACATGGATCAAATTCATTAATATATGATGTGTGTACACATTCAACTAAGTTAATCTTAATCTATTTTAATGTATAGGAAATCTTAATTTAGTAGTTTCGTATAATTTGTATCACCTAATAGTTGTACTTAAAGTTTCAAAATTATTAATTTTTTAATTATATATTTTAAAACATTTTGTAGATCACATGATCTA
>JACYFF010031958.1:30364444-30390277 GCA_017589665.1 Selenicereus undatus | reverse complement strand
ATATATATATATATATATATATATATATATATATATATATATATATTTGTGTGTGTGTGTGTGTGTGTGTGTCTCCAGATTAGATTAAACATTGGTCATTTATTTAGTTATACATCTTGTTCACTTATACAAAGTACCATGTACAGTTGTAGAAGAAGCAACCAAGGAAGTTTAACCAAAGGAGTAGGAAAACCTATCCACACCAAGGGAAAAAATATAAGAAGGAAAAACCAGTTCATCAAGTACTACTACAACTAAAAGAAGGGTGAAACAAAAAGTTAGGAAGAACAAAAATATTTACACCACTCTAATTAATTCAGAAGACGAACAACTCAAAGTTCCCACAGTAGGGTAGAAACAAAAGGTGGTGTTGGAAAAACAAACTATACATGCTGTGCAAGAATCACAACCTACTCAACAAGGAGAAGGAGAACAAGAGCAACAAAAAACAACAGAATCACCTCGACAAAACACTCCAATAGCAGGGCAAAAACAAAAGGTGGTGCTGGAAAAAAGGAAAAAGGAGCTAAAGAAAACTGACACACAACAGAAAATTGGCAACACAGAACAACAAAAGGGGGAAAGAAGAATTCACAGCAGAAAATCCCCTAATGTTCCCAAAAAAACTGCCCAAGGAAGCTCCGAAAACACAATCACCGACATTCATCAACAACCTCAAGGGGAAAGAGATGACACTACAGAGGACACCACTTACAAAATGCCTCCCCCTAGGCATGACGATGAATTTGAATCTAATGATGAAGTGTTGGTGAAGAGAATCAAAAAGATAAAACAAGCAACAAAGTCCAGACCAAAGCAAATGCAACTGAGGTCAAAAAAGTCTGTTAAGGCACAAGCTGAGAAGGAGAAGCAGGTTATCCAAAAGAGTCCTAAAATGTCTATAAAGAGTGGACAACTCTTAGTTTTCAAACATGAAAAAGAACATATATCCCTGAAACAGCACACAAGTGCTACCGTCCATGTTCAAGACCCTAAGTCTATGCAATTTGTGCCAAAGCCTGCAAAGGTAGATACAAAACCCAAAAAAATCTTTCAAACCAGAATGTCATCATCAGGGTTTGTTGCCATCATTGATAATTTCAATGAGGCACAAAGACAAGCAATACGACATATGGGGTTTAGAGGATTTCTCCAGGTACAAGTCAATAAATTATCGGGGGATTTATGCAAATGGCTTGTAGACATATTTGACCCATACTCAGTCACCTTGTACATATCATCTGACAAAAGGATTGAGATTACACCAATGGATGTGCATCTCAAATTGGCGTTCTCCATTGGTGAAAGGAAGGTTGTGGAGTTTTACGGCAAAAAGCCCAAAGATACAAAATACAATGAAGTCCTTGATGCATGGAGAAAAGACTGGAATATGCAAGATAGGACCCTCAAGATGAGCCAAATGCCACAATACATATTGAGCCAAACTAATACAGGAAAAGTTTTAAGAGAAACTTTGTACTGCACATGGTCTCTTGCTATTTCAACTGTTTAAATAATGTACACTGCGCACCCTATTTTACCAAGAATGTTTCTAATGTTGAAGATATAGCAACAATTGATTAGTGTCAGTACACCATTGACAGATTGTGTGAATATGCCAAAAAGAGGGCTTCAAATGTTGATGGCCCTATTCCCTTCTTGATGGTAAGTTCCTTCTACTCTATCAGACTATCATGTTTTTAGTAAACACAAAGTCACATTTAGTGAGCTGAAAATATATACTCAGTGAGCAGAACAATATTTTCAGTAAGCTTAACATATATCATGGTGAGCAGATCATTTACTTTAGTTAGCAGAACATACATTTTAGTGAGCAGAATGTGTATTTTAGGGAGCACAACAAAGCTTTTGGTGAGCTATCGAGAAATTGATCATATGTGACAATTGTCTATTACATTGATCTATAATGACCATTTTAATGAGCACACATCACGTACCCCACATACATATAGGAATTATTATTACACGACATTACTTCACATTAGTGAGCTACTATATATTTTACTGAGCAGAGCAAAATGTTTAGTGAGCAGAGCACTATTATTAGTGAGCTGACCATATAACATGGTGAGTAGACCATATCTTTTAGTAAGCAAAAGTTTAGCTTTGGTGGGCTATAAATGACCTGTTCATAAAAGACAATTGTCTGTTACATTTATCTCTATTAACAAATTTAGTTAGCAGAACAAGAATGATTCTTAGAGAACATTTAGTGAGCTAATATACATTTTTGGTAAGTAGGGACAACATTTTAGTGATCATAGATTCACTTTTTGGTGAGCTATATATAAGTGATTATAATGAACATTTCTCTTACAGATGTTATATCTTAACAGAGTTCTCCTAACAAGACAGACTATTGAGAGGTAATTCCCAACAATCAAAGGCTGGACAACATAAAAGCTGAGGGACAGAGTCAAAGAAGAGAGAAAGGCTAATCAAGTTGGTGCAAAAGATGTGCCGAAAGGCTTTCGACAGGGCAGAATGGAGCCTCCAATACAAATAACCATAGAAGTGCCTGTTGAACCACAACCATAAAAGGAATCTCAGCCACAGAAGGAAGAACAGCCAAAGATGTTTTCGTAAGATGATGAACCATTAGAGTTAGAGGTATCATTTATTTCATTTATAACAATTAAGCAGAATGAAAGAATTTAAACAAACATCTATATAATATCTTACAATACTTGAATCATGTCCACATTGCAGAAAGATATGGAAGAAATGGCTAAAATAATGAAGGCTTTAGCAAGTGCATTCAAGAGGTATAGAACCTTCATGGACTATTTGTCAAAAAGGTACCAAAATAATGAAGCACTCAAGAAACTAAGAGAAAAGGCAATAGGCATGTCCTCTTCATACTATGGGGCTCAAATCTCAAAATCCTCACCAATGGCACTGAGAAAAAGGGGATGAAAGTCCTGAGATACCACCATTTAGTTAAGATGATGAATGGTGGAACAAAGCTGTTGTACTCAAAGCGATAATTGAATTAGAGAATGCTTTTGTAAGGCAACAAAAGACCAGCAGCACCACCAGCAAAAGTTCTGCATCAAGGCAAGGGGCCAATGACATGCCCAATTTTATGTTAATTGTTGATAGCCAAAGCCCAACTCCTGCAACACCTGCAACACCAGCACCACTTTACACTCCACCTTCCTCCTCACCTGCAAAAATAGATCAGACACCACAACCCTTCCCCCTCGTAGAGACACATCAAACACCACCACCTTCCCCACTGCACAGACACATCAGACACCACCACCCCCAAAACAATTCAAACACCACCACTCTCCCCCCCCCCAAACATAGACACTACAGACTCCACTACCTTCCCCACCACAAGACCCATCACAAACTCTTGAGACACAATCACCACATGAATTATCTCAAACACCACCACCACCACCAATTCCGAAAACACAAATAGAGCAGCAAGAAAGGTAAAAAATAACTAAAGGAGAGCAAAAATCTCGTGGTAGAGAACATGGAAAAAGAAAATAATGAATAAAGATGGTAAGGATTTTCAGTTTGCAGACTATTACTTTCAGAGAGCAAACTGTTACTTTCAGTGAGCAAACTGTTACTTTCTGTAAGCGAAACATAGTTTTGGTGAATTATGTGAAAATTGTTGATAAAATGATAATTTTATGTTACGGAGAACTTGTGTGCACACATCACTTTTAGATGGCTCTAGGAACAAGCAAACAGAACCTTATAGGTACTGAACATTTTTCTTTTTTAGTCAGTTGGTGTGCATTGTCAGTGAGTAGAAGTTATATTTTTGTGAGCAGAAAGTATAATTTGGTGAGCAGAACATATATGTTAATGAGTAGAACACATGTGTGAATGAAAGAACATATATGTTAATGAGCAGAACATATAGTTTAGTGAGTGGTGAGCAACAATCTCTATTTAGTAAGCGCTACAAACATTTTAGTGAGCATAATATCTATTTTAGTGAACACTTACACATGTTATGTATGCAGAAGAAAAGCATAGCAAGAAGTCAAGACATCAACTAAGAAGACAGAAAAGGCCAATGAGACAACCCTTCTGCTCTCCTTCTGTGCAGAGAATAACAAAGATTACAGAGGATTTGTCAGCCCATGAGAAGATCATTGCTAAAGATGTATTACATCCATCACAGGATCTTGATTCAAAGCAAGCACAAAACTGCCAGATAAAAACACTAACAAGCATTTAAAATATAATGAATATATACTTACATTTTTTTTTCCTTTTCTTACTAAATCAGTGAAGAATTGTTTGATATTGAAAAACATGTTGCACATCGATATCACATGTCAACCATGCTCCCAAGAGAATACATTGATGCACATGTGATCAATGTATGCGCTGGTATCCTCAACAACTTGGAGAGAAAAAGAAGTTAAGCATCTCCAAAAAGAATTTTTACACCAGTTGATGCAATGGTAAATATATACTTAATTTTTTTTTCACAAGTACAAAAAATCGAACACCTAATGATACTGCTGCAAACATGCAGTCAACCTTGGACCCCTTGATAAATACAGCAAAATCAGAAGAGGCAATGTACATTGATTTTGAAACAATTCTTCAGAGAGAATTCTAGATATATGACAAATGGATATCAGCAAAACAATTGTAGCTGGTATGCATTAATCTAATAAATTTTAGTTATATATTAGAATACCACATTATATAATATTAATCACTCTTCAATTTAAAGGTGTTCTCCCCGGTATGTCACAAGAAGCACTTCTTCATCTTCTACTTTGATTTAGAGGAGGAAAGGCTTGATATTATGGACAACATGCACATAACTGCTCCATACATATAAAACAACATATGGAGAAACACATCTATTAGTTGTATGTTCAAACACTCATTGATTCATTTACTTTACAATAAATCAACACACATATCGAGTGAGCTGACAAATTTGGTGAGCTAACACATAGTCTTGGTGAGATAACACACGTATCTGGTGAGCTAAGACACATATAGCTAAGACACGTATGTAGTGTGCTGAGCTAACACATATTCTTGGTAAGCTAACACACATATTTGGTGAGTTATTAACCAATTCCAGTGAGCTGAACAAAGTCATTTATTGTACGTAGGGAAGAGCTTTTGGGAGATTTCTTCAAAAGAGTGTTGGCCACCCCAAACATGAAACCGTGAAGAAGATGAAACTAGTGCAAATGAGATGCCATGGAGAACAACAGATAATGTCACATACTGTGGAATTTTTTGCATAAGGCACATGGAGTCTTACTTTGGCCAAGCAAATAAGTGGGATTGTGGTTTCAAGAAAAATGAAGTCTACCAACTATATTTTCTCTATAAAAATATCTTCAAATAAATACAACACCTATTAATGGGTTGTTTCCTTTTTTTTTTTTTGGTTTGCAGGAAAAAAAATCTGCTCGATGTAATGCGAGTATGGTCCTGCTATGAAATCATCAACAATGAAAAAAATATGTATAGGAATAGAGTGAAGAGTCTCACAAAGGAGCTCCATGATAAACAACAAGTAGAACTTAATGCAAAATTAGGTCAACGTCATGTGCCAATAGCATGACTAATCAGCCTTTCTTTAATTTAAACTAATTTTAGGAACTTATGTACCCAATAGTCTCAAATGAACACTATTAATATGATTACCTTTAATTGTGATGAAGTACTAGTAAACAGCATTTGCTATTGGATATTTTATATCTTTTACTATGCTTAATTCCAGTGTGCCAGAAGACAAAACCAGTGAGCTAATAGCCAAACCAAGTGAGCTATATCTTTTACTGTGCTTAATTGTATAACTGAATGCAAAATCAAACTAGAATGATATTTTTTTATAATGCTAAGTCAAATATTAAAGTGTTCAACATGTCATTGTCATAGAATGCTATACTTTTATAATGTTAAGTCATCAAACATATGATAATAGTTTGGTAAAAAATAGTAAGCTAACAGATGGAACTAGAGAGCTATGAATCTTCAGTAGTGAGCAACATATTATAAGTATCAAAAGTATTCACCCTTTTATAAACTTCAAAATTATTCAACATGATTTACTTAATTTTCGAATAAAAAAATAGTTCTCAATCACAAAAACATAAAAACATCATAATGAATATAAATACAAGTTCGGAATGTATTAATCAATATACAAATTTTCATTTGAGGATTTGTTCAAAAAAAACTATTGAATGACCTAGATGCAAAAAACTTCATTAATGATAGAAGCCAATGCCCTCTCTCACGGTAGCAAAATTTCATGCTTGATTCCCACGTAACCTGCCTCACAAAATAAAAAAGCATATAAATATATTTAGTGAACTAAAGTGTAAATGTAGTTAGCAGATACACTATACTAGTGAGCCAATACATATTTTAAGTGAGCAAACACATATATTAGTGAGAGTATTACCCTTGAATGCTAGCAGCTTTAGAAGTAGGATTCAACTGATTGTTAGGAATCCTATCCCCATTTGGTTGCCTCAACCTTTCATCAAAAATCAAGCTAAATTTCATTAAAATCTATCGCTGGATTAGATACACTTGGTGGATTAGATGAACATGCAGCAACAACCTAAACCGTCATAGGAAAAACATATTTTTAGTGAGTATATACATATATTTAGTGAGCCAACGTATAAATGTAGTGAGTGCAACTTCTAAGACTAACAGTGTGATAACTGAAAAATGTAGTGAGCCAATATAAACTTCTAGTGAGCAGATGCCGTATATTAGTGAGCGTATTAATACTTTTAGTGAGGCAAAATCACATAATAATTCTACTGGTCTTAGTAGCAAACTCAGCAAACTCCGAAAAGATATTACTATAAGAAATATAACTTATTCAATGAGATCGTCAATAGAATTTTACCTAATGTTGAGATAAATCTCCTCCATTCCTTGAAGAAAACCTTGCCTTCCTTGATATAATGTTTGATATCTTCTCCAACGTACTCTTCCTCCTTGCATTCCTTTCACCTTTCTTCCTTGAACATTTAAGGCTACCAATGATTCTATTACCAGCACTAGACTGTTGCTCATTTTCAGTGTAAGAAAGATAAACTGAACCCACAACAACACCACCATCAGCATTCAACTTGCCAAAAGCTTCTTCACATAGCTTTCTTGCTTTACTATTTGATTCACTTAGAAGAAGCAAACGTCAAACTATCTATGCATCTGAACCCTCCATATGGAGCCAGGAACACCAACTGCATTACCACTTGGAGCTTCTTCTACAACCCAGGGGGTCTTGCTAGCCTAGTCTATCATTTCAAAATATATTGATCAAGGACTTTAGGCACACAATGAACATTGAAAATCCGCAAGCAATGGTAGCAAAGAATACCACTCTCATTGTACTTTTTATAGTCATAAATAATATTATGGTATGGAAGATTAAACCTAACCATAAACCCAAACTTGTTCAAAAGGAAGTTCTCATACACAACATATGTATGCTCTGTACCGTAGGGGGTTTCACTTGAGCTAAGAAGATCTTGACAACACCCTTCTCCTTTAATGTATTCATTCTGAAACACTTTGTACAAGTTGTTCGTATAGATTTTTGAAGCATGCTGCAAAATATTAAGATGTGGCAAGTACATCTCGGGAAATCCATCCTTATTTTTCACATTCTCATCCTTCTCCTTAATCCTCCACTCAATAATAACATCACAAAATATATTGTAAAAATCAAACAACCCAGAAGTGGCATTGGCTCTCTTTGACAAAGAAGCATTTGTCGACTCACTCTTTTGTGACGATAAAATGCCACCAAAGAAAACATCCTTGCAAAAAGATGGACACCATTTTTCTTTCAACCGATACAATCTAACCAACCAAGCATTTTCAGCACATTTATACTCATCAACCATCCTAACACACAAAAACAGTGAACACAAAGTAATAAGTTAGTGAGCAGAAAAATTTAACCTTCGTGAGGAGAAGATATAATCTAGTGAGCAGACACTAGTAATTAGTGAGCAAAAAGCAATAACTTGGTAAGCACATTAATAAATAGAAAATAAAGAGATGGGTCACCTCTGCCAACAAAAATTAAACCCTGTTTCTGTATCACATCTCATCAAAACATGGTCAACTTATCAACAAATCCACCCAAAAGCCTAAGATGACCAATATTCTTTTTTGAATTCTCCAAGATGTGCCAAGTACACAACATATGCCTTCCCAAAAGAAAGACCTTTTCAATACTATTTGTCATAGAAAATGCTTGGTCCATCATCATAGTTTTCGGTTGCACATTATCCATAGCTTCCAAAAATATTTCAAATAACCACACAAAGCTCTGAATCTTCTCATTCATAAAAAACCCACATCCCTCTATAACATTCTTCGCATGATGATTCATACATACAAAATGTGCGCATAACCGTTGGTCCTATATGTCATGTTAAATACAAAGAGATCACTAAACAACAAGTAATCACATTTCATTTGTGAATCTCTCCATAAGAAGCTCATCAAAGAATCATCCTTGTCCAATTTAAACATATAAAAAAATTCTTACCCGTTGACACACCTAGATTCTAAAACACACATCAAATGATTGGCATTGCTCCCATCTAAAGTCCCCTTTACTTCATTTACAACACTATTGTATACATCCCTTTCACTAAAACCAAGCAATGGTGAACCTCCGGCCTCATTTCTTAGAAGCCGATAAGAATGTGAAACTTTCATACCATTTCTTCTCATTTTTGAAAAAAGTCCACATGAGCTTTCGCGACTTTTTTTATGTGACCTCAACTTATGCACCTCATCTTCCCAAAGCAATTCATGATTATGAACCATTTCATGATTCTTACAAACCCATTCCCTATTAGGCTCAATGTAAAATATAGCCCTAGCTTTACAATTGCACCTCCGACTCCGTTTTGTAAATGCCTTATCTTTTTTCCTAGGACACCTTTTAACACCTTATTTGCTGCAACAAAACTCCCTTGAACTAACCTCTTGTGAACCCTCTCTCCTTCGTAACTTGTCACACCTAATGGAAAAACTCGTACGGAAAACATACTCGTTGTATACCTCAAATGATGCATCTATAGAACTAACTCTTTTACCAATTAGCTCTGATTCATCAGATTTCTTCACTTCAACAACACATTCATCATCATCTACACATTTCTCCTTATCAATCACAACATAATTAGATACACCACCAACAACATTACCATCATCAGAAGCCACGCCTTTGCCCTTTGAACCACCAGCTAGGATTACACAAAATCCTAACATAATCATCAACATGAACAGCCCTAGCAACGGAACGACCTAATGTAGATAGGAAAAATGAAGTATCATATGCAAAAAATAACATGATTTTTGTGGTGAGCTATAATGCATAATTGGCGAGCGCAATCTTCACTCTATTGAGCCAAATGCTTGTGTTAGTGAGCAGGAAATGCTTTGTAGTGGGAGACAACAATTTTTTTTTATAGTGAGTTATACTGATTACAGTGAGCTACTATTTTCCCTGATAGGCACAATATTGATTATAGTGATTACATTTGGTGAGCAGAGAACTAATTTATGATTGTTGAATACAAGCTGAATCCCAGTGAGCTAAATATATTTCTTTAGTGAGCCAATGACTATATTCAGTGAGCACATAACTCATATTCATGTGCTGTTGTTTCTGATATGTACATAGCAATAATAAAAATATCATCTAGAAAAACAACCATAACATTTGTGGTGATCTATAATGCAAAATCGGTGAGCACACAGTTCAATCCTAGTGAGCCAAACTCTACTTTTAGAGAGCAAAACACTGCTATGTAGTACAAGGCTACATATTCTTTATAGTGAGCGAAATGTATACCTTTAGTGAGCCAACAACTATATTTAGTGAGTACATAACTTATAACGGTGAGCTATCGTTTCTCATATGTCACCAACCAAAATTCACATACAACAAAGTATATTCAAGAATTAAACAAAAAAACACTGTACACTTGTATCTTAATCGGAATTAACACAACACATAACTCAAAACGCCAGCCAAGCATTCTACCAAAAATGTGGAACAACAAATCGCAAACACCAACTATATATTCAAACCACCCATTGCATTATATTTTCAGAACAGGACAACATAACAATGAATGCAATTTGATTCAAACATCTCAAAATTAACTCATCAAAATCAAAAACTAATGCATACAACTTCCAACCCGAAAACAAAAACAAAGGTCCAAAAAACGCTATCAAACCTGATGAAGAATTCGCTTTTGATGAAGATTCAACGTCAATAGCAATATTAAGATCAAATACAACCATTCGGTAATTGCTGAACGCTAAAGCAATCGGAGCAGCGAGCATAGAACAGTGGGGAGAATGGAGAGAATGAAAACCACAATTTCAAAAAAACTGAGAAGCTTGATTATTTTTTTTTAGGGAAAGGAGGGCTCGACAGTTGCTAAATTGAAAATAGTTGGTGGTGGGCCCGAGTGGACAATTGAGATGTCCACCCGATTGTACTTAATAAAATGCGTCTTTTCACTAACATATGGTTGCATTTCAATACCTTTTTAGTCAGTCTTAAGTTCTAAGAACTCAATTTGTTCTTTGGCAATTTATGCTTTCTTAACAGAAAGGGTTAATCATTGCTCACAACTTTTTCTTATGGATTTTATAAGATGCATTGCATGATTGGAAATATTTGTAAAAAATATTAATATATAGTCAACATATACTAGACTGAAGTCTAAGTATTCATTGGTGATATTATCCATTCTTTGTGGAAGATTAGTGGTGCGTTTTTTAAACCCATTGGCGTCATTCCCTATGTATGGCCCTTGTAGAGTGCTGAACGTAGTCAATGGCTTTATAGATTCTCTAAGCTTAATCTGATAGAATCCAGACTTGTAGTCGAATTTTGAAAAGTAGTTCTGATTAGGGTTTTTATTAATTAGCATTTCCTCATTAGGAAAAAAATAATCGTCAAATACGGTTAGTACATTAAGCCTTTTGTGGTTAATCACCATTCGAGGTTTTTGGCTTTTTTGCTCTGAGTGATTGCTGACCATTAATGCTGGGCTACTATGCGGGCTTTTATTGACTTCAGTGGTTTTGAAGGCTACCCGTTTTTCTTCTAATTCTTTGAGCTGAATTTGGAACACTTGCTCATCGGCTTGGTTTTATCGCATTGGCTTGACTCTTGCAATGGCGTTTACGTCTTTAAGCTGGATATCCGCATAGGATCTGTCTTCATCCCAAAATTTTAGTGGATTGTCCTCAAAATTAGCTTAGAGTAATGCCTTAACCTCATCTTCCAAACGAAACTCATGGGCTCTTTGAGTATTGTTGAAGGCTGCATAAACTTCTTTTGGCTTTAGCTTTTAATTTTTTCGACCCTTGCCGCCATGCTTGCTGCAAGGTATAAAGGTGATATTGGTACAATAAGTAGGGCTGAAAACGATAGGTGTTTTGATCTAGTGCCCATATCGATTGTGGAATTTAATGTGTGTACAGTTAGAGAAATATTCCTTAAATCATTTAAGAAAGTCAATACCAAGTAGCACATTAAAAGTAGCGTCTTTGGGTGCTTGGATGACCGTAGGACGGAGTGGGAGGATCTTTTCACGATTCTTGGTATCAATAGGAGCTACGCATTAGCCAAAAACTCCTCTAGTTAGTTTGGTGGGTTTGCCAGAAGCACCTACAACAATTAGGGGTTTCTTGAGGTCTCTCCAGTAATGTTCTGGGTAACATTGGGCTGAGACCATAATGACATCCTCTCTAATGATAATCGTGGCATGGAGCCATTCAGGTTTATGAAACATGTGGACAAGTTTTATTCTTATATAAGGAAAATTAATCACATTCCTAATGGCTTGAATGATTTTTCCATTGAGTTTATTAGTGAGGAGTTACTCAGTAGTCGTATATGTTGGGCTTCTGAGGAACTTACTTCCTAAAAGAAAGTCTGCCTTAATAGTGAGTGATGACTACTCTAATTCTATTATTTTTCGGTAGTTCCCACAAGGATGGATATATGATGATCCTTGCTGTGTTGAATTCTTTTAAACAATTCATGATTGGCATACTTTCCATCTACGCAAGTAGTTATCCAAATAATTCCTTCTTGCCACCTTTCCAGGTAGTGTTTGAAATCATTTTGTATTGCTGATTGTTGGATCTACAAATCAAGTTAGTTTGAGTAGTAGACCTAAGGGTTGATCCTTCTACTATACAGCAACTACTTGAACTTGGCCTATGTCTAAAGAGAGACTTTAGTTGGATATCTAGTTCCTAAACTGTTGGTAGTTTAGGCAAGAGATTTCTATTAATTTCCTGGGCTTCACAAGCATCAATGAACACATCAACAATTTCAATTTCTTCTTTGCCACAAAATTTATCGATCATATGAGTGTTACTAAGCATGTAACTAACCATGATGTAGATGGTAAAAGGTGAGTGATGTAGGCTTTCTAATAGCCCACTCTTCTAAAATCGTGAGGTTTCGTGCTCCTGTTTGTATCAGGATCCCTAATAGGGATTCCATGACCATGATAATTGGTAAATCCTATATTCTAGTAGAGAAGGTTTCCTTTGAGGATTCCAATCAAGGTTTCTTCTCTGTTACAGATTCAGTTATGCATTAATGCAAGCATTATAGGCACATTTCAGCCTTTTTGGGAACTAGCTTTGAGGTGTATTCTAACTGCTCTAAAATGAATGTAATCGATCTTACTTCGATCTTTTTCTATAACTTCTCTAAGCTTCCTTTTTGTTTGCTTATATGTTATAAGTGATATCTCAACCTGTCCTGAAGCTATTTGCCTTGGGATGGACTATTCTTGGATATTAGTTCAAAAATGCAATGTATTTTTTCTTCTGAATATTGCAAACTGATTTATCCTAAATCCTTCACTATCATCTATTTTCAATGCCTTTCCTAATATCTTTTGACATTTCTTTCTGTCGAAAATCAACTCTTTCGAGTATGTACCTGAAGCTTCAGCCTCTTCACAGGCGACGTCTTCAGTCTGACTCATGTTCAGAACTGCTGATATAAGTGATGACTAAGATTTTTTCTCCAAATTCAATATCTGCATGCATTCGTACCTTGTAAACTGCTCAATAACTCGTCAGAGTAAACACCAACAAACTTCATTTGCTTTGGACATTCATTATCATAGTGTCCTTTTTCACTGCAATTCTAATAGTGATCGTCCTGCTTTGAGCCTATTCAGATGCTAGTTTGGGTGTATTCTTTGATATGCCTTTCTGTTTTTTCTTGAAGAATTTTCTTTTCCTATTAAAGGGCTTAAGAGTGTTTTTGTCCTATTTTCCCTTTCTTGTTGGCTTTAAACTTCTTTTTCTTTTTAGAAGTATTTGGCTATCATCCGAATTTATTAGGAAAATACATTTGCTCCTTACATCTGAGCCTCTTTGCGTGCTTTTGAACTCTTTTCCGTTTCCATACTTTTTCGCACTCATATGCTAGCTTGCTCCAAGCATACTCAATCCTTGCTCCGAGCGTGTCAGTACGGTTCAGGCGGTCTGTTGTTCTCCATTTAGTTAAAATTAGATCGCTTCATCAACATGGAAACTTTGTAAATCACATGTTAATGTGGAAATTTAAGGAACTTTGATTAGCATTTAGCCATTGGTACTTTAGCTTTGTAATAAAAATTTTCAAATTCACGGATGTTTGCATTAAATAAGTTGATGTCAAAAATCTGTAAATTATAAAGCATCACAAGATTTTTTTGTTTTTTCTTATGCTTTTCTTCAGTCCTATGTTGAAGATAATCTTGTCCCAAAAATTCTCTCCAAATTTCATTTTCAATCATGATGATTGTTTTGGTGACATTTGTTGTGGGACGTCCTAATTACCTTGATTTTGATTTCTTCTGGTAATGCTCCAAACCATTCACAAGACTTACCAATAAGGGTTAATGGCATGAATGCCTTTAACTTGTCTCCTTCGGTACGAGTTACCCATTAGTAAATCAATAGATATTTTACCCAATTTTTTATTACCTCATATGTGTTAGTAACACAGTCGATGCTTAAAATAGCTCCTACATTGGTTAATTGATAGGCATGCCTTGGATTAGGGAAGAGGTGTCTTCCTCCTGTTCTCCTTTCTCTGGATGGTTTATACCTATACCTATATCTGGATGCTTATTCCTCATCACCGTTGGCTGTGTATAAGTCATAGTGTTACTGCTCTTGAGGATTAGCCTCTAGCATCCCTATTCTGATGCTTCTGGATTTCGATTAGGGCTAGGTGAACTAATGGATGTATCCATGTGACATTGTAACTTAATATCATTCATCCTTTGTAATATTTTTTCTTTTGAAGAAGAATTTGCATCCACATATTCTTTTTCTAACTCTTCTGTAGTATAAAAAGTCCAAACCATATTACTTACGGAAGGACATCCTATTTTAGCTGGATCTACAAAGGCATTGAATTTAAATCTTTTAGTTATAACTCGTTGGTCTTCATTAGACCTGGTTGCTCAAAGGACTAGCTTGTGGATTTCTCCAAGACCTTTATAGATGTTTCCTAATTTTTCATCTACGGTTTCGCCTAATTAACGTGTTTTCTATAATTCCTTATATGGAGGTTTCTTTTTCCCCCAATTGCTACTAGTCAATTGACACATATAACTTTGTAGCAATTTTATCTATTTCATAGATAAACGATGCATCTTATGGTGTAGTTCGCCTATTAGGCTTTCGACGTTCATTAGTTGAAACTGTGGTCCCATAACAAGATCTATAAGGCTATCTTTATCACCTAAGTCATTTAACAGATTCAAACTAATCCAATTTAGTTGGTTTTTAATTACCCCGAGTGTCTGCTTCTCCAAAGAGGTCAAATGGTTGGAATCTCCCAAAATTGATTCCTCTTTCTCGGTAACTACTTTCGAGTAGTTCAGCTTTTTCATAATTAGGAAATTTATTGTTGCCTTTGGCATAATACTCATGACAGGTTGGTCACAACAATGATTTTGGTGCTTTAACATCGCACTAGGCATGCCCCTCAATCCCTACTAAAAACCGAACTAGTGTGATGAATAAATGGAATTTTGCAAAGCTCCTTTTTAAAGCGAATAATTCTTTTTTATTACTACGGTGATTAGTTTTAGCCGGTTTAAAGCTTCCATTTGCATATCTACAGATATACTCTTTTCTGTTGGCATTTTTCGCTTTCAATACGCATCCCTAGTACTTATTGGAAGCCTCAGTTTTAACTGTGAGCTTATCACTTGCTTCTAGTATTGCTCCTTTGGGTAGTTGAGTATAAACTTTCTTGATTTGTTAGACCAAGCTTGTGTGGTAATCTTCCCATTGGTGGTTCATCTTCTTTTTTAATAGGTCTTGCAATAGGCCTCTCATCTATCGCAGGTTAGTAATAAAATCACTAATATCATTAATGCATCCTAAAAACCTTTCCATTTGCTTCGCGTTTGCAAGTTTATATGGGAAATTAGCAATATTTTCACAAATATGTGGTTGCATTTCAATTCCTTTTTGGTGAATCTTAAGACCTAAAAACTCAATCTATTCTTTGGCAATTTCTACTTTCTTAGTTGATAGAAAGAATTCGAGTTTTAAATTTATAAACCCCCAGTATAAGGTTTTACCGTTGAGTACTCGGGGTGTCATCCACAAGGAGTTGTGTTTCAAGTACCGGGATTAGCTTAACTGTTCAATCTAGGATGAATAAAAGAAAGGAAATGAAATCCAAGCTAAACTAAACTAATGAAACCAAAAGAGGTGGCTTGAGACTATGATTTAACCAATTGATTAACTAAATAGACAAGAGGAATCCTAACCTACCCCACCTTAAATATGAACAAGAGATGGTCGGTTGCGCCACCAAAGATCACCCAAGCCCTCTCTCAAGGGTCATGAGCTAGCCAAATTAGCCTAACCACTTGCTTTCATGGGGTTAGCCCAATTAGGCCATAAAACTAACAACCCTCATACCTAGCTAGAATCGGGACTATTTTCATGTTTTGAACCCGGCTATCCCCTCTCCCACACTAGCTAATTGACCTCACCTATCTGCATAAGTCAATCACCTAAAAATAACAATGAAAGCTCTCTCAAACATTTTATCGAACACTTAGCGGGCGTGAGGGAAACTCTAAGTTCTAAGCATAATTCGGGTGTAGTTAGGCGTAATACAAGTCTAATTAGCCATCAAAGGGCTAATCACAATCCAAGCCAACCAAAATTGCAACTAACTATCACAAAACATAAAAGCCCCAAATAAAACCTAATATAGCAAACAAGAACATAAACATGAACACAAGGGGAGAGAGAAAGAAACTAATCTAAGCTAATCAAGCAAATTAACAGTAATTAACAATAAAAACTAAACATTTAACTAAACAAAATCAAACATTAGCATTAAACTAAGAAAACATAAACAACAATAACATATGAAATGGAGAGAGAGAGAAGAGAAGAAAACTTAGGCTTTATTTGATGAACTTAAAATCCAAAGCTTGAATCCCAATCGACAAAAATTACAAACCTAAATCCCTAATCTAATCTCCCAAATTGGGTGTTTTATTTACTAAACTAAACTAAGAATCACCTCTAGAGAGAACGAGCCCCCAAAAGAACCAAACTGAAGCCATTTTATACCTGAGCTTGAACAAAAGAAGCAGCACGCACAACCATGGACAGGCAACCGCCGTTGCCAGCCCCTGGGTGGCGACTGTTGTTGCTGGCTGGGGGGCGATGGTGGTCATACAGTCGATCCCCTGGTTGCATGTTGCTTTGTCTTATTTAGTTCCTTTTTGCTCCCTTTCGCAACATTTGCTCGGTTGATTTTATTACCTCCAAAAGTAAATAAAATAAGTAAAAATCCAGATGATTACGTTATTGTACGAACTAAAATTAAGCGATTGAGGCACGTGAAATGCGATAAATTAGTGCCTAACAAATACCCCAACACCTGTCGTTTGCTCGTCCTCGAGCAAAACAAAAGAAAATCTAACCTATGAACCTAACTCACTGTCGTAGGAATCATGGTTGCATTTATTGTATGCAACAAACCCTTTAAACCCCTTGGTTACCCCAAGTGGACGAGTGAGATCTCGTGAGGCTTTGTAGAAGATTTACCCACAAAATCTTTGAACTATTTTTGGATTTTTCAAAACGAGACATATATACAAGGTAAAGGCAAAAATATGCACAAGTACGTCTAGATGGATTTTATCGCCTCAACAACCCAGCTACCAGGCCATATACAAGCAAAATATACATTCAAGATACACATAGGCTATAAGTGCACCCCGACTCTTATTTTTCACCCCACGTAACACAATGACACGATTTGTACACCTTGGTGCTCCGTGTAAGGTGTATTGAATCCTAATGCTAGACTAAAACCGGGAAAAGGGTCACCACCACTTGGCTTATGAGTTCCTTTTTTTTGCTCCTTTTTTTTCCTTTTCTTTTTTTTCGTTTTCTTCTGCTTTTCTCCTTATGCTTCTTCGCCCGGGTGGGAAATTCTTGGCTTATTACGCCTTAAACTCCCGGAGGAACGACTTAGCACATATTCAGACTTCTTTCCTATTTAGGGGTTTTATTTGGATGTGTAAGGCACTTATTCAAGCCCAAATAAAGGTATTGGAGTTAAGCTCATTTTACACTTCTTGTTATTCTCATTTTTTTTGTTTTTTCTCATCATGAAGCTAAAACTAGAAGTCAATTAACCTAGTAGAATGTCCATAAATCCAAATTGCAACAACTAACACCAAAAGTCAATGATTAAGTGTAACAAGGTAAGCACAAAACCGCACATGTGAAATGGGGTTATTATGAGAGATCGGAGACTACATTGTAGACAAGTGTTCCATAGACAAGTGTTCCATCATGCATATTTGTCCTATATACAAGCTAACAACTACGTTATCAAGGATCAAAATCAATCACAACGGCACAAAAGTCCCCCAATGCCAAGAAGAAAAAGTATACAAAAATGGAAAAACTTTCACCAAACATGTACAAAAAGGTATATGACTTCCCACCCTCATACCTAAATCTCACAATGTCCTCTTTGGGAGCCAAGGAGTCACTACTTCCACAAAAACACACAAAAACAAAGAAAACAAAATCACACAAGACACACAAAATAAAACAAACACACACAAAAACACTAAACCTACTCACATATACACCAACTAACACACTTTCCAGAAACACAATCTCACCCCATCAACAACAAGACCACACATATATACAAAACTAACCACCAAAACCAAATATATATCAATCCAACGACACCACCAACCACAAAACACAAATATCCACAAAAACACAAAAAATGGTGATCATAGCGATCAATGGCTCAACAACATCCCAAATTACACCTCAAAGTTGATCACCAACAAAAACACAATCCTAATATCCATAACTAAACACAACCTAATATCCACAACTAAACAAAGGAACAGAAAGAAAAGAAAAGAGGAGAAAAGAGAAGGGTTAGAACGATCATACCAGGTAAGGTGCTGGGTGCACCTAAACTATGCCTCGCTAAGATGGTGCTGTAGGAGGCTAGATGGGCATCAGCCACTCCTCCTAGTCTCTCAATACTCGAGTTCGAAACTCGGATGTGGTCAAAGCTCTCAAGCACTTGTCATGTGTTAGTGCATGCATCTCAGAGTGATGTAAGTAAGAGAACACTATCAAAGATGGAGCAAACAAAGTTAGTGGCCTCTTAAATTGATCAAATGCCTTAGAAAAATCAAAATCATGATCAAAGGAAGAAGTCTGCATGGTTTTCCTAGACGAGTCCTCTAGGTATGCACAATATGGATCAAATGAGGGGTGAAACCCGCTAATATCACCTAGGGACTCCTGAAATGTATGCAAGTGAAAAGGGGTGGTGAGAAGGAAGGGGGATGAAATGGGGACTGAATCAAGTGGCTCGGTGTGAATCTGGTCAGTATGCTCAATGCTAGGAGCGGCACCAACCCTCACATCATCACTACAATACTCCTCAGAAGAAGGCTCTAACAACACAATATCCCCCGACCAATCAAGCGAATGATCCTCAACACAACTAACATCACCCACAAGAGACTCACCCATCTCTAACCCCGTGCACTGAGCTAAAGGGAGGGGAGAAGAAGAAAGTAACTGCAAGACACCCTCAGTAGTGTCTCTAAGTGTGGTAGGCAAGAATGGAGTGACGATTGGTAAAGATGTCAAGCGAGGATCAATTACTTCCCCTAGGCCGGCCAAAGGTGAATCAACTATGAAATCGGGCTCCAAGGGAAGAGAAGACTCATAATCATCATAGGGACTGACCTCAAGTCTAGGATAAGATGGACTAGGGTCGGTCTCATACAATAGGTCGTTCTCCTTCATTTTACCCACAAAACACTCAAGTCGCTCATTCATTGTCTTTATTACTGCATTAAGTCTAGCACAACCGTCATCAGAAATATAGTAATGGGGATAAGAATTTACATCGTGGTCAAAAGATGAACATGAGAGCACACAGTAGGAGAATAAGCTTGCAAATCATAGGAAATGGGGAAAGGGCACTCAAAAGACTCATTAGCATGCTCTTGGTGCCATTAATACCATGCCAAGGACTCAAACATGTCCCACATATCATCAACATTTAAAGATCATAAACCACCATAACACATGGACCCAATGGTGGCCCATGTCTCATATGTTATCCCCTCAAGCATAATATCGCATATTTCCCATTTCTCATACTCAAAAAGCACATATTGAGCACGATAATCATTCAATCTAGACAAGTATTGATACAAGGCTTCATGGTTAAATTGAGGTAAATGGGAAATAGTCATTCCGATTCTCTTATTCTTTTCAAATTTTTTGATTTTTTTAAATCTTTTGGATTTTCTAAAGACCTAGCCTCGAATGCTCAAGTAAAACCCGATATTGAAATGCCCTAACTCCCCAGCAACGGTGCCAAAAACTTGATAGAAAGAATTCAAGTTTTAAATTTATAAACCCCAAGTATAGGGTTCTATTGTAGAGTACTTACGGTGTCGTCCACATGGAGTTGGGTTTCAAGTACTCGCATTAGCTTAAGTGTTCAATCTAGGCCAAATAAAAGAAAGGAAATGAAATCTAAGCTAAACTAAACTAATGAAAGCAAAAGAGGTGGCTTTAGACTATGATTTAACCAATTGATTAACTAAATAGACAAGAGGACTCCTAACTTACCCGACCACAACTAAGAACAAGAGATGGTCAATTGTGCCATCAAAGATCACCCAAGCCCTCTCTAAAGGGTCATGAGTTAGCCCAATTAGCCTAACCACCTATTTTCATGGGATTATCCCAATTAGGCCACAAAACTAGTAAACCTCGGACCTAGCTAGAATCGGGACTATTTTCATGTCCCTAGCCCGGCTATCCCCTTTCCTGCACTAGCTCATTGACGTCACCTCTCGGCATAAGTCAATCGCCCAAAAATAATAATGAAAGCACTCTCAAGCATTTCATCAAACATTTGGCGGGCGAGAGGGAAAGTTCTAAGTTCTAAGTATAATTCGGGTGTGCTTAGGCCTAATACAAGTCTAATTAGCCATCAAAGGGCCAATCACAATCCAAGCCAACCAAAATCGCAACTAATTATCACAAAACATAAAAGCCCCAAATAAAACCTAATCTAGCAAACAAGAACATAAACATGAACAAAACGGGAAAGGCAAAGAAACTAATCTAACCTAATCAAGCAAATTAACATTTATTAATAATAAAAACTAAACATTTAACAAAACAAAATTAAGCACTAGCATTAAACTAACAAAACATAAACAAGAATAACATATGAAAAAGAGAGAGAGAGAGAGAAGAGAAGAAAACTTAGGCTTGACTTGATGAACTTGAAATCCAAAGTTTGAATCCAAATCCATAAAAATTACAAATCAAAATCCCTAATCCAATCTCCCAAATTGGGTGTTCTATTTAGTAAACTAACCCAAGAATCTCCTCTAGAGAGAATGAGCCCCCAAAATAACCGAACAAAATCTCTTTTATACCCAAGCCTGAACAAAGGAAACAGCACGCGCAGCCCTGGACTGGCGACCGCCGTTGCCTAGGGTACCGCCGTCACCAGCCTTTGGCTGGCAACTGTTGTTGCTGGCTAGGGGGCGACGATGGTCGTGCAGTCGACTCCCCCGGTCGTGTATTGCTTTGTCTTCTTGTGTTCCTTTTTGCTCCCGTTTGCAACATTTACTCGGTTGATTTTATTACCTACAAAAGTAAATAAAACAAGTAAAAATCGTAAAGATTACGTTCTTATATGAGCTAAAATTAAGCGACAAAGGCACGTAAAATGCGACAAATTAGCGGCTAACATTAGCTAAAATAATTAATCCATGCTCATGACTACTTTTTATGAATTTGGTAAGATGCATTATATGATTGACAATATTTGTACAAATTTTTTATCGTCAACATATGCTAGACAGAAATTTTAGTATTTATTGAAGATATTATCCATTCTTCTTTGAAAGATCTGTGGGATGTTCTTTGATACCATTGGCACTACATTCCATATGTATTGTCCTTGCGGAGTGCTGGATGTAGTTAATGGCTTTGCAGATTCTTTACGTTTAATCTAACAGAATCCAAACTTGCAGTTAAATTTTGAAAACCATTTTATATTTAGGGTTTTGTTTATTAGGATTTCGTTATTAGCAAGGAAATACCCATCAAAGATGGCTAATTCATAACGTTTTTTTGTATTTAATCACCGTTTGCGGTTTTCCTCTTTTTTATTCTAAGTGATTGGTCACCATAATTGTCGGGCTGCTATGCTGGCTTTTATTATCCTCATATGTTTTGAAGGCTAACTATTTTTGTTCCAGTTCTTTGAGCTGAATTTTAAACTCCTGCTCATCAGCTTGGCTATATCGCATTAGTTTGACTTTTGCAATGGAGTTTGTATATATCCTTAAGCTAGATATCCGCATAGGATTTGTCTTTATCCTAAAATTTTAGAGGATTGTCATCAACATTGGCTTTTAAGTAATGGCTTAACCTCTTCTTCCAAACGGGACTCAAGGGCTCTTTGAGTAGTGTTGAGGGCTGTATAAAGCTCTATTGACTCTGGGTTGCTGCGAGGTGTGAAGTTGATATTGGTACGATAAGTAGGGTTGGAAACGATAGGTGCAATACCAAGTAACACATTATAAGTAGCATCTTTGGGTGCTTGGACGACCACAATAGGAAGTGCAAATTAGTGATTTTTGGTGTCAATAATCACTACAAATTGGCCAAAAACTCCTTTAGTTAGTTTGGTGGGCTAGCCAAAAGCAACTATAACATGTAGGGGGTTCTTGTCTTCTCTGCAGTACTCGTTATGCGTAAGAATGGGCTGAGACCATAGTGAATGGGCTGAGACCATAGTGACATATGTTCCCATGTCAATCATGGCGTGGAACCATTCAGGTTTGCTAAACTTGTAGACAGGTTTTATTTTTATGTAGGGAACCTTAATCATGATTCCTGATGGCTTGAATGATTTCTCTATTGAATTTAATAGAGAGACGTTGCTCAGTAGCCCTGTATGCTAGAATTCTGAGGAACTTACTTCCTCAAAGAAAATATGCCTTAGTAGTGAGCGGTGACTGCTCTAGTTCTGTAATTTTTTCGGTAGTTCCCAGGAGAATGGATATATAATGATTCTTGAATGGTTGAATCCTTTTAAACAATTCATGACTGGCATAGTTTTCTTCTATGCAGGTATCCAAGTAACTCCTTCTTGCCTGGTCTGTAGGTACTATTTGGCAATCATTTGGTACTGCTGATTTTTGGATCTAAGAATTAATCACCAAGTTTGAATAGTAGACCTAAGGGTTGATCCTTCTGTTCGATAGCGATTGTTGGTATTTGGTATATGTCCAAGGAGAGACTTTTGTTAGGTGTCTAGTTCCCAAACTGTCAATAGTTTGGGCAAGAGATTTCTATTAATTTGCTTCGCTTCACAGACATCGGTGAGCACATCATCGATTTCAATTTCTTCTTTATCAAAAAATTTATTGATCATATGAGTGTTACTAAGCACGTAACTGACCATGATGTAGATGGTAAAAGGTGAAAGATTTAGGCTTTCTAATTAGTCTACTTTTTTTAAATCATAACAAAGGCTTAATGATTTGTTTGTATCAATATCCCTAACAAGGATTCCACAACCAGGATAGGCGGTAAATCCTATATTATGCTAGATACGTTTCCTTGAGGATTCCAATCAAGGCTTCTTCTCTATTAGAGATTTGGTTATGCATTAATGCAAGCATTATAGTTGTATTTAAGCCTTTTTGGAAACTAGCCTTGATGTGAAGTCTAAATGTGGCAAAATGAATGTAACCGATCTTACTTTGATCTTCTTGTGGAATTTCTCTCAGCTTTCTTTTTATTTGCTCATATGTTATGAGCGGTAACTTAACCTTTTCTGACACAATCTATCATGTGATAAATTGTTTTTGGATATTAGTACCGAAATACTGTATATTTTTTCTTTTGAATAGTTTAAAGAGATCTTTTCTAAAACCCTCGTAAGATTCTATTTTCATGGTTTTTTGCAAAATTTTTGTTATTTCTTTCTATCAAAATTACCTCTTTCGAATACATAACTGAAACTTCACCTTTTTCTTGGATGATGTCTTCAGTCTGACGCATCTTCTGAGAGGCTAAGATCAGTGAAGACTAATATATCATCTTCAGATTCGATTGCTCAAATGACTCGTTAGAGTAAATACCAGCAAAATTGATTTGCTTTGGACATTCATTAGCATAATTCCCTTTTTTATTGCAATTCCAGTAGCGACCGCCCTGCTTTTGAGCCTGCTTGGATGCTGGTTTGGGTGTCAGCTCTAATTTACCTTTCAGTTTTTTTAAAGAATTTTCTTTTCATTTTAAAGGGTTTCAGAGTCTTTTTGACTAGTTTTCTGTTTGTCTTTTTGGCTGTAAACTTTTTTTTTTTGGTTTTTAGAAGCATCTGGGCAGCATCCCAATTTACTAGGGAAATGCATGAGCTCCTTACACCTGAGCTTCATTTGGTCCTTCTGGGCTCTTTTCCCTTTCCATGCTTTTTTGCACTCATATGCTATCATCATCCTAGCAAACTCAATCCTTGCTCCGAGCATGTTAGTGTCTGTTACTCTCCATTTATTTAAGATTAGATTGATCCATGGGAATGGCAACTTTGTAAATAACATGTCATTAAGGAAATTCAACGAACTTTGATTAGCTGTTGGTATTTCAGCTTTATAACAATATTTTTCAAATTCATAGATGCATGCAACGAAGAGGTTGATATCACAAATCTGTAAATTATAAAGCATCATAACAAATATTTGTTTTTTCTTATGCTTTTCTTCAGTCCTATGTTGAGGATAACATTCTCCCGAAAATTATCTCTGAATTTCACTCTCAATCGTATTAATGACTGTCCTATTCCTAATCTTGATGCTTCAGGACTTGGGTTAGGCTTAGGTGAACTAATGGATGTATCTATGTTGCATTGTAACTGAATATCATCCATCATTTGTAATATTTCTTCTTCTGAAAAAGAATTTACATCCATATAGTCTTTTTCTAACTCTTCCAGAGGGTAAAAAGTTTGAACCGTATTACTTATTGAAAGATATCCTGTTTTGGTCCAACCTGAGGAGGGGTGCAATCTAACTCTTTTAGTGATAATGCGTTGGTCTTTCTTACACCTAGTTCGTAACACCCCAGCTCTAATAATATAATTAGTATGCTCAATATCAACGTAATAACATCTCATAGTACACAACTTGCACATGCTTAAGCCCTAATGACAGATCAATAACCCACATGTATGCTTCCGCTGTGCCTCATAATAGATAGATGTCTGTCTGAGCTGCGTTAAACCCCACCGATTAACTCCTCACTTCGCTTGCGATGGTTAGTGCATAACTTCTCAAGTGCCTAACCTAAAACATGAAAACACAAAAGTTTGAAGAGTCAGCCGAGGCTCAGTACGTTCACCCCCATATTGTAAAGATTAAAGTTCATTTTTCAGTGAGCGGCCTCATTTCATTTCATTTTAGTTTGAAGTCATGAACAGAGAGATTTATATTAAAACCATTACCAATTATTATCATAAGGTTGTATATACATTGCGATCATTGAGTAGGAGTATACCTGTCAGACTAATTGAATAGCCTGATCCGAGGCCACACGGATGAACTAAAGGGCGTCATCCTTGATTGTTGATATCTGGTGGGTCCACTTGATTATGTGCAAAACAATGCTTGAAAATGGTTCATTAAACCAGTATATATTTGAGAGTTTGATATGTATAAAAATATGTGATTTTTCGAAAGGTACATACAATAAACGTACCCGGATCTTTTAAAAACTTTCTCCCTTTGTGTGGAAAGGTTGTTTTTGGCTTAATAAAGACGAAAGTGGCCTCGCTTTGTTTCAAATGGACTTTTAATTATTAGTAATGTATTAATAGCTTTTGTTATTACAATTTTGTAGAAAGTTCATGACCTTACTTGGTATACTTTTAGTTATTTGCGACTCACAATTAGTTTCCTTAGCAACATGTAAATTTTAGTTTTCTATTTATGGTTGATCCATGAAGTTAGTGATATTATGTCCTCTCTTTTGTATTATTGTTGTTGTTATTATTACCTTTTTTTAATTTATTTATTTGTTTATTTATTTATTGTCAACTTTAATGTTAATATTATTATTATTATTAGCGTTAGTGTTATTGCTATCGTTATTATTATTATTATTATTATTATTATTATTATTATTATTATTATT
>JACYFF010031958.1:30324702-30336907 GCA_017589665.1 Selenicereus undatus | reverse complement strand
ATATATGTATCTATGTGTATATGTATATTGTAAGACCTGCTTTCGTTATTTTTCATTTAGCTGACTGTGTTGCCTTCTGCATTACAAAATTTGTATTTTTATTAACTAAACGAGGTGAATTATTATTGATGTGCTTATGTGGGCGATAATTTTATTAAAAAGAATGTTTTTGTCGCCATTACTATTATTATTATTTGTTTTGAAATCCTTCTGATTATTTTTAATAAGCGCTAATATAGATTATTAACGAGTCCGAAATCAATTAGGAACCCGAATATGATTAGATAGTCAACCTTAGAATTAGTTTTGTTGTTTGTTAAATCGGGCCTTGACGCATTCAGGAATGAGTAATCGATGAAAGGTTGTGTTGTTGATTTTTGGCTTAGAATTTGGGTTACGAATTGGACCAACGGTAACAAATATACAATTACTTGGAACCAAAAAAATAGAGAAAAGTGGTATCGAAAGGGGGGCATTTTAGTAATTTTGCCAAACCCCCATTGCTTTCTGTCTTTCAGCATCTCTTTCTTCTTCTCTCTACACTCATGGCCTCAAGCACCGAATTCCATTGGTTTTTCCTCAACCCACCTCGGAATTCCTCATATTCAACCTTTACATGTGAAATATGGGCAAAAGTCGAAGGATTTCGTCGCGATTTTGGTGGGTTTGGGTGACGATTTGGGGCGTCGAACGTGTACCTATGGTTGGCCATGCAATGTAGCTTTTAGTTACTCCAATTCCTCAATAATTTGGGAGTGAATTTGCTGCATCTATTGTCCACCACGCATTGGAATCAGCGAGCGAGGGTTAGACATTTTTGGAGTATATTCGTGTGTTCTGGGCGTGGGTTGGGGGTCTGGTCGAGTGGTTAGCAAGCCAAGCGTCAAGAATTGGGTTTTTTCTAGCACTCTAAGTTGAGTTCAAAGCCCTTTAAATGGGTCCTAGGCTTGGAGTCCAGGTGAGTGTTTCTCGCCTCCTAAATTATTAGTAATTTCAAAAACATTTTAGCTTCAAGTTGTGATACATGCTAGTTTTAGGCTAACTAAAATTGTGGGAGTGAATATGCATGTTTAGTTCAAATGAAATCAGGCTTAAAATACGCATTTATAGGTTGCCCGAGTGTTATTTAGAATTGTATTGATTTTCACGCTCGTTTATGGATGTTTAGTTTGACTAAATTCAGGCTTAGATTAAGCGTGTATAGGTTGTCCAAAAGTTGCTCAAGATTGAACTAATTTTAGGCCTGAAATGCTACTTACATTAGGTCGAAATAATCTCCTTAGTTGGGCAGAAAGTATGCTATGTGATTTGTCATAATTTGTGGTTTTCATGTTTAGCAAATTGGCTATTATGTGAGCAAACAATGTTTTAAATTGATGTATGCTAATTTGGCTAACTCATGTTTAAAAATAGCCTTTCAAATGACCTAAGCATGTCTTGAATCGGCGTATGTTGAGTTAGTTCATTCATGCTCAAAAGTAGCCCTTGACATGACCTAAACGTGTTTTAAGTCAATGCATGTTAAATTGGTTAGGGATGCTTTGAAAATGACATGCGTATGGCATGCTTAATTGCTAAATGTGAATTATGAATGTAAGCTAGCTTCTCGCCTTGCTAGTTCATTTCAGTTTGTCGAGTACTTTACATAAGTTAAGGAAATGTATGTATATGTTTATATATACCTTAATATGCCGTTGGAAGGATGGTACTCGCTCGATGAGTTTATCTGTAGCTATTTCATTTGACTTTCATGATGATATGCTATGGTTAGAGAATTGAAAAATCAGTTGGTCGTCGGATGGCTTGAGGATGAACTAATGAGAGTTTTGAGGTTCTTTGTGGTCGGTGTTGTTTAAGGAGGGAGCCTGGGTTGTCATTGACCACAATCGTGTGGATTGCGGGCCATGTGTGGCTTATTATGCTAAGTTGATTATGAAGTGTTTGAATGTGTTGTGTGCAAACATGCCTTTCCCTTTATGTCATTAAGTGGCATCTTGCGAGTGAGGGTGAGTTTGAAAAAGAAGGTTTTCATGGTTTTAACTAATAGTAACAATCGATGACTTATTTCGCTATGAGAGGCAGCAAACTTATTAGCCGTTATGGCCATACGCTTTAAATTGGCCAAGATAACGTGCTTTGGACAATATGATATGAATGATGTTAGCCTAGGGAATAAGTCCTGGTACTAGGAAACCTTAGAAAACCCTGATGTGGGTAATGGTCCAATATGTTATATGTAGCCATCTCGGGAGTAAGAGCTTAGCGTTAGGTCTCACTATGGGGTTGAGAATAGATCTCACCCAACCAACACCCTGTAATGATCTTATGCCAGAAGTATTTTCCTAATAAGCAAAGAAAAGCAGTCGACATTTCGCCATTTTAAGTATTTCAGAAAGAAGGAAAGTATTTAAGGGCCATTAAGAGGCTAGATTGAATGAAATGTGAAAAGCTTATTTTTAAGTTTTGATGATAACAAATCCAAGTGTAAAAATCTGTCCAAGTAATGTTGCTCCAAACAGGCCTAACTGGTGTTTGTAATCTTTATTGTATTAACTGGTTTGCTACATGTGAGAACAATTCTTAAGAACAGGTCTCATACCTTGATGGCTCACGATCAAGTTAAGAACATCACCTTGATGAGTTGATTATATGTGAAGATCAGTTTCTGAACTCTAGCAATGCAAAGAACAACCCCAGCAAACAAGGTGGCCTTGGTGTTCACAGCAACTCTGCAAATCTTGGACAAGATGACTGGTTCAAAACAAAAAGTCTTGGGTATATAGGTTTTATTTATTTAGACTCTTGTTAATATGCCAATATTGAAAATGCTTTTTAAACACCTCTTGAATCGGTATTTGCGCTAAGCACTTCAGAACACCAGTTGCGAACAACCCTGCAAACAGGGTGCCTAGGGTGTTTCTGAATTAAAGTGGCCATACCCGGTTTTCTTTGAAAATTCATTTCGGTTGGCCAAGATCTCCAGAATAATTTCTTTAAACTCCAAGTTTGCTATTTTTCTGGAAAGGATATTTTTCTAAAAATCTTGTGGTAGAATACTCGCGATCTCAACAAGTGGTATCAGAGCAGGTTCTCTCGCAAAAAGGCTAACACCATGAGAGATTCTGAATATGAGTACACCACAAGAAATTCTTGAAGGGCAATCCATTACTCATCCACCCTATTTCAACGGCCAACATTATAGTTGGTGGAAGAATAGGATGGAAAACTATATTCAGGCAAAAGATTATGAGTTATGGATGCTCATCAAGAACGGGCCCCTTGTTCCCACCAAAGTGCTTGAGAATGGTAAGACGGTTACCAAGGAACCTAAAGAGTTTGATGCTGAAGATTATAAGAAAATGGAGAAAAATGCCAAGGCCAAGAAGCTACTATATTTTGGCCTAGGACCCAATGAATACACTCGCATCTCAGAGTGTGAATCAGCCCAAACCATCTGGAATGCCTTGCAAGTTGCTCATAAAGGTACGAGTCAAGTTAAACAATCTAGAATTGAGCTACTTATGCGACAATATGAGTTGTTTGATATGGGAGATCGTGAGACTGTGATGGATATGTATACACGGTTTACCCACATCACGAACGAGTTAAAATCCCTGGGAAAGTCCTTCACCACTGAAGAGCTGGTGAGGAAAATCCTCAGAATTCTACCTCGTACGTGGGAGGCCAAAGTAACAGCCATCCAAGAGGCCAAGGACATGAACAAGATCACCCTCGACGAGTTGATTGGTAATCTCCAAACCTATGAACTCCGAAAGAACTCACAAAGAGAGGAGCAAAAGAAGGATCGTGGGCTTGCGTTGAAAGCACATGAGGACACTGACTCTGACCTTGAAAAAGAAGATATGGCCCTAATGACCAGAAAATTCAAGAAATTCTTCAAAAAGGTCAAGGAAAACAACAAAAGAAAAGATTTCAGTAAGTCCAGAAACACCCCCAAAGAACAGCTCACAGGGTGTTTCAAGTGCGGCAAACTAGATCACTTAATCAAAAATTGTCCACTACTTCGAGAAGAACAAATGCCCGAACATCCTCGAAAACAGGGTCGAAAACACCCTGTAAACAATCTGGGCAAGCGATTCTCGAAAGCTATGCTGGCTGCTTGGGGAGATTCCTCTGAGGATGAAGGAGAATCTGAAGCTGAAGAAGAGGTCGTAGCACTGATGGCACAAAGTGATTTAGATTCAGATGATGAATCAACAATCATCTTCTCAGATCTCAAGAACAAGGTACATGGTCTTAACAAAGCTACTTTAGAAGAACTTCTATATAATTTGATAGACACCTGTGCAGATCTAAAAAGGGAAGTTCGAGACCTAGAGCTTGAAAATGAAATTCTTAAAAATGAAAAACTAGGTTTACATGAGAGTATTAACGTACTTAGAGAAGATCTCTTTCTAAAAGAAGGTGATTATACCCGAGTAAGGGAAAAGCTCTCTAAAGTGGAAGAAACAGTTGAATCCTTGCTAAATGAAAAGCAAAGCTTGAATGCCACCATAGACAGGATGGAAACTGACCTTGCCACAAACAAACGCTGGAACAAATCCTCACAAGCCCTTGATTGGCTAAACACTCATCACAATAGAAACAAAAAAGGACTTGGTTACAAGCACAAACGGACCGTTTACCCAATACATAGGAAGTATGTGGGATTACCTAAAAACATTGTTTGCTTTCATTGTGGTAAAACGAGTCATTATAGATACACCTGCCCTTTAAGAAAACATGCCAATGAAAAGAATGAAAGGTATGTGAAACAAATCTGGATTAGAAAAGATGGGCTTTACATGTCTAAAAGAATGGGACCCAAGTGGATTTGGGTTCCCAAAACTAACCCGTGATTTGTTTTGCAGGCTGAAGTGAGAGAGAACAACCTTACGAACAACCCCACAAACACCCTTGAAAACAGGCAGCTGTGGTTTGTTGATAGTGGGTGTTCACCGCACATGACTGGTGAAAGATCAAATTTTCTCTCACTTACAGTTTTAAATGGTGGGAGTGTAGCATTTAGAAACCGCAAGTCTGGGACAATTGTCGGTATAGGTAATATTGGTAAAACTCTCTCCCACTCAATTGATAATGTGCACTTGGTTGATGGGTTAAGACACAATCTGCTAAGTGTGTCCCAACTGTGTGACAAGAACAACCTAGTACTGTTTTCAAAAACACGTTGCTTGGTTGTGAATGACGACACAGGAGATGTTGTGTTGAGGGGGAAGCGATGTCAAAATGTTTATAAAGTTTGTATTTCCACTCTTCCCCAAAATAACCTGACTTGTTTAAATGCATTAACTGATGATATAATGCTATGGCATAAGAGACTAGGTCATGCAAGCCTGTCTTTGTTAAACAAACTTGTTTCCAAAGATTTGGTTGTTGGACTACCTTCCATCAAGTATAATGATGACAAGGTATGTGAAGCTTGTGCAAAAGGAAAACAAGTCAAATCCTCTTTAAAATCTAAAAATTGTGTAAGCACTACCCGACCTCTTGAATTATTACACATTGATCTATGTGGTCCGATGAGGATATCAAGTAGAGGTGGGAAGAGGTCCGTGCTTGTCATAGTGGATGATTACTCTCGATTTACTTGGACCTTGTTCTTGGCCTCCAAGGATGAAACTTTTGACAATTTTGTTGCCCTTCTCAAAAAGGTTGAAAAGAGAGTAGGACACTCATTGGTTAGCTTGAGGTCTGATCATAGTACTGAATTTGAAAATGCAAGCTTTACATATTTTTGTAATATGCATGGTGTTGATCACAACTTCTCGGCCCCAAGAACACCCCAACAAAAGGGGTGGTTGAGCGCAAAAATCGCACCCTAGAAGACATGACTAGGACAATGCTTATTGCTAGTGGTCTTCCTAGGAACTTTTGGGCAGAAGCTTTGAACACATCTTGCTATATTATGAATAGATGCATGATTAGACCCATTTTGAACAAAACTCCTTATGAACTTCTTAAAGGCAGAAAACCCAACCTTATGCATCTAAGAACATTTGGTTGCAGATGTTTCGTGCATAACAATGGGAAAGATGCCTTAGGAAAGTTTGATCCAAGGAGTGATGAGGCAATATTTCTTGGTTATTCCTCTCACAGTAAGGCATACAAAGTCTTTAACAAAAGAACCTTACGTGTTGAGGAAAGTGTGCATGTGTTGTTTGATGAATCTAACTCTTTGAATGAGAGTAATGCACAGGATGAAGAGTTTGAATTAGGTCTTGTCCAAAAGGAATTGTTGAACCAAGGTAAACAAGGTGAGAATACCCTGAAGAAAACAGGTACAAAAGTTGTTTCTCAAAACGGTAGGCAAGGTGAACACCAAACAGGGGGAAACACCGTTGAACCCTGTTCGGAACCATGTTCTTCAGGAACCAGCTTGCAAACAGGTGCAGAAACAGGATCAGGAGGTGTTCTTGAATCTGATCCTACATACACTTCAGTTAGAACAGAACATGTGTCTATGGAACCAATTAATCCAAGACCATGGAAGCACCATAGTTTGCACCCTATTGATCAAATCTTGTCAGATATTAATACTGGAGTGCAAACTAGATCTAAACTTAAGAATTTTTGTGCTTTCTATGCTTTTCTTTCTAACATTGAGCCAAAAGTGTGAATGAAGCCCTTGCAGATTCATATTGGATCACGGCTATGCAAGAAGAGCTTCATCAATTTGAAAGAAACAAAGTGTGGCACCTTGTACCTAAACCTGCAGAGAGAACAATCATTGGAACCAAGTGGGTGTTCCGAAATAAGCAAGATGAGTCAGGAACAGTCACTAGGAACAAGGCAAGGTTGGTGGTTCAAGGGTACAATCAAGAAGAAGGGATTGATTATGAAGAAACCTTTGCACCAGTTGCTAGAATTGAGGCTATTCGAATCTTAATAGCCTTTGCAGCTCATATGGAAATCAAGTTATATCAAATGGATGTGAAAAGTGCATTCCTAAACGGATACCTTAAAGAAGAGGTGTATGTCAAACAACCCCCTGATTTTGAAAATTGTGATTTTCCAAATCATGTTTTTAAACTTGACAAAGCACTTTATGGTTTAAAACAAGCTCCAAGAGCTTAGTATGAACGGTTGTCAAGCTTTTTACTTGAAAATGATTTTAGAAGAGCCAAGGTAGACAATACCTTGTTTCTAAAATCTAAGGGGGAACATTTATTGATTATCCAAATATATGTAGATGACATTATATTTGGTGCAACTCATCATGTTTTATGCGATGAATTTTCAAATATGATGAGGAGTGAGTTTGAGATGAGCATGATGGTTGAGCTTAACTTTTTCTTAGGCTTACAAATCAAGCAAACTCCAAACGGCACCATGATCCATCAACAAAAGTATATCAAGGAGCTACTTAAGCGTTTTGGGATGGAGTCGGCCAAACCCATAAACACTCCTATTTCTCCTTCAACCAAGTTGGTTATGGATGATGGGAGTCCCTCAGTTGAGGAAAAACTCTATAGGGGCATGATTGGGTCACTCCTATACCTAACTGCTAGTAGACCGGATATTGTTTTTAGTGTTGGTTTATGTGCCCGTTTTCAGTCTAGTCCTAAAGAGACTCATCTTAAGGCTGTTAAACGGATATTAAGATATTTAAAGCATACACCTGATTTAGCTCTATGGTATCCTAGAGGTTGCAATCTTGATTTTGTTGGATATGCTGATGCTGACTATGCAGGTTTTCTAGTTGATAGAAAGAGTACCTCAGGTATGGCTCATTTTCTTGGACCTTGTTTGGTATCTTGGGCTACCAAGAAGCAACATTCTGTTGCCATGTCCGCAGCAGAAGCTGAATATGTTGCAGCAGCTTCATGTTGTGCTCAACTGTTGTGGATAAGACAACAGCTTAAGGATTTTTGTGTTGACATTGGATGCATTCCTATTTTTTGTGATAACACAAGTGCAATTAATATTGCCAAAAATCCATGTCAACACAAAAGGACAAAACATATTGACATTCGACATCATTTCTTGAGAGATACTGTTGAAAAGGGTTTAATTTCTATGAATTTTTGCTCAATGGAAAATCAAATTGCTGATATATTCACTAAGGCCCTAGCTAGAGATCAATTTGAGAGAAACAGGCTGGAGTTGGGGTTGGTAAAAACACCCTGAGAACACCTGTTCTCAGAGGTTGATCAAAGTTGACAAAAACACCCTATAATACCTGTTCCTTTCCCTTGTTTGAAATTCTTCTTATTAAATCAGTGGCTTTTAATTAAAGAATATGTGTAGTCTTGTGAGCCAATGTGACGTTATACTGCTATCTTGGGAGATGGAGAAAGAGTAATCATGACACATCTTGAAAAAGGAGAAGCATGTTCAAGAACAGGCGGCTCGATCAGGTACGCATTGATTGTTATTGATGTATGCTGCTTGCTCAACTTCTAGGTATTCCCTAGGTGACCTTTCTTAACGGGTGAAGAGTTTAAAAACCTCTTGCGTGCGTCTTCCCCGTCTTGCTCTCTCTCTTTCTACTCTGTTCTTGCTTTCAAACCCTAGCAAAACCCTCAAAACGCGAAAATCTCTCTTGCATTAATGGCTCCCAAAACCAATTCCCCATTACTCTCTAAGAGCAGCAGCATGATTATCTCTTCAATTTCGGCACCTCCTCGCCCAATTACCCACACAAATTCCGGGTATCTTACTCAGATAAACCTCAAAACCATTGGGCTTGATTTGTGCGATATTCCCGACTCCTTTGGTTGGGAGTTAGTGGTGTATGTGGGGACAATCCCTTGTCCCACTTCTTCTGCAACAAATGCTAGTTCTTCGGGTCTCCAAAATAAATTCTTGGAGAACCCAGAAACCACCATCGAGGATTTTGAACCCTGTTCTTCTGCGCCTTTCCCGGAAACAACTCGGAGAACAGGGGATGTGTTCATTGATGATCTATTCACGGATCTGAAGGAGGACTCTGTTCCTCTGGTCTCTCAGACTGGAGAGAAGAGAAAAAGGGTAAAGATGGTGGGTAGGCGCACCCGAACTCCAAGAACACGACCACCATCAAGTTCTCGCCCCTCTCTAACTCCCTCTTCTCCTCCTTCTCAACCTTCTCGCAAATCTGCGAGAATTGGTTCCAGATCGACCCCCAGATACTCTAAACCCTCTGCACCTATCATCGAGGAGATTTCCTCGTCTTCTGAAGGGTTCTCGAGTTCTGACTCTGAAGACACCACCTTCAAACAGGGGACACCGGTGTTTTCCGAGTCCTCTGAAGAACAAACCCCTCCAAAATCAGCCACTAAACCTGTTGTGAAGCTCTCACCTGCAAAAACACCCCTCAAGCGAAAGCCCAGAACATCCCCCCTACCAAAAGCTACCACCTCTGTTCCTGCTTCCAAGCGCCCAAAACAGTTCACTCCCTCCCCTATGTCTGACAGACATGCGCAGTTGCTTAAGCGCAATGTCGTCAGGGGGAAGGTAGTGTCTGTAAGTTTTTTTGCGGAACAAGGTCTGGGGGTGTTCTTGACCAAGCTTCGCACCAAAGGCTGGCTTGACTTGTTTGCAAACACCCAGTTGGGGTGTTCTGTGCCTGAGTTGGCTGAGTTTTACGCCAACTGCAAAGTCACCGAATGAGTGGTGACCAGCTCAGTGAATGGGCAAAGCATCAAGATTGATGCGCCCACACTTGGGAAACTTCTGGGAATACCCTCACAAGGATTTGCTGTGTATGTGAGGGAGGACAAAACTGCCATGGAACCAACCAGGCTCCTCGAGGTGTCAAAACGCCTCAGTCACAAACAGGGTCTGAAAACACCCTCCTCTGTAAAGAAGGGTGATCTGATCCCTCTCCACCAACTCCTTTTCATGTTCGTCATTAAGAATGTGATTCCAAGGGGTCAAGGGAGAAATTCAGCAGACCTGTTTGATCAGTGCCTGGTCGACCTACTGGATAGGGAGGAACCAATTAACCTTCCGGTTATCATGATTCGCCACATTGGGCGAATTGCGAACACCACCCGGGCACATGATCTCGGATATGGGTTTCTTCTGTCAAGGGTGTTTGAGCACTTTGGGATAGTGCTCACAAGGAGAGTAGCCGCCCAAACCATTGATGAATTCGGGGTTGATACCCTGCTTGGGTGTGGCTATGAGATTGGCAGATCAGTTTCCAAACAGGGTCGTCGACCACCTCGACCACCTGTTTCTGAGCAAGCCTCCATTAAGGTTGAGGCTGTTCTTAAGGACAATACTCGTCTCAAGGATGAGCTCTCAGCTATCAAGGCTGCTCTTGCTGCGGAACAAGCCCTTTCTACCAAGCGTCATAAAGACTTGCTCTTCTCTTCTCTCCATGCTTTATACTATGTTGTTCCTCTTCTTACCTATGTTGTTCTTGCTTTTTAATGATGCCAAAAGGGGGAAGAAGAGTGAAAAACCTATTGACTATGAGACAAAACCTAGCTTTGACTTACGTGGATCCCTATCAGTATTTATTTATTTTTGTTTGTTTTGTCAATATGGTCACTTGGTTTGTCATCATCAAAAAAGGGGAACTTGTTGAGTTATTATTTTTAAGTTTTGATGATAACAAATCCAAGTGTAAAAATCTGTCCAAGTAATGTTGCTCCAAACAGGCCTAACTGGTGTTTGTAATATCTTTATTATATTAACTGGTTTGCTACATGTGAGAACAATTCTTAAGAACAGGTCTCATACCTTGATGGCTCACGATCAAGTTAAGAACATCACCTCGAGGAGTTGATTATATGTGAAGATCAGTTTCTGAACTCTAGCAACGCAAAGAACAACCCCAGCAAACAAGGTGGTCTTGGTGTTCACAGCAGCTCTGCAAATCTTGGACAAGATGACTAGTTCAAAACAAGAAGTCTTGGGTATATAGGTTTTATTTATTTAGACTCTTGTTAATATGCCAATATTGAAAATGCTTTTTAAACACCTCTTGAATCGGTATTTGCGCTAAGTGCTTCAGAACACCAGTTGCGAACAACCCTGCAAACAGGGTGCCTAGGGTGTTTCCGAATTAAAGTGGCCATACCCGGTTTTCTTTGAAAATTCATTTTGGTTGGCCAAGATCTCCAGAATAATTTCTTTAAACTCCAAGTTTGCTATTTTTCTAGAAAGGATATTTTTCTGAAAATCTTGTGGTAGAATACTCGCGATCTCAACAAGGGTCATTATAGGACCTATACGAAAGAGATTATTTCAAAGAATATTACACTTAAAGAGGTTAAGGAAAGTGTTTTTATGAGCCTAAGAAGGCTAAGTAAACTGTTTTCAGAAAAAGAAAAAAGGATTCTTGCACATGTCTTGTGATCAACATTCTAAGTACAGCGTGGCCATATCCTTGTAAGGCATCGAGCATATGAGTTTGAACGTGCATGTTTTGTGAAAGAAAGCTACTTGCATAAACCCTACTCCATGTCTTTAAGCATCTCATATAGGTGAATTGGATAGCGAGGCATAAATCATGTATTATATCAAATTCACCTATGAAAGAAAGTTTTGTGCTTATCCCTCATTGCTTGCTTATGTGTTTAAGTGTTTGTTAGTAAAGAAACTTGGTCATTCGAGAAATAAGAATGAGTTTGAGCGGCTAGAATAAATTATAGGGGTAACAACCCGTCCTTAGGGACTATGATTGCCTAATACAATAGTAATACATAAGCACGTGATATGTGGCTATTAATAGTATTATTGCCTGCAATGGTTTTGGTTTTTAAGGAGTGGGGAATAGTCACTAAGCATGTGGTTGTTCATCGCGTTACTCTTTCCCGTTTTTCCCCAGGTTTGCATTATGACAAGTAGAAGCCAAGTCACTTAAACCAAGAAGAAGTTTATCCTTGCTTGCAAGGTGTCATGCGTGACCATTTGAAGGGGGTCTTACATGTTTAACGAGGTCATGTAATGTTTATCCCTCATCACTGAATTTTACGTTTGGTGTACTCCGGACGAGTGGCCCGTAGAATAATGGACTCCAGTGAGTAGCCCGTCGAGCTTATTTTAGAAAATCTATATATTCCTTTTAAACTATCTGCTTCTATTTAATGCAAAGATCTGTTATAAGGACTTTAGCCCGGCAAACGGTCAGTTTACAGCGAAAATTCTATTCCTTATACCCCAGAAATTAAGTAGGAAGTAAGACAACGTAACGCTCTTAGCCTTAGGCCTGGGGGTGTAACACACACACACATATACATATATATATATA
>JACYFF010031958.1:30312755-30324602 GCA_017589665.1 Selenicereus undatus | reverse complement strand
TATGTGTGTGTGTGTGTGTGTGTGTGTGTCTATATATATATATGTATATATATATATATATATATATATATATATATATATATATATATATATATATATATATATTATAACACCCCTAGTGCCTAGGGACGAAAGCGTTACGTTTTCTTAACTTTTTACTTAAATTTCGGGACGAAAGAGACGGAGTTTCTCTGAAAACTTACCGTTTTTAGGCTAAAAGTCTTACAATAAATCCCTGCAAATCCACGGAAGCATAAAACATTTAAAAGATGCTCAACGGCTACACGCCGGAGTTGATAACTCGACGAGCCACTTGCTCGGAGTACACCAAACAGAATAGATCATGGATAAAGAAGAAACGAAGGATACAACTCAATGGTGCACACAACCGGAGTATGGGTTTACATCCCAAAACATAACTAACTTTGACCGAGAAGACATCTATCCAGTTAGATGGTTGGCTCATATGGCCATACAGAGCTACTTATAAGCAATATGCATGACATGAACTAGAATATTTGTTTACAAACGTTTACAAACTTTACAGGACTTCATTAAAGACGTAGGTAGGCACACATGACACCTTGCAAGCGGGAATAGATTTCGTCTCGACATAGCTGACTCAAATTTTTCCTGTCATAAAGAAAACCTGGGGGAAAAGGGGAAAGTATAGTGGGTTGAGTGCACATTTACAAGAACTATGTGTCAGTCATACTTTAACTGTGTAAGATGCATAATACAGTGGAGATGATTAGTTTTTTTAGGAAATTGTACACCTTATTGGTTGTGAGTGGATTGTTCTTCCCTCGGTGTGCGAGGGCGCCATATAGGGTTTGGTGTTTATGGGTAAGGATGTGGACGGGGTGGATGAGTATAATTGGTTAGAGGCAGTGTGGGAGTTTTTGGTAGAGGTTATGAAAGAAACCAACGAGAAGATGCGGACAATGAAGAAAATAAATGGGTTTATGATGATGTTGTAGGTGTGATATGAACTTATGGAAAAAAAATTGATGTTATACATTTTCATGAGATGTGACACTTTCTGAATATGAAGATAATTTTTGTACAATGTAGGTGTGGTTTTATGAGGATAATAGTTGTAATAACCCGATCCTAAATCATATTTACTTAATTAATTAAGCCATGTTATTAATTTCATTGCATTTAATTATCGCTTTTAATCATTTCGATTGAAAGAAAAATTCATTTGGGTTCTCATTTTCCAATTTGGGTTTTTATTGACGAAAAAATTCGGGAAAAAATTGATAATAGGCCTTGATCATTATGATTTTACTTATTAAATTATTTTTCCATAACATCACAAAAATTGAAATTTGAGTTATGCAAGATCATTATCATTACGGAGCGTTTTATTATGGAGCCCAATTTATGTTGACACAATTTGAAGCCCAACAACCTTGCCTCGTTAAATCTAGCTAATTGCCATGATTTAAGCCTTATTATTCTTATCAAAAAGTCACTTTTGGTTGGTTATATATTAGCTAAAGTCTATCTTACCAAGCCAAGCCAAGCTATTTTCTCTCTCCTCCTTGCTCCCCATTCTAGCCATTTTCAAGCCACTTTTTGGCCACCAGCCAGCCACCTTCTGGCCTCCAGTCAATACCCCTAATCCCCCACCAGCCACGACAACCTCCTCCATACTCAAACAACCTCACACCCTCTCCTTCTAGGCTCTCAAAGTGGTAAAACCCTAATTTGATCTTGTTGTATTTTTTGTTTTTATGATTGTTTTAGTTATGATTTATGCTCTTGTGATCAAAATAAATGTTATCATGCAAATGTTATGGTTTTTAAGGATGTTGGTTTTGGTGGAGTTGAGCCTGAGCTTGATCAAGCATGTATGAGTTAAGAGAGTTTGAATTTGTGTTTGTTTGTTTAAATTGTTGTGATCTACTACAGAAAATAAGTTTAAAGATATTTGGTGACCTTATGTTACTCATTTCGGGTGATTTGGATGGAAAGTTATATGTGGCATAATCTAGGATTTTACGGCCACGCATGATCTAGTTTAATCTTTGGCATCAAGTTAGTTATTTGAGTTCACGGAGATGGAATTTGAAGGTTGGATGTATTATAGACTTGATTAAAGATGTTATTGATTTTTTATCAAATGGGTGGGATATAGAAATTCGAATGAATTATTAAAGGATGTTCTTTTATTCATCTATGCAAACAGGTAAGGGTAGGGATGCATTTTGAGTGTTTTTGAAAAAGAGAACAATGGAAAACTCGATGTAGATGATTTGAAGTAATTGAGTAATATGACTTTTTAAGGTGATGAGAATGAACAAGGCTTTGTTAAATGATTTTAAGGAGTTATTTTGGTTGGGGAATTATGTGAAAAGAAGGGGGAAAACAAAAATAGTTGGGCCATGAACAAACCAAAGACAAGGGTCACTTTGCGATTAAATTGGTACTGTTTGGCTGATCAGAAAATTGTAATTTTTGTAAGTAGATAGATCAGTGAATTATCTTTTAAATACATTCGCTTTAGTTTAAGTTTTGTGAAAAAAGTTATGGTCGTTTTGCTAGGAATGCTGAGGATAGACCGAAGCTTGCACGATTGTGTTCTAGCCCAATTTTGGGAACCCTATTGTGGGAATCATGTTTTTCTTTGCAAATGAAAATTTTGTGTTGCTTTTTAAGCTCTATATATTGGGGAATTGGGTCTCAAGTTGAGATTGGGAGATTGAGTTATGATTTATTTATTTTTGCTCTATTAAGCCTTTACGTTTTTAACTAAAACTATCAACCATGAAAGTAAATACATTTGCTAACTATATGGTCCTATAATGATATTTTTCCATAGAATCAAGGCCTAATCTATCATTTCTTCCCTTTTTGCGCATAATAATACTCAATGAAATTTCATGAAAAGTACCAGGTACGTCCATTTTCTGTGTCTTTGGAAATCAGTACATATTTATCAAAATTATAATATTTTGGTAAGCACGTGAATGAATCAGTTTAATCAATGATTTGTCACATAATTAGTGACCCCATCAGTTACCAATTACAAGGCATTGCCCTTCAATTACCCGCGCAGCTTCAGGCCAGGTCCCCCGATCGGCTTGACAGTTCTACATCTATCTTCAGCTCGTAACAGTTACCGGGGGTTCACTATCAAATAATAATTGGCAATGTAGTTTTATATTCATTTCGTTCCCTGTTTAAATTAAAATGAATTACAATGCCGGGCCCAACTAGCTTTTTAATGAACATTTAACAATACAGGAGTGCATGTGCTGAGGTTCAGCTCATAGTTCAAAATATTTTCATGTTTTGTTTTAAGCAAATGCTTAGCGAATCGCCCTCAAGGTGGCAGGACCACCAAATGAGACAAGTGAGCAAGGAGGTCTGAATGGAACATTGGTGTATTAGTGCTGAGATGCTTTTAGCACTGTGTTGTAAAATATTCTGATGTTAGAACTATATACTCTGCAAAGAGTTACTATATTTTGGTGTAAACCTCAAGATAGTTAGAAACTAATTGTGTATGGTTTTGATGGTTTGTGAGTGCGTGAATGTCTTGTGGTGGTAAATGAAGTTCAACTTTGTTATATTATTGTTTATAAGCGAAACCTTGTCCTTTTCGGATGGCGGTAACACCTCGATCATTGGGTTGTTACTTCTAATTGATGAAAGTAATGGAAAGAAAGCAAACAATGGGTTATGTGCATTTTTGGTGTTACGGATTTAGTATTAGAGCCAAGTTTTGATTTTCTTGACGTGATATGGAGTACGGAGTTTATATAGGAGGGTGACATGATTCACGGAAACTGCAACGGAAGACTTAATAATAGAAGGCGCTACCGCCGTCCTAATAAGGACAAGGTTCACCGAATCTATTTGATCTTGCAACTCATGTCCCAATCACAATATCCATTAAATTGAAGCACTCCAAGACCGAAGTCCATAATAGTTCAACTTCAATACAATCGACTTAATCATACCATTTGCTAACTCCACTAACACTACACAATTATATTGAGCATAGACCCAAGTCGACCCTTAGGTCGATCCCAACATTCATGATATGCTGAATCCACTGTGAGCATATGATAGCTTTGAAAAGGGCTTGCTAAAAGGAGAAACATGTGATACTTCATCACCTAAAATGGAAAACATGAAAACAATTCGAAAATGTGAGCAAAAACTCAATACATACATTCCTATATTGTAAAATGAGCATCGAAAAACTAATGATGGGTACCCGCTTTTGCAATTCATTTAATTGGCAATAACAATGAAAATGAAAGTAATATGAAACTGAATTGCTCATTATTATCTGGATGTGAACCCCTTGCAATGATATGATCTGTATATAGGTGTACACCTTCCAATCCGATCAAGAGTTGGCCTGAAGTCGTGCAGGTAAATGATGGGCTGACGCCCTATAGATCATAACTGACGGGGTCACAAGTTACACGATAAATCACTGTATAAACTGATTCATTGATAAACTCATTAAGAGTCGTAACTTGATAAATATGTTTTTCTTTCTGACGATACAGGCAATCGACGTACCTTGAGTCCTTAGAAGGTCATCTGACTTGAAAAATACGCTCTGACTTGATAACTCTTATGTATAACGGGGAACGATAACTAGGCCTCAACTCTGTTTCGTAAATGTCATTGTAAGCATGTATAGTTAGCAAATGATCCTTACTCGCATAATTGAGTAAGTAAACGTATGCACAATAGAAATTGAGTAATTAAATGGTATACATAACTTTGGTATTTGGTATTTCAATATAACTTCAAAACTGAATTGGTGAAAACAACTAAATTTGATATAAAGTAAATGAAAGTAAAATAGACAACAGTAAGATAAATGAGGTTACAAAGGAAAAGACCTTGATGGTGACAAATAAGGAAGTGGTCGTGGCCTTTTCTGAGATAGGTTGTTAGTACGGGTTTAAGGCTCACTGATGCATAGCTTGGTTCAGGATAACAGCGAGTACACTAGATTAGCTTGATTGATAAATATATTTGATACATTTTGAAGTGAGTAAGTAATAAAAGTTTGAGGTCAAGAGAGATATATCTTAGTTCAAAATAGCATAAACTGCAATAGCTTGGTCTGATAAATATGGTTTCTGAGTCACAACTCTCCCCACTTCTCATATTTCATTCATAAATCCATTAGATATAGAATTCCATCCCAAATGAATAATTGAACTCAAAAGAAGCTATTAAGCTCACTAAGCTTGGTATTTTCTTTGTAAAATTCATAAATAATTCAAAACTCATAAACAAGCTCCCAAATTGTAATACTTGTTGACTTCTTTCTTCTTGATCAAGCCAAAAAGCTCCATGAATATTCATTTCCACCTTTAATGACCTTACTTGCACCAAATACACAAAATGAATGCATTATTAATCTCACTCAATCTTTGTTATTGCTCTTTACACACTTACTCAAAATGCTTTCAAAAATCACCCAACCACAATTCATGAAATCTTATAGGAAATTTGAAAATAATATGGAAAATCTACAATAAAATTTTTTAAATTTTGTTCCAAGTATATGTTGCACAAAAATTGCAATAATAGCCCAATTTGCACCTACGCAAGTTAGTTCACTTTAAAAATTCATAACTTTCACTCTACACCTCAAATGGAGACCTAAAACCCGAATATCAAAAGATTAAGAAGTCTCTAAAAAATTTCCTGTACAATACAAAACGTGATTCCCATAATAGGGTTCCAAAAATGGAGCTAAAATACAAATGTGTCAGTTTTTTATCCAATCTACACAGTTTTGATAAAACAACCATAACGTTTTCCACAGACCTCGGATTAAGGTGATTCAAGAGCCCTTTGAAAGCTAACACACTAAAATATCTACCAAGAAAAAATAATAATTTGTGGTTGGGTCTTCCATTACCAGTTTATTGGCAAATTCTAGCTTATTTTCTTAAAATTTTCAGCCCTCAATGGTTTAGTTTTCTCTTCCTTTTTCACATAAATCCTCACTTGAAATCATCCCAAATCACCAAAAAAATCATCATAATCATCAATAAAACTAAATATTATAAAATAAAATACAAAATAATCATCATAATCAATCCATAAATATGATTTTAACTTAAGCTTGCATGAACATGATCATCCCTAAAACCTAGCATGATTCAAGCTCACCTTCACCATGATCAACACCAAAATAACTCTTATTCGTTATCAAAACATCATGATCGATGATCATAAATATCAAAACAAGAATCAAAACTAAAATAAAAATTAAAACCAACAAGTTCAAACTTCAAGATTACTCACTTTGACTGCAAATAAGTTAAATAAGTTGAGATGGAGATGAGGTTTAGGGGTTTTGATGATGGAGGATGATAGCTTGAGGTATTAGGATGTTGGGAGGGGGGTCGAAAACCACCAGCGCTGGCCAGAAGGATGGCCAGAAAACACCTATGAAGGGTTGCCAACAGTTGCTGCCATGAAGAGGGAGAAAGAAGAGAGAGGGTGTGTATGTGTTGTTACGTTTGCTTGGCTAGAATGACTCCAAAAATCCTTGGCTGAATTTTATCCTTCAAAAATATATTTTTTGCTAATTAAAATTATCCACAAATGATAGTAATTAACTTAATTTAATCACAACAAAATTTTCGGGCCAAAATTTTAACCCAAAATGAATCGGGCCCCAATGAATTGGGCCGAACTTAATGAATTTGAGCCCAAATATTTTTTGCATGGCCAAACATTAAATTTTTATGACATTATGAAAAATAATTTAATGCTCAATTATAATCATCAAGGCCTAATATCGATTCACCTGAAATTTAATCAATCAACAAAACTTGAATTAACAATCAATGAAACTTGAATTAACAATCTATGAAACTTGAATTGCAAAATGGGACCCAAAAGAAATATCCACCAACCGGGATGATTAAATACGATAAATGAATGGGAAAAATTTAAATGGCATAAGGTAATTCGGTAAATATATAAATTGGGTGTAATTGAATTAATAAACATGATTTTGTTAAACCAATAACCATGAGTGATTAAATAAATAAATAAATGTGATTTAAATAAATAAATATGGGTTAGGGTCGGGTTATTAAAGCCTTTCCCTCTTAAAGAGTTTCGTCATCGAAACTTATGACGCTTGCCAAATGTATGCAATGCTGCTTTAAAAACACATGGGCTATTGGTTCCCATTGCTTCTCTCTGAAGAGGTATATAATTGCCCAATGTACTCTGACTAAGGGCGTCTACGTATTGTATAACTGCTTAATCCCATGTTTCCATAGTAGGTCCAGATACTGCTCTCACAATAGCCTCAATGAACTCAATTACTATGATTCAAAATTGATATTCTTTTCGAAAGAAAAGAACCTTGTTACTAGTAAGGAGGTGCTCACTACTAGTTCATCACCTTGTCCACTAATGAAAACTGATGTATACCCTGGTAAGTACTCTGATACTATTACAAGCTATAAACACATCATGTACGTGTTCGGGTTCAACCGGTAGGTGCAGCCAACAAGCTACGGATTTAACCTTTCAATGAATCATAAGGCCCTATGTAACTAGTCCCTACTTGTCCTTCGATAGTCGGTCTCTTACTACTTTGATTAGAAAAGCCTTTTAAAATACTTCATAACCCATATGAGACTTTGGTTAGTTCTATGTTTTGTCAGCACAACTCTTTTGTCGACCTTGTATCACCTCAACATGTATTTGAATTTTCCCTCTTCATGCTTGCTTGGGTTAGCTCTGACCTTATACTCAATGTTTCTTCTGGCTCACTCCAATATAATTAGACAGTGCTTGAGATTATGCACTTATCAAAATGTCCTCATTTGATATTCCTAATGTATCACATGATCTCCCCTCATCAGGCTACTCAAGGATCTACTCCCGGTCGATAATAGGCAATGAAATGACCATGGTTGGGGATGAAATTCTTAGCTAAGAGAATCATTGCATACAAAAGAAATGAATAATGAGACTACAAAAAGGCTAATAAAGGAGATATTGCCATGGGGTGGTTAAAAAAAAGATAACCATAAGTGTATCATGAACTTTGAAATATAATGCCATAAGAATTGTGGTTTATAAATACGGATCATAAAGGGTCCAATAATTAATCAACCAAGGGGAAAGATGACATGGTTATACTCGCATTTAAGTGATGAATTGGAAACAAGATGAGAAGCAACGGAGCTTCAACTAGATGACTTTATAGCAACAAGGAATAAGATAAGTGCAGTAGATAGATGGGATACGCAATGTGCAATAAATAGATAGATAGACTGGATAACAACAGCAACACCTCCAAGTATGGGTCCCATTTACGCGGGGTCTGGGGTGATCCAGATGTAGGCAGTCTTACCTCTACCAACATCTCTGCACGTACAGAGGCTGAATCTAAGAGACCCATAAAAACAAGAGTTTGTGAAAACATTTTATCAAAGAAACATTTTGTGAAAACATTAAAAGGAAAAAACTAAGAAAACTCAACAGGGAGTGTACTATGGAATACTAATAAGTCAAATGACTGTGACTATGTAAGTAAACACACATCCTACGTACAATAGAGCAGAGGAAAGTACCATACCTTTAACAAATAGCGGTAGGTAAATAATGTCACTTCCCAAATGTGTGCAGTACCTGCAAACAAAGACGACACACAAAACCTAACCTACTATACGAAATAAAATAAAATAAAATGTAATCAAGTGGCCAACTCTCTGCGATCTAGGGTCCTAATCCTATCCTGCCATAGTCTCCTATCCTGAACCAAATCCTCCGTCAATCCTATAACTTTCAGATCTTCTTTAATTATCTCGTCCAAGCTCTTCTTTGGCCGTCCATTCCCTTTTTTATCTGCGGGGATGTTAATCCTCTTTAATCTTCTTTTATCTGCGTTCACACTTCTTTTCACATGGCCAAACCATCTAAGTCTAGTTTCTCTCATCTTATCTTCTATGGGAGCCACTTTAACTAAATCTCTGATTACCCCATTCCTAATCCCATCGATTCTCGTATAACCACACACCCACCAAAGCATCCTCATCTCCGCTACCATCAACCTTTGGACCTGGGTCTTTTTTATAGGCCAACACTCAGATCTATACAGCACCGCTGGTCTAACTACCATACAATAAACTCTGCCTTTTAAACCTACAGGCATCCTTTTGTCACATAGCACACCTGAAGCATACTTCCATTTTTGCCAACCTACTTTTATACGCTGGTTAATATCTTCGTTAATATCTCCATTCTGTTGGATGATTGAGCCTAGGTATTTAAACTTCTAGACCTTTGGTATCACCATCCCATCAATAGTGACTTCTCCTCCCACATCTTCCCTTCCACTTAAACAACAATGTAGGTATTCCGTTTTAAATCTACTTCCTCTAAAACCTCTATATTCCAGTGTAAGTCTCCATCGCTCCAACTTATCATTAACTCCCTATCTGGACTCATCCATAAGAACAATGTCATCTGCGAATAACATACAGTATGGTAGCTCATCTTGAATCCCATTTGTAAGTTAATCCATAACTAAAGTAAAAAGAAAAGGGCTTTGAGCGGAACCCTGGTGTAGTCCCATACCAATAGAAAAGTCATAGGCAGTTCCTCATGGCATCCTAACACTCATCCTACCTCCCTCGTACATATCCTTAATAAGTTGACTATACACAGGGGAAACTCCTTTCTTTTCCAAGCAACTCTAGAGCACTTCACGCGAAACTCTATCATATGCTTTCTCCAAGTCGATGAACACCAGATGAAGATCTACCTTTCTATCTATGCACAAACCCATAAGAGTTCTAAGGAGGTAAATCGCCTCTATGGTTGACCTACCAGGGATAAAACCAAATTGGTTCTCCGATATCGAGATATCCTTCCGTAACCTTCTCTCAATCACCCTCTCCCACAGCTTCATAGTGTGACTGAGCAACTTTATACCCCTGTAATTATTATAGTCCTGAATATCACCTTTGTTCTTGTACAATGGGATGACTGTACTAAACCTCCATTCTCTGGGCATCTTAGTCGTCCTATAAATAACATTGAAAAGCTGTGTTAGCCATTCTAATCCCTCTTCACCTAAACACTTCCATACTTCCACCGGAATTTGGTCTGGTCCCTATACCTTCCCATTGGCCATCTTCCTTAGGGTATCTCTAATCTCATCCATGCTGAAATGTTCTCACACATGGGGATTGGGATGCCTCTCACTACTCTCTGCTTCCCTACTTCGAAAAACTTCCATCACTTCCCCATTAAGGAGTTTGGAGAAGTATCTTTGCCATATCTCCTTGATCTATATATCCTCGAACAACACCTTACTGTTTTCATCTTTTATGCACCTCACTATGCCCAAGTCTCTAGTTCTTCTTTCCCTGGCCCTTGCCAGTTTAAAGACTTCCTTCTTACCTTTCTTGGTCTTTAGTTTTTGATATATCCTATTATAGGCTATGCTCTTAGCTACAACGATAACTTTTTTGGCTATCCTTTTTGCTGCTTTATATCCAACTCTACTGATCTCTTTCTCTTCATCTGTTCCACTGTTCATAAACACAGCATATGCCTCTTTTTTCTCTTTGAATTTCTCCTTTACCTCCTTGCTCCACCACCATGCTCCCTTCATTTTGTTACAACCTCTCCTAGAAGTCCCTAAGATTTCCTTAGTCGGTCTTCTAATACAATCTGCCATTGCCTCCAACATTGTGTCTACATCCTCTGCCTGCCTCCAAGCTCCTTCTTCAGTAATCCTCTCTGATAATTTCATAGCGTTCTCCCTAGTAAGCTTCCACTACTTAATTCTAGGGTCCCCGACACTTCTCTTCTTCCACTTAGAACATTTGAACTCCACTTCCAACACAAGCAACTTATGCTAAGTTCCTAAATACTCACTGGGTATCACCTTACAGTTCTTACAAAACCTCCGATTATCCGCCTTAATCAGGAAGTAATCAATTTGAGTCTTCTTGGAACCACTTTTGAAGGTCACCAAGTGGTCATCCTTCTTCTTAAAATAGGAGTTTACCACTAACAATTCATAGGCGACCGCAAAATCCAAAACAGAGACTCCTCTATTGTTTCTCTCTCCATAGCCATAATCTTAGTGAACCGTGTCATACCCGTCTGATTCGACACCAATATGGCCATTAAAGTCTCCTCCTATAAAAATTTTCTCGCTCCGAGGTACGTCCTGAATTACCAAGTCCAAATCCTCCCAAAATTGCTTCTTAGTATCATCTACCAGACCGGTTTGAAGGGCATACACATTAACCACATTTATGACTTCCGATCCTACCACTACCTTAATGGCTATAATTCGATCACTCTTACGCCTAACTTCAACAACAGAGTCAACCAATTCTTGATCAACCAAAATACTAACTCCATTCCTAGCCTTGTTAGACCCCGAATACCACAACTTATACCCATCAACTTCTCTAGCTTTAGCCCCCACCCACTTAGTCTCTTGAACACAAACTATGTTAATCCTACGTCCATGCAAAGATTTAACTAATTCTATCGACTTACCAATCAGTGACTTAATATTCCAAGTTGCTAGGCGCACCTTCTGCAATCCTATGCCTCCCCTAACCCCATTTCCCCCTGGACGACTGGCTGAAGGTACTACATTGCTCGCCACTAGCTTAGAGTACCAACAATAACAATTAAAGTGATAGTAGAAACGACAATAGAGAATACACAATTAAGGCGGTTAACTTATTCTAAAGCCAATTACAAGCAATGGTGACGAAGGTGATAATAATAATAATAATAATAATAATAATAATAATAATAATAATAATAATAATAATAATAATAATAATAATA
>JACYFF010031958.1:30300736-30312745 GCA_017589665.1 Selenicereus undatus | reverse complement strand
TAATAATAATAATAATAATAATAATAATAATAATAATAATAATAATAGTAATTCAACAGGGTAACAAACTACCAATAAACCTGAACAAATATAGTTAAAGGCTAACTAAGTGACAAAATAAAAAGCAATAACAAAGAAGTAATATTCTAAATCCAACAAGAACCAGAAGCAATACTTAGCAGAAGCAATAAAGAAGGAACTAAACTAGTAAAATTAGTAGTAATATTAGAATTAAAAAAACGTAGAATAAATAAATAGAATGAATAATGTAATGACTAGATAAGCAAAGTACAATAGATAGACAAATAGATTGAACAAGCAAAGTGTAATGGATAGATAAATGGATTGGACAACAAAGTGCCAACGGATAGATAAATAGATTGAGCAAGCTACAATAGGAACATGTCTTTACTAATATGAAGTCAATTTGAGTACAATAATAAGATTAAATAGAGAATGCAGAAGTTTGTTTGTCATAATGTAAGATATACGTATGGGAGTTAAAGTTCAAAATAAAGAGAGTAAGGGGATTATGACAATTGCAATCACCCACACCAATGAGAGTTGAATTACATTATGAATTCAGAACAAGTTATACAAGCTTATCATTTTGAATAAATGAGATGTTAGGTAGATGTGTGAATCATCTCTCTCAATGGAATGAACTACAACTCATGATCATGAAATAAAAATGGTGAAGGTCGAGAGCACTGGAATGTTGACAACCATATATGTTCGAATAAAAATATATTGCACATTTAGCAATGGGTTTGCAAAGACATGGAAGATCACGCTAATAGGAAATATTGGGGAAATGCAAGGGAGATTAAACAATATAGGATAGTATCAAGTTTTGAAGATAAGACAAGCAAACAATTTCAAGAATTATGATAAAAGGCATTCTTACAAAAGATAAACTGTGGTTGCATGGTTTAGGTGTGATATCCGGACCTTAAATCATTCCTGGAAAAGACTTCTGTTGTTGGCTATTAATCCTATCAATCATTTATTCAAGGTATAGGGCACTTGTTTTTGATAGCGATCTTGTTCAACTCTCTGTACGCAATACACAACCATAAGGTTCTGCCTTCTTTCTTCACACATATAAAACTAGGGCTTCCCATGATGGCACACTTGGTTAAATAACTCGCTTAGGTAACAACTCACTTTACTAAATCTATAGTTCCTTGAACTCCACTAGGGGCCATGTGATAGGGGCTCTGAAAATGGGTTGAATAATCAAAAGTCAGGTCGATAGGCAAATCAATGCTTCTTGGGGAGAAACAGTCCTAATATTCTTTAGATGAAACATCTCTAAATTCACAAACTGTCGTTATGGATATGTACATACCAAGTGTGGATTGGGATATCATTAATATTTAATGCATTATTGACTCGATAACTCGCTTGCTTACACAGTGTAATTAGGGCGGATATAGGGTTTTCCTTCCCTTGGTCCATAGAAATACATGTATAGTCTTTCCTCATTTCTCAAGCTAACCTAAAGATCTTTACAAGTCATCTTCTATAAGTACACAATCATTTCATCCCCATAATGACAACAAGGTCTGCCAATCAAGCTGGATTGAATGCCCAATGCATATGTTTCCAGCAATACTATATATAACACATTCAACTATTTACTGGTCTCAGTAAATTTAAAAGACAGGAGGACGATCTAAAGTGTAAAGAGATGCAACCACACCATGAACTCTTGCAAAGATATTTCTTTATTGGTTAAAAAGACAAGCATGTAAGTTGAATGAATGAAAGGACAAAGATTCGTAATGAAAAAGGTAAGGCATATAAATGTCTTGCATATATAAGACATGTAGTTTATTCATGATGGTCATGATAGTAAAGTAAATGAATGATGTTATGAGGTTGAGAGAGAGTATAAAGTAATGAAGGTAAAGAAATGTGAAAGATTCCCACAGCAGCTTTTAAAAAGTCATATGGTATCCGTATGTGAGTAAAATGAAGCAAATAAGGGTCAACAATACCAGAAGAGAAATTTTATTCATCTGGTGTTTGAAAGGACAATACGTCAAGATGAATGAGTCAGCATTATGACTGAACATGATGACATCCATCAATATCATATTTTGCAATAAATGAAGTCTTGGATAGGCATATAAACTTCAAAACTACTGGCAGATGGAAATAGCACAAATCATTGTTTGTCATTCATAAGATAGGTTGTGCTAGTAAAGAAAGGATTGCCAAAATAACTTGAGTAATGACATGCCGTCATGACCATGGAGTACTATGCCACCATGACGTTACGGTGCTATAGAAACATGAATGATATGGATACATTTAATTGATGAAAAGGCATTCAATGACTGGGTCTGAAGCAAGCAAATACTTTCCACAGAATAATTGAATAGTACCCAAATAGAAGCAAGGAGTTAAAGTAGGTGTCAGCAAAAATATGAGCATAACGATGGCTGAACTGGAAGTAGAATGGGTCAAATATGCTTAGGAAGAACTGCAAATTATATAGTAATGCATATCGGGGGTCATCATAGGCTCCATTATGGAAACCGGGAATTAAACGGTTATGATTGTCAGGGTTTGAATCGCTTAGAAGAAAGGTTGCTCAGATGTATTTGAAGAACTCCCCACAAACCACATATGAGAGATTTTTTTTTCTTTTTTTTAATAAACACTCCATTCCAAATCAAGAGAGTGTTAACGATAAAGAAATGATGCCTCTGAACAATTCAAGGTAACTAAGGCAAAAATAAGTCAATGACAGGAAGTAATGAGAGCATTGCTAATGTAAGGTCCTAATGTCAAGACCAGATAATTCCGATACATGGGAGCTTAATTTTACTTCTACCACACATATAATTCCAAGTAGCACACCATAGGCTACAAATTGGTATCACCATACATAAGCACTAATTGTAGTGTTCATCTTATACTAGTTCACCTCAAAGATATTGTGCCATAAGTCATTTCCTCATCTAGAGGTTTACATCTAACTTGACACTATATTAATCCCTTAAGAAGTTGTAAATGGCATCCCCACATCAGGTTTCAACCATATATTAACAAACCACAATAAGACTCTCAAATCCTAGGGAAAAAATGGACAGAGTTCTGCCTAAAAATTGACTAAAGTCCAGGCTTAAAGCCTTACAATAGATACCTGAAATGGAGAGAAGCACTTCAACAGCTCAATGGCCACAAGCCGGAGTTCATAACTCAACAGGTCGCACACTCGAAGTGCATGATTGCAAAAATTTAAATGAATGAGAAGAATAAAACATACAATACAACTCCCAGATAAATGAGAGCATGCTTCACTAATAGGTCACCCAAATGGTTCCACAATCCACTTTGCTAACGCTTGAATCTCAAGATATTACCAAATGATTGAGTCACCCAAAAGGAAATGGCTCCTCCATATATGCATATACATATGAACCTATAGTCAATAACTCATTTAACTACACCAACATAACTCATACACACCTTCATAACTAACTCATAAACACTTGATAGCTCACAGTGGCTCTTAAAACCATGCTCTGACACCAAATCTATAACGCCTCCAAAATGCAAATGACATGATTCACAGAAAACTACAGCGGAAGACTTAATAATAGAAGGCGCTACCGCCGTCCTGATAAGGACAAGGCTCATTGAATCCGTTTGATCTTGCAACTCATGTTCAAATCACAATATCTATTAAATTGAAACACTCCAAGACCGAGGTCCATAATAGTTTAACTTCAATACAATCGACTTAATCATACCATTTTCTAACTCCACTCACATTACACAATTATATTGAGCATAGACCGAAGTTGACTCAGAGGTAGATCCCAACATTCATGATATGCTGAATCACTGTGAGCATCTAATAGCTTCGAAAAGGGCTTGCTAAAAGGAGAAACATGTGATACTTCGTTACCTAAAATGGAAAACATGAAAAAAATTCGAAAATGTGAGCAAAAACTCAGTACATACATTCCTGTATTGTAAAATGAGCATAGAAAAACTATTGATGGGTACCGACTTTTGCAATTCATTTAATTGGCAATAACAATGAAAGTGAAAGTAATATGAAACTGAATTGCTCATTATTATTTAGATGTGAACCCCTTGCAATGATATGATCTATACATAGGTGTACACCTGCTAATCTGATCAAGAGTTGGCCTGAAGCCGAGCGGGTAAACGATGGGCTGACGACCTATAGATGATAACTAACGAGGTCACAAGTTAAATGACAAATCACTGTATAAACTGATTCATTGATAAACCCATTAAGAGTTGTAAATTGATAAACATGTTTTGATTTCTGAAGATACAGACAATGGACGTACCTTGAGTCCTTAGAAATGTCATCTGACTTGATAAAAGTTAGCTATTTCATAAATGTCATCTGATTTGAAAATTATGTTTTGACTTGATAACACTTATGTGTAATGGGGAACGATAACTAGCCCTCAACTCTGTTTCACAAATTTCATTGTAAGCATGTTTAGTCAGTAAATGATCCTTAATCGCATAATTGAGTAAGTAAAAGTATGCATAATAGAAATTGAGTAATTGAATGGTATACATAACTTAGGTATTTGGTATTTCAATATAACTTCAAAACTGAATTGGTGAAATTAATTATATTTGATATAAAGTAAATGAAAGTAAAATAGACAACAGTAAGATAAATGAGATTACAAAGGAAAAGGCCTTGATGGTAACAAATGAGGGAGTGGTTGTGGCCTTTTCTGAGATAGGTTGCTAATATGGGTTTAAGGCTCACTGATGCATAGCTTGGTTCAAGATAATAGCGAGAACACCAGATTAGCTTGATTGATAAATATATTTGATATAGTCTGAAGTGAGTAAGTAATAAAATTTTGAGGTCATGAGAGATATATCTTGGTTCAAAATAGCATAAACTGCAATAACTTGGTATGATAAATATGGTTTCTGAGTCACAACTCTCCCCACTTCTCATATTTCATTCATAAATCTGTTAGATATAGAATTCCACCACAAATGAATCATTGAACTCAAAAGAAGTTATTAAGCTTACTAAGCTTGGTATTTTCTTTGCAAAATCCATAAATAATTCAAAAGTCATAAACAAGCTCCCAAATTGTAATACTTCTCTTCTTCTTTCTTCTTGATCAAGCTAAAAGCTCCATGAATATTCATTTCCCCCTTAAATGACCTTACTTGGCCTAAAATACACAAAATGAATGCATTATTAATCTCACTCAATCTTTATTATTACTTTTTACACAATTACTCAAAATGCTTTCAAAAATCACCCAACTCAAAATACTCAACCACAATTCATGAAATCTTATAGGAAATTTGAAAATAATATGGACAATCTATAATAAAATTTTCTAAATTTTGGTCCAAGTATATGCTGCACAAAAATTACAATAACAACCCAATTTGCACCAAAGCAGGTCAGTTCACTTCAAAAATTCATAGCTTTCACCCTAGACCTCAAATGGAGACCAAAAACCCCAATATGAAAATATTAAGAAGTCCCTAATAACTTTCATGTACAACACAAAACGTGATTCTTACAATAGGATTTCCAAAAAGGGGCTAAAACACAGGTGTGTTAGTTTTTGGTCCAATCTGCACAATTTTGGTAAAACGACCATAACGGTTTTAACATACCTCGAATTGAGGCGATTAAAGAGTCCTTTGAAAGCTAACACACTGAACTATCTACCCACCAAAATTAATAATTTATGGTTGGGCCGTCCATTACCATTTTATTGCCAAAATCTGCCCTATTTTCTTAAAATTTCCAGTCCTCTCTGGTTTAGTTTTCTCTTTCTTTTTCACATAAATCCTCACTTGAAGTCATTCCAAATCACCGAAAACATCATCATAATCATCAATAAAACTAAATATTATAAAATCAAATACAAAATAATCATCATAATCAATCCATAAACATGATTTTAACTTAAGCTTGCATGAACATGATCATCCCTAAACCCTAGCATGATTCAAGCGCAACTTCACCATGATCAACACCAAAATAACTCTTATTTATTATCAAAACATGATGATCAATGATCATAAACATCAAAACAAGAATCAAAACTAAAATAAAAATCAAAACCAACAAGATCAAACTTCAAGATTACTCATTTTGATTGCAAATAAGTTGAGATGGGGATGAGATTTAGGGGTTTTGATGATGGAGGATGATAGCTTGAGGTACTAGGATGTTGGTGGGGGGTCAAAAACCACCACGGCTGGCTAAAAAGATGGCCAAAAAACACCCATGAAGGGTTGCCAGTAACTGCTACCATGAAGAGGGAGAAAGGAGAGAGAGCATGTGTATGTGTTCTTATGTTTGCTTGGCTAGAATGACTCCAAAAATGCTTGTCTGAATTTTATCCTTCCAAAATATCTTTTTTGCTAATTAAATTAGGAACAAATTATAGTAATTAACTTAATGTAATCGCACCAAAATTTTTGGGCCAAAAGTTTAACCCAAAATGAATCGGACCGCAAATCGGGCCAAAATGAATTGGACCGAACTTAATGAATTTGAGCCCAAATATTTTTGCATGTCTAAACATAAATTTTTTTTGACTTTATAAAAAATAATTTAATGCTCAATCATAATCATCGAGGCCTGATATCGATTCACCTGAAATTTAATCAATCAACGAAACTTGAATTAACAATCAATAAAACTTGAATTAACAATCCATGAAACTTGAATTGCAAAATGGGACCCAAATGAAATGTGTGCTAATCGGGATGATTATATACGATAAATGAATGCGAAAAATTTAAATGGCATAAGGTAATTCGGCAAATATATAAATTGAGTGTAATTGAATTAATAAACATGATTTGGTTAAACCAATAACCATGAGTGATTAAGTGAATAAACATGGTTAAATAAATAAATAAATATGATTTAAATAAATAAATATGGGTTAGGGTCGGGTTATTACAGCTCTCATTTATGTTTTCCTTGCTAGAGGGATCCTTACGCACTTAATATGATGTTTGGTACATCTGTGGCTGCCCATATTTCACTGTTGCACACCAGTATGATAACTCATGGACAGGACCCTTTCTCCGAGTTCAACAACATCGCGGTCTATGCATGTAGATTGTTATGGTCCTTACCAACAGTTGACCCATGGGTCGAGTTTAGACTCCCCTATCATCATTTCATGATGACGGGGAACCCAAGTTGGGATGGACTTAGGTTTCAGATCCAGGGGGCTTGGGCTATGATCACCTCGGAGTTGATGCCATATGAGGAGTTCGAGCAGAGAAAGATCACCATGGAGACCCTTCAGCACATTTTTCTTTTACACCAGGCACATCCCCCACCTGCACCACCCACACCAGCACAGGGACCCCTATTGTCGCTTACACCAGGCACCCTTCAGATGCTCGATAGTCCTTGGGAGGTTCATATGGTGGTGGATCTCCCTGACGCACCGGAGATCGTGATACCTCGTCCTGATGACAAGCCCATAGAGGGTCTCAAGGACCATCTAGAGGATGAGGAGTATCTAGAGGAGGATTAGAAGATTGATGAGGTAGGCGAGCAGTAGTAGGTCGATTAGGAGATTGATGAGACAGTGGAAAGTAGCAGCAGGATCAGGAGATCGATGAGGTAGAGTGAGGAGCATCGCACAGCAGCTTTAACTCATGCGAGGAGCTGAAGGATGAGTCCGACCAGATTACGATCCATCTAGGGATCGTTACGCTGTTTTGGGTGTTGACTTGAGTACATTACATTTTGGGCACCACATGTATATAGCATGGTCGGAATAGATAGATTCATTAGCATATGACATTATATATAGTCAGTCAAATCCTTCTGGATCGTGATGACCTGGTCTGTTTCTCTTTTTGGGTTTGTGACGAATTTAGTGTTTGGGGGCTAGTTAGTGTTTTGGGTTGGGGTAGGAGTTAGAGCTGATCTTACTTAGTCAGTTAGATGTAATATACTTTTGTTAATCATGTATATAAACAAGCAGCTATGTATGTAAACAAGCAGTTATGGAATGATATAATGAAGTTTTGAGTTCTATTTTCAATAATATTTGAGCCATATTAAATGTATTTGTTGGGCATGTTATCTTATACATTGGGCTATTCTAGTGATTGAATTGCTTTGTTTAATATATGATCAGAATATCTAAATCGGTGCAAAACGATGCGGAGATTCATATAGGGAATAACTCAGACCATGGCAAGGGATCGGGTGAACAAGTCTCATGTAATGTGCCACCAAATTTTGGGGAAATGCCACTAATTCCCCCTGAGTTAGCTAACAACGTTTGCAACCCGAACTATTGGCTGACCTTAGTAGCTGAACTGATGAAGTAGATTCCCTAAGTACCTACTAAAACCCCTCCTATAGATGATAAATTAGGAGATAAGATAGCACGATCAACCGTAAAGTCTATGATGGAAAGTATGATCTAGTTGAATTGGAGGAATAGGTAAAGGGAATGGAAAAGATTTTTACAGTGGTATAGGTTCTAGATGAAAAGAAAGTAAATATTGGGACATATTATTTGACTAGTGAAGGTGATATTTGGTGAAACACTATTAAGAGTAGGCTCTTAGGACCTGAATTCACTTGGAGTAAATTCCTGTAGGAGTTGAGGGCAAAATTTTACCTAGTTGTGGTCCAAAGGCCAAAGGAGAAAGAGTTTATAGAGCTGAAGATGAGTGATAATATGAATGTAATGCAGTATGCCAGTAAGTTTACAGAATTATCCAAGTTTCTCCCTAAATTTGTGTCATCTGAAAGGTTAAAGATAAGGAGGTCTGAAGAGGGTTTGGCCTTCTACATTCAAAACCAGTTAGCTGGGCAACCAATCTTGACCAATCAAGAGCTATATGAGCGAGCCGCTGAAGTGGAGCGAGTAAAGGCAGAGTTGAGGGCCATGAACTCGATTAACCAAAATAGAAAAAGGGATTGAGCGAGGGACTCCGAGTGAGAGTGTGAACCAGAAGAAACCTTCTTCCACTCCTCCCAAGAGCCGCCCTGTAGGCTCGCTGGAGCCCAGTGAGAAAGGCAGAGGAACCAATCACACCACCCCTGAATGTTGAGTAGGAGCCAACAATTGCATGTGGTGTAAAAGCCCGAAAGACTTCGTCACTACATGCCCCCAAAGATTGAAGGCGGTAGATAAGGGTGCCGCAAAGCCCTTAGCCCCAACTCCATAAGGGCCCCCACCTCCAAGGCCTGCAACTGTAGGACAAGCATATGTAATGAGGAAGAAGGAAGCTACCATCTGTGGTACGGTACTCACTGAAACTCTCTTTTTAAATTCAAAGTCATTTTGTGTATTATTTGATTCGGGTGCTACTCATTCATTTATATCCACTCGATCTGTCATGCAATTGAACCTTAAAAAGAGAAGGACAAAAACCAATTATAGGATCAAGTTACCCAATGATTTTGTAGTTTAGTGCCCCATCTCCTATAAACTTGTTCCCATCACCATTGGTGGAATCACCTTCCTTGGGGATTTGATTCAATTTGATATGTCTAATTTTGACATCATTTTGGGGATGAAATGGTTGCACACATATAGGGCCAAGATTCATTGTGAAGATCTTAAGACTATTTTGAAGGATGAAAAAGGAAGCGAAGTATGTTTCTATGGGCAGAGAGGAACAATCTTGTCCCTTGATTTCTAATATGAAAGTGAGTAAGCTGTTTATGTTAGGGGTGTATTGGATATTGGTGTTATACTATTGACACTAAAACAAAATCAGAGAAAGAAAAAAATATTCCTATAGTTTGTGAATTTGAAGATGTTTTTCCTGAGGAGTTACCACGACTACCCCCGCAAAGGGAAATTGATTTAGGAATTCAGTTAATCTCTGGTGCCCAACCTATCTCCAAAACCCCAAATCATTTAGCCCCAACTGAGCTTAAAGAATTGAAGATCCAATTAGATGAACTGTTATAAAAGGAATTTTATCAGACCAAGTGTGTCACTATGGGGTGCCCCGGTGTTGTTTGTGAAGAAGAAGGAGGGAACCTTAAGGCTATGCATTGACCACTAGGAGTTGAACAATGTCACCATCAAAACTAAATGCCCTTTACCGGGAATAGATGACTTGTTTGATTAGCTATAAGGAGAAAGAGTCTTCTCTAAGATTGATTTGAGGTCAAGGTACCATCAACTCAGGATTAAACCTGAAGACATCCCCAAGACTGTATTTAGGACCAGGTATGGTAACTAGGAGTCTACAGTGATGTCGTTTGGCCTCTCCAATGGCCCCGCAACGTTCATGGATCTTATGAACAGAGTCTTTAGACCCTATTTCGACAAGTTTGTAGTGGTGTTCATGGATGATATTCTTGTCCACTCTAAGGATAGAGAGAAACATGCAAGATCTATACTGACCATCAAAGTCAGAAGTGTGAATTTTGAGGATGGCATTGCAGACCCTAAGGGAGCATAAGCTCTACGGCAAATTAAAGAAGTGTGAATTTTGGTAAGAAGAAATAGTATTCATGGGTCATGTGGTTACAAAAGAAGGAATTCAAGTTGACCCCTATAAGGTGAAAGCAATCAAGGATTGCACTGAAAATTTGAAGACATTACTTATATAGGGCACCACGCAAGATCTATACTGACCATCAAAGTCTAAAGTATATCTTCACCCAGAAGGAGGTCAATTTTGAGACAACGGTGTTGGCTTGAATTGCTTAAAGACTATGATTTGTAGATTCAATACCACCTAGGAAAAGCAAATGTTATAGCGGATGCCCTGAGTAGGGAAGCGCAACATAGCACAAACACTGTGGTGATTACTCAGTTGAGTCTCTTGAGAGAGCTTGAGGACTTGGGAATTGAACTAGTGTCCCATGGCAAGCAAATGTTCAATTATCAGCACTTACCTTACAGCCCTCCATAGTAGAGAAAGTTTGGTTGAACCCGAAAAGTGACCTTGAACTCTAAAGAATAAAGCAAAATTTAGGGAAAGGGAAGTCTCTTGGGTTTGTAGTACATAAGGATGGGACCTTGCGATTCCTGAATCGCTTGTGTATGCCCAAAAATGTGGAATTGAGGAAGCAAATCCTAGAGGAGGCTGACAACACTTGCTACTCGGTGCATCCAGGAGGCACTAAGATGTGTACAAACTTCAGACAATACTTCCGGTGGAATAATATGAAGAAGGAGATTGCAGAATACGTAGACAAGTTTCTAACCTACCAGAAGGTTAAAGTAGAGCATTAGCATCCTGTGAGTAGACTGGGACCCTTAGAAATTCCCACTTGGAAGTGGGATTCGATCTCAATAGACTTCGTTATGGGTTTATCCCTTTCTACCTCGAAGAAGAAAGCTATTCGGGTTATAGTCAATGGACTTACCAAGTCGGCCCATTTTCTACCAATTAGGGATACTTGAGGAGTTGAAAAACCAGCACAGCTATAGTTAAGGAGATTGTTCGTCTACACGGATCCCCTTAAATGTAGTATCAGATAGGGATCAAAGATTCGAAACCCGTTTATGGCAAGCATTTCAAAAAGCCTTTGGGGCCAAATTAAAATTTAGTAGCTTTTATCACCCTGAAACAAATAGGCAAACCGAAAGAGTGAATCAAATTCTAGAAGACATGCTAAGAGCTTGCGTGTTAGAGTTTGGAGGGAAATGGGAAGACGATTTACCACTGGTGGAGTTTTCTTATAACAGTAGTTAGCAGCCACCATCAAAATGGGCCCGTTTGAGGCTTTGTATGGGAGCAAATATAGAACCCGCTATGCTGCTGCGACTTGGACGACGCATTGATCATAGGGCCCAAAATGATTCAGGAAAGCATTGAAACAATAAGAAGAATTTGAAAGCATATTAACCCGGACCAAAGTCAACAAAAGAGCTATGCTGACAAAAGGAGAAGGCCTCTAGAGTTTCAAGCAGGTGATAAAGCTTTTCTGAAGGTTTCAAAAACTAAGGGTATCAGGAGGTTTGGACTGCCAGCTAAATTGAGTCCAAGGTATATTGGAAC